>OY856409.1:1934479864-1934514658 GCA_963693085.1 Alisma plantago-aquatica
GGCTTGCGTAAGTGTCACCTTAGGTATCAGATGTCTCGTCACCATCCAGATCACTCACTTATGGCTCCGAAGATACAAAACTCCAACTAAGGTTGTGGGCCCCCTATACAGGCGTTAGGAACACAAAAGCGTCACCGTAGGCTAGATGGCTCATCCCCTCATGGATCATACACTTATGACCTCAAGGAATCCTATCATAAGTTCTCATCAAGGAGTCAACCACACTAATCGACAAGCAAGTAGGTGATTAATCTACAAGAAAACATTGACGATTAACAAAGAAGATACAAAATCCAACTAAGGTTGTGGCCCTCCCTGAGGGATGTTTAGGCCACAGAAGCGTCATCGTAGGCTAGATGGCTCGTCCCCTCACGGATCATACACTTACGACCTCAAGGAATCTCATTCTATTTCTAGTTTGGGAGTCAACCACATTAATTGACATTCTACCCTACGTAAATAAGTTCTCACAACATACGGAAAAACATGATGAATGCAAGCAGGTAACCAATCTACAAACATCAACTATTAACAACGAAATGAAAAGTTATATACATTGCCTTGGAATGTTAAATGAAAAGACATGAAATCAAGGGCAGTGGGGCTAGTCCCCACACCCCAGCGAAAAGGAACTACTCACTCATGATGTGATAAACAAGAAGAATAAGAGAGAGGGAATATTCCTCCATGACCATGATGCAGAAGGTAGTCGCAGCTCGGTGAAGATGATGTGGTCTTATACATCGTGTCAGGGCAGATCTTGGATGAGGAGGAAGAACCACCAAGGTAGACTGGGTGGAGCTTCTTCTCCACCTTCCTTCACCTCCTTGCTCACAGCAAGAGAAGCAGGTGAAGTGACTATGGTGTGGTCGTACGTGGATGGAGCTGGATTGAGCCTTGCATTTGGGTAGCCTGGTGGCGTCCCCGGATCGATGCCCCAAATGAGGACACTACTAGTCCTATTTATAGGCTTTGGTTGGGTCCTCACATTATTTTTGTGAACTCTTTAAACGGTTTGGGTATTCTCGTCCCAACGGTCTTGATTAGTATCCTCCAACTGGTTTTGGAGACCGTTTGATGGCTAAATGGTCTTGGAGACCGTTTGATGGCCAAACGGTCTTGTGCACCTATCGGTCTTTAGCCTGGCACCAAACGGTCTTTGGCAAACAATCTTTCTCTTGATCGGTCTTCGGTTAAGTGTCCAAATAGTCTTGAGGATTGATGGCCTCCAAACGGTCTTGGGTCTAAATGGTCTTGAATCCAAATGGTCTTCGTCGTCCAAACGGTCTTCATCATCCAAACGGTCTTGAATCCAAACGGTCTTCGTCATCCAAATAGTCTTGAAGACTGATGGGATCTGATCAGTCTTGACTCCAAATGGTCTTGGAGACCGATGGGTTTCAAACGGTCTTCAGCATCTAAACATTCTTCGGTCCAAACGGTCTTAAGTTCCAAACGGTATTGAAATCGTTTGGCCTCAAGCGGTCTTGAGACCATTAAGGTAGAGCGATGAGAGGAGGATCGTGTGGGTGAATTTCTAAGACCGAGGGGTCAAAACCGTATGGGTAGACCGTTAGGGCAAACTGTTTGGTCAAGACTGGTTGGTCAACACCAAAGTTGAGAGGATCTTGAGTGAATTTCATATGATGGTTGAACCTCATCAAGACCTGCACAAAATCAATATAAATCTAGTTAATAATCTCGATAATTGAATCTGTTAAGAAAAATTGCATTTTGTGAGGTTTAGGAGATGAAATCAAAAGTATTGAATCGAATTGGTCCATGTTGGCTAAATGGACATCATCAAATCCCTTTGTTTTGAAAATGACAAACATTTCATTCTTGTGGATCTAACGTGCTACTTGAGTATTTCAGGAACAAGGTAGATGACAAAGTTTTGGAAGATCTACATGCTTAAATTGCTTTATTTTCATGATTATAATCAAATGTAAACTTGTACAAATATATAATGTACAAGTACTTAGATATCATGTAAATCAAGCATTTAGATCTTTCCTATCCACACACAACACTTAGATAGGTCATCTCCTAAGTTAGCACTAGCACATTGATACACACACTCAGTAAATGAATACATTGAATCAAGGATGTTCTCGGTCGACAAATACTTCGACTGAGACACTCTCGGTCGACAAACTCCTTGACCGAGAACATACCCTCCTAGCCGTTAGACTGAGTTAGTGACGTGTATTTTACTACGTGCTTAAACGCAAGTATACGCGTCGAGTAATATAGGCCTTGTGAGGCCCGAGTCGAACTCAGGGATACGTGAATTATTGGAGACTTGTACTAACTAATTGCAATCAGCTAGACCGATTAACAAAGTAGGGTTTTTTTGTTGAAATTAAAAGAAAATAAAAATCAAACAAAGAAAACAATCGATTAAAGGTTAATTTAATCAATTCAAAAGGATATCTTTAGGATGGCGGTTTCACCGCGGGTCAACATTGTATTAGGTTTCATATAATTCCTCACACTTCTCTCTCTATCCGGGTAGTGGCCTGAAATGAGAATTACCCACTGTCGTGGTGTAATTCACTACTTAGGTTTAGGTTGATTCCACCGTCGTAGTAATCATTCCCCTAAACTAAGCGCATTAAAAACGGTCTCTCAGTTCCCACCATTAATTTTACAACTCCTTTGTCAAGGGTTTTATTGATTAATGTATAATTCGTCTCTTTTCAACCGTTAATCCTTCTGTCGAAGTGATTAAGGGTGTTAAATTATTATTATGGTGATCAAGCATAACAATAGAAATGGAGAAAACGAATCTATACCACGGATTTGAGAGAAAAATATGAATTATTGATATAAAAATGTCATACAATGCATTCCCGGGCTACTCCCCGTCCTAAAGATTGAGGGTTTTAGCCTCTCATGTTCATCTCACACGAATACATGGTAGAAATTGGGGAATTCATAAGAAAAACGGGAAATAAATGGGAAAACCCCTGAACGGAGAAGAACAGGTGGATCCTTGGTGTAAAACACGAGCTTCCCCGCCTGTCGGTGGTGGAAATCGTCTTCGGCAGCGTCCGAATCACCCGGGATGAGCTTCTCGGCCTCCGTTCTCCTTTTTCTCCTCCTCGGCACTCGTGCAATCCAAAAATGAGATCATTCTCTCGTGTGGGCGGCCGTCATTAGGTATAAGTCCCTAATTAGGTCGTCAAATAACAACAGCCGTCCGATCGAGATCAAAACAGATCCAACGCATATCTGCCGGCGTCGATACCATCGACGCGGGTCGATGGTATCAACCCAGCGGATTAGTGGCAGCTTTCCTTTCTTTTATTCTGAGCGCCTGTGGTGATCTCGATACCATCGACTGGGGTGTCGATGGTATCGACTCCTGTAGCGTCGGTTTTGTCTTTTAGCGACGTTGTAGCTCTCTTTGTGTCGATGGCATCGACTTTCGTCGATGGTATCGACTGCATCCTTGCCAGCAACCTAAAGTGATCTCGATGCCATCGACTTAGGTGTTGATGGTATCGACTCTGTATTGCTCTTCTCGGCTGACAACCTGTGGCTTGGTCGATGGTATCGACTTCCGTCGATGGTATCGACGGAAGCAGATACTTGTTTTTCCTGAAATTTCACAACAAGACCAAGTAAATCCACACAACTTATAATAAGATGATAAATAATGCTCAAAATAGTAAAACAAAGGGGATTTGATATAATATGATGGCAAAGACCAAATTAAGTGAATTATGCAATATTATCCATGAAAATGAGTAATTAGAGCACAAAACACATATGAAATAGGTCTATAAATGCGACTCAAACTCATCGCATCAAACTCCCCTAATCTTAAACATTGCTCGCCCTCGAGCAACTAATCCGTAGAATAGGATTGCAGATGTCAACTAAAAAACAACACATCACCCCACATTCCACATGACTCCCACTGAACGTTCTCAAACCGGTCTTTCCTAATCACAGAACAGTAATTACCCTACAGGCGACAATAATCATCAATAAGAAAAATTATCCTCCAAACCAATGAACACTATCACATAAGGCAGTTAACATAATAAGGTTCGCCGATTCAGCATTGGTGCATCTTGTGATCGCCTACACTACGTTGCTCGCCCTAACTACCATCTACATGGAAGCAGTTCTCCTGATAAACATGAGTGAGGAGAAAATCACGGTGGCCTACCAATCCGAGCAACGGGTGGATGGAATGGGTGGTTCATGGAAGAATTTGGAAGTATTACACAGTTTCAAAATGCATAAAACAAAATGCCCTAAATGATGCAAATGCACATTGAAAATGCCCTAATGCCTATAATTGGGTGGAATGATGCATGCACTAACCTTCCACCTCAAAAAGAGATAGAAATCTAATTAAGCCACATCATGTACTCAATTTCCTTGTTATGCAAGTGATATCATGTTCCTTTCTCCCTCTTATTCCATTTCCTTCTAAATTCTCTCTTTTTTTTTCAAATTGTTTTTCAGATTTCCAGAAAAAAAATTTCTCTTAGCCCACATATCCATAATTGCTTAGAGATACATGTGTTAGGCTATTTTCTTCATGATTGGAAATCTTTGTACTATTTCGAGGGTATGGAACAATTTAGATCACTTTTTAAGACAACCTGAGGTACATGGTGTACTTATGCGTGAAAATCATGAAAGTTATGAGTGCAACTACATGACATGCACCTAAAGGTAATGTGCATGAATCACTATACATTTTTTTTCGTTTTATGCAAAAGTATGAAAAAACAATGCAAATCCTATCTACATGCTATGCACGCAAGAAGGAATTAAAACTGTACTTTACTTCCAATTCTTTGGTAGATTATGGAAAAATATGAAGTGGAATGATCACAAGATTAAGTTACTGAACCTTAGAAAAATATCATGTGTCCCTCCTTACTGACATGTGTAGTAGTTCAAAGGGTTCTTTCTCTTATATCCAATTAAAGTCTCATTACCATTTGATTAGGTTAGGCTCAAACAACCGTTACTATCCACTTTTCATGAGTCAATGGGGGTGTGGGTGTGACATATTGCTTCAAAGTTGACATAATCAATCATTTTCATAGGACAAGTTCCCCAAGGACAACCAAGTTAAGTTATCCCAAAAGACACAGAAATTTTTAAATTCCCTTAAATTTCCCATGAAAACAGCGAGATGACAATTTTTAAGACATCCACGATTACACTAGATAGATGTGGATCCTAAACAAACTAAAATTGCAAGAACAAATAACAAAGCAAAAACTAAAAACAACTAAAGAAAAGATAAAAGATAGAGCTGTTCCAGCCACCCCCCTAAGCTTGAATTCGACTATGGCCTCATAGTCAAAAACCAACTTAAGGGTGGAACAGTGATACCCTGATCAATCCTGCGGAGGCGGTGGTGGGTATTGCGGTGTCGTAGGATCCCAAGATGGGTACTCCCCCTGGAAGCTTGGATCATATTGGGTCCTCGGTGGAGGCTGTGGATAGCCTCCAAAGTAGTCTTGACTCCAGTAATGGTCGAAGAAAGGCTCCTGTTGCGTCTCTATCCGCTGCAATCGGGTGTGCATTTGCTCTTGGTTGGCGAGGATGAGCCGCTTGTTCTCGAACATAGCCCGTTGGTTGTCAAGTACCCGGCTCGTAGTCTCGTGGATGCCGGTATACATAGCCATGTGCTGCTGCTGAGTCTGCTGGATGTCCTGCAGCGTGGTGTACATCCCTTGCATGGAGTAGGGATCCGCAGCTGGCTGCTCTTGCTGTGGTGATGGCGGCGGGGGCTGAGATGATGAAGATGCACTCGGATGCATCCTAGGACGCTTCTGTGGTGCCACACGTGCTCGAAGAGGTGTGAAAGCCTCCTCTTCCTCTGCAGCCTCGCCTTCTTGCTCGTCACCTCCGCCTTCTTCCTCGGAGGACTCGATGGCTATGATTGGCCACCGGAAGTGCTGCTTGCCATCTATGTTGAAGACGTCGTCCGGTAGGGAGCTCTCCTGATAAGCTTGGTTGACGTGGCAATGAGTGTACGCCAACCCGTCCCGGAGAAGAATGAGGTTTGAACGGTGCAAGTGTTGCACGTTCACCTTGCTCCTCGTAGAGATCGGAGTCATGGAATGAAGGTTCGGCCCCAAGTAAAGCGCCAACTTGGTGACAAGACCACCAAAATGGATTGGAGCCTTCCTTGTACTCCTCTTCACCGCCAGGACGCGCTGTAGCTAGAACGCCCCCCAGTTTCATGGTTGTTGCTTCAGGAGTGCGTAGAGGAAGAAGAGATCGCTCTCCTGAAACTTGCTCAAAGCAAGATCACTTCGAGCGAAGAATGTGAAGCTCAACATCCTATGCAAGACCCGGACGAACGGGTGCTCAAAATCTGCTACCGCTGCATTGTGGTAGCTCACGGTCTTCCCCGCCGGCACTGTAACTAGCTCGGAGAAGATCTTTGCATAGTCGGTGTGGGAGTCCAGCCTTCGGTGATCATGTGGAGAGTGGATCAAGTTGAAGATTTGATTGAACTGGACCAGTGTGAGATTGTAATTGTTGTTGAAGAGTCGGAAGGACACCCTTCCCTTGATCCATTCCCGGTCCGATGCTACCACGTTGTTTGGTACGACGCAGACGTCGAGAGATGCCATGAACTCCGCCACCAGTTCCTTGTAGGTGGGCCATTCGCCGAAAAACGGCTGCCCATCCGCATGGTACTGCAGCTCGTCAAGGCGTAGGCTTCTTCTGGTGTTGCGTGCTTGTCCATGAAGCACATAGGCCAAGTTGGCCTCGAATCCCAATTCCTGGATCATGCCCCGGTCCACATACCGGGTTGGCTCGAACTTTCGCTTCATTATCTCCTCGTAGACCTTCCTCACATCCATGTTGGCATGAATTAGGCGTGGACGAGGGATGGAAGCGGTTGGGGGAGGAACGAACTCCTCGATCTCCATAGGGTGTGCACTTGAGGACGACGCTCCGGCGTCGTGCACCATGGTTGCGAGAAGATGGGATTAGAAGAAAAGAGCTCGGTGAAGATGGAGAAGAAATTCTCCGCTCGATGAAGATCTCCGCTCGATGACGCTTCTCTTCAGTCTTGGAGGGCTCGAGAAAGTGCTCGGCGCAAAGGAGGATACTTGCTCTGAAGGTGTGACGTCAAATGACGTTGCAAGTCCCCTTAAATAGGCTTGATCGGCGCCCCTGTTGACCCGTCGATACCATCGACGCGGGTCGATGGTATCGACACATCTCGCGGGTAGCCACCTCCCTCGCGAGTATCGACGGCTGACGTTTGCTGGATCGAGAAACCCGGATTGCTGACGGGTCGATACCATCGACGGAATTCGATGGTATCGACGCAGCACCCGGATCGCTGACGTGGCTGTTGCGATCGTCGTCGATGTCTGTGTGCGGATCGGTGACATGTCCGTCGATACCATCGACGGATGTCGATGGTATCGACTTGCTTTTATTGCGACACCGCCGTTGTGTTGCATTCAATCTGTGATGATGTCGATACCATCGACGAGGCCGTCGATGGTATCGAGTTGACTGAGCAAAATTCATCTGAATATCTCCAGAGATCTCGATGGTATCGACTGGGGTGTCGATACCATCGACACTTTTATTGCGACTTGTCTGTGACCATGTCGATACCATCGACGGGGGTGTCGATAGTATCGACGCAGTGCGATTTTTGCTAGTGTCAACCTGAACCCATGTCGATACCATCGATGAGTGTGTCGATGGTATCGACCCTGCCTGTGCCTGCACATTCAACAAACAGATCAAGGTATCATTTTTAAACTAAAATTTAAATGAAATAAAAGCAATCTATGACTAAAATTAAACTATCCTAATGTACCGATGGTTGGGTTTCCTCCCAACAAGCGCCCTTCTTTAATGTCTTAGGCTAGACGTATGACAGTCATCATCTTTTCACCTTGGGGACTGCACTTAGAGGATCATGCGGTAATTTGAATTCAACATGATCTCCTCCAATGCCCAAAGACAAAGTACCTCTCCCTAAGGCAGTCACAACATCTGCCGTTGCTTGAAAAGGTCTTCCGAGAAGAATTTCACAGCTTTGGAGTGGTGGCATATCCATGACGACAAAGTCCACAGGAAATATGAATCTATCCACTTTGACGAGAACATCTTCACATACTCCATAGGGTCTCACGGTAGACCCATCTGCCAATTCAATTGTTGCATCCAACTTCTTTATCTCTTTTAACCCCAGCTTTTGAAATGTAGCCAAAGGCATGAGATTTATACTGGCGTCGGAATCACATTGCGCTTTAGAAACATGTTGACCACCTATTGAACACGGAATGTAAAAACCTCCTGGGTCTTTTCTCTTCTTTGGTGAATTCCCGTGAATCATAGAGCTCACCGTCTCATTCATCCAATAAATTTCATCGTCTTTTATCCGCCTCTTCTTATTAATGATTTCCTTGATGAACCTCCCATAGGCGGGTACTTTCTCGATCATCTCCACTAATGGAATATTGATGTGGAGTTTTCGGAATATCTCCAGGAATTTTTTAAAGTGACGATGCTCTTTCTTTGACTTAGGATTAACCACATTTGAAACATCTGCTGCCTCAACACGCCTATGAGGTGGCACATAAGAGCTTTTCGGGGGTACCTCCCCTAAGCTTGCTTCAATCACTCTCTCCGACGTGGGCTTTGGCGAGACATCCTCAATAGTAGCAGCTTGTTGTGGTTCCTCTCTCGCCTTGGTTGTCTCCGCATGTGCACAAACAACCTGCACTTGTTCTTTTTGCCTAGATGGAGATACAATATTCATAACTCTCTCTGATTTTCTGAAGAAATGGTTTCCGCCCGGCAATCTATAGTAAGTGTGTGGATATGGTATTGCTGGTGTTGCATTCACATTGAAAGTCATTTTTCTTTCTTCTGCAGCTTTTTGCACCTGAGATTCCTCCTCATTGCTCACCACAGACATGTACTTGACCTGATGGTGTGCTTGAGCCACATTTGCATTCTCAGCTGGTTTCCATTGGTTGGCATGCTTAATGGCCACCACTTCACTCGAAATCTGCGCCACGGTGGTCTCTAATGCCCGCATTTGTGCTCCATGGCTCTGCAGCGTCTGCCCAAACTTGGTTAGAATATCACCTTGAGATTGCAATTGTTTTCCAAACATGGCCATCATCTCTTGGTTTTGCTGGACCATTTGAGTTAGTAATTTAGTGTTCTTGTCCTCGGCTTTCTGCTGTGACTTGGCATCCGAATCCTGTAGAAAATTGTTCGGATCCTTCCATGAAAACTTTTTATCTTTCCTCCATGCATAGTCATTGTTTCTATAGCCCTGTTTTTGCATGAACTTCACTTGGGCTTCCTCATCCTCAGATGCATCCTCCTTAGTTAGCACCTTCTTGGCTAGAAGATCTAACTTGTCATTCAGCTCCCTCACTATTCTGGATTCACCAGCATCCTTGACATGTTCCACAGCCCCTCTATCACCCCATGACTGTTTCCTAGCCATGTTTTTCAGTATCTCCCAACATCTGGTATCTGTATTATTCAGAAAAAATCCGGATCCGGCTGAATCAAGATCACTTCTATCGTGCTCGGAGAGAGAAAAATAGAAGATTTTCACTTGTGTCTCCTTGTCCAATCCATGATGTGGACATCTCCTCAACATGACTTGGAATCGCTCCCAAGTCTCAGAATAAGTTTCACCCGCCTGTTGGGTGAAATTGTGGATCTTCCGGATCATATCATTGGTCTTCTCAGGAGGGAAGAACCTCTCGAAGAATACCTCCACCATGTGATCCCATGATTCAACAAACTCGTCGTCGAGGTTATGAAGCCACTCTCTTGCCACTCTAGCCAAGGAACTCGGGAATAACTTGAGGTAGAGCACATCCTGTGGAAATCAATCTATCTTCACCATATCACAGTTCTCCACGAACTGGCTGATGTGGGCCACTGGATCTTCATTTTTCAATCCGTGAAATGCATTGGATTTGACCAAGTTAATCAGTTTCGGGTCGATCTTGTATGTAGGTATGTTTAGCCCCTGTTTCTTTATAGGCCCCTTTGATGCTGAGGAAGAAGACGCCTTGATCTTCTCCCATATTGTCTGTGCTTCAGCCATTTCTTCTTCTTGTTCTTGCTCAGATTCAGAATTTATATCACTTTGGTGTTCCTCCTCGTAGTAGTCCTCGTCCTCTGGTCCCGCAGATGGAACCTCAGGTGTGCGATTTCCGTAGTCTCGACTACGTGTGTGCACCATGCAAAGTACCTGAAATATGGAAATCGGGGTTCAGTACAATGCTTTGAACGAGTAAACACACTTATAGAGAAATATAGGAATTTTTAAAATTGTTTTAGAATAAAATTAAAAAAAATGTGGCCTAGAGTGGCCGCTCTTAGCACTCAAAGTGCCAATAATTCGCCGTATCCCCGGCAACGGCGCCAAAAACTTGACGTGTATTTTACTACGTGCTTAAACGCAAGTATACGCGTCGAGTAATATAGGCCTTGTGAGGCCCGAGTCGAACTCAGGGATACGTGAATTATTGGAGACTTCTACTAACTAATTGCAATCAGCTAGACCGATTAACAAAGTAGGGTTTTGTTGTTGAAATTAAAAGAAAATAAAAATCAAACAAAGAAAACAATCGATTAAAGGTTAATTTAATCAATTCAAAAGGATATCTTTAGGATGGTGGTTTCACCGCGGGTCAACGTTGTATTAGGTTTCATATAATTCCTCACACTTCTCTCTCTATCCGGGTAGTGGCCTGAAATGAGAATTACCCACTGTCGTGGTGTAATTCACTACTTAGGTTTAGGTTGATTCCACCGTCGTAGTAATCATTCCCCTAAACTAAGCGCATTAAAAACGGTCTCTCAGTTCCCACCATTAATTTTACAACTCCTTTGTCAAGGGTTTTATTGATTAATGTAGAATTCGTCTCTTTTCAACCGTTAATCCTTCTGTCGAAGTGATTAAGGGTGTTAAATTATTATTATGGTGATCAAGCATAACAATAGAAATGGAGAAAACGAATCTATACCACGGATTTGAGAGAAAAATATGAATTATTGATATAAAAATGTCATACAATGCATTCCCGGGATACTCCCGGTCCTAAAGATTGAGGGTTTTAGCCTCTCATGTTCATCTCACACGAATACATGGTAGAAATTGGGGAATTCATAAGAAAAATGGGAAATAAATGGGAAAACCCCTGAACGGAGAAGAACTGGTGGATCCTTGGCGTAAAACACGAGCTTCCCCACCTGTCGGTGGTGGAAATCATCTTCGGCAGCGTCCGAATCACCCGGGATGAGCTTCTCGGCCTCCGTTCTCCTTTTTCTCCTCCTCGGCACTCGTGCAATCCAAAAATGAGATCATCCTCTCGTGTGGGCGGCCGTCATTAGGTATAAGTCCCTAATTAGGTCGTCAAATAACAACAGCCGTCCGATCGAGATCAAAACAGATCCAACGCATATCTGCCGGCGTCGATACCATCGACGCGGGTCGATGGTATCGACCCAGCGGATTAGCGGCAGCTTTCCTTTCTTTTATTCTGAGCGCCTGTGGTGATCTCGATACCATCGACTGGGGTGTCGATGGTATCGACTCCTGTAGCGTCGGTTTTGTCTTTTAGCGACGCTGTAGCTCTCTTTGTGTCGATGGCATCGACTTTCGTCGATGGTATCGACTGCATCCTTGCCAGCAACCTAAAGTGATCTCGATGCCATCGACTTAGGTGTCGATGGTATCGACTTTGTATTGCTCTTCTCGGCTGACAACCTGTGGCTTGGTCGATGGTATCGACTTCCGTCGATGGTATCGACGGAAGCAGATACTTGTTTTTCCTGAAATTTCACAACAAGACCAAGTAAATCCACACAATTTATAATAAGATGATAAATAATGCTCAAAATAGTAAAACAAAGGGGATTTGATATAATATGATGGCAAAGACCAAATTAAGTGAATTATGCAATATTATCCATGAAAATGAGTAATTAGAGCACAAAACACATATGAAATAGGTCTATAAATGCGACTCAAACTCATCGCATCAGTTAGAAAAGTAGTTGAGACTTGAGTTGAACATTGCAATACACTTACTCCAGACTTACTCTCGATCGACAAATTCCTTGACCGTGAGGCACTCGGTCGACAAACTTCTCGACCGAGAAGGTTTCTATCTGCACTTTTCAGAACTAATTAACTAGTTGTTACTAATGCAATTAGTCAATACCTAACGGCTAGTTAAGCACTAAGAACCCCCTAGAAAGTGTCTAGAACATCCCTAAGCACTAATAGGTCATTCCTATAAATAGGACATGCCTTAGGACACCTAAACTCACTTGAGTACACACACTTGCAATTGAGAATCAATTCTTGTGAGCAATTGAGTAGCTTCAACACTTGCTAATCATTTCCATTGCTGGCATTTCATGTCCTATAGGCTAGAATCTCCTACCCACTATACTTCCACTTTCATACATATTGGATAGGAGATCAAAACGCTTGATATAGGATTCAAGCCTTGTGCTTAAGTGGTAATTGTAATTTCCTTTTCCTTTCTAGTTCTTTCTTATTGCATTGTACTCTCCTTGCTACTCCTAGGTTGGAGGTTGTGGAGTGGAGAGGGTGAAATCTTCTCAGGTGGAGAAGGAGGACTTTGGACTACTTCTAGAAGGTCTCAACGGGAAGCTACTTCAAGTAGGAAGGCTACTTCAAGGGGGAGATTGAAGTTACTTCAAGTGAAGTATGCTTCAAGGTTTGGTGAGACAACTTCGGGTGAAGGTTGTCCAAAGGGTTTGGGAAGGTATTTGTAATTTTGTATAACATCCTTGAGAAGGTAATAAAATTCAAATACTTTCAAAATCCTAATTGGAAATAATTGGGTAGTGGACTGACTCCCTTAGTTTTTGCTAAGGGTGGAACCACTTTAAATCCTTGTCTCCTTCTTCAACATCCTTGTGGTTGTTTGTTGTTTGAGTTATTTTAAAAATTATTATAAAACCCTATTCACCCCCCCATAGTGTTTTTCAATTGGTATCAGAGCAGGCTTCAAGGAGCTCTAATCGAGTCTTGAAGAAGATGGGGGATGGAGTTCTAAATAACCTCAACTTGGAAGGAACTCTTGTATCTCAGCCTCCACCATTTGATGGCACCAACTGTCAGGTTTCAGGGGAGGCAGAGAAGGTAGCGGAAACAAAAACAATCTCCTCCCAAACCCAATATAAAGGAATCGTGTCAACGTCTATATAATAGGAAGGATGGTTTGTAGAGGCATACCTTGTGCCAAGGCTTGCTCAGTGATGTTACCTCGTGGCTTGCGCAGTCTTCACCTCTGGTCTTGGACGGTGTCTGTGCAGCTCCTGGCCTCACCGGGACTGTCGGGATTGACAGTTGTCCTCCGAGCGGCAGAAGTCTCCCACCTCTGAAGTAGTCCACACGGACCACCTGGAACTCCAATCTCCTTGTCCCATAAGTAATCGGAAGGAGTCTCACCCTCCGATCGGTGTACTAGTCACCGACACACTCTCCTGCAACCAGTTGCCTTTCTGTAGTTGTCTTTCCCTTGTTGTGCCTCCCTTATCGGGTAGCACTTGCTCAGGCTCTCTCGATTACCACAACCAGAGAGAACGAAAACTTTATAGAGCAACTAGTTTTCTGAGTTGTTGTTCCTGAGAAGCCTCCAATACCCCAGGTAATGCGAGATCAAAGTAGGAGTAGAAGGGTTCGAGATTTTCCACAAAACATCCAACTGCGCCACCTGAACCGATCATTTCAAGCATGAAACGGTCGGTTGGGGACCTGAGCCGATCGGTTCACACCTGAACCGATTGGTTGGGACACCTGAGTTGATCGGTTCAAGCATGAGACGATCGGTTTGTGGTCCTGGTCCAACTCAAATTGACCTTTCATATTTATTTTCAACTAATCAAATATTAATCCTTGTCCAAATCAAATTTGTACAAGTGAAACAAATTGTATTTGCAAAATAGTCTTCTGACTTTCCAAGCGATCTCAGTTGGTCCATGAATCGACCGGTTCAACAATTGAGCCGATCATTTCATGAAACATGAGCCAATCGTCTCACTCCTTTGAGCTGACCGGTTCACTAACCTGAGTTGATCGGTTCATCCCTATGAGATGATCGGTTGGGGCAGCAGACTATGCAAATCAGTCAATTGCAGTTTCAATCAATCTGATACTCTAATCAATCGGTCCAACACATTGAACACTATGATATTGAGCTATCAATTGATTGAGTGTTTAATTGAACGACTAAACTCCTTTAGTAATCAATCTAAACATCATTTGTGGATAAACTCCTCTTCCAGGTTAAATCCTATGTGTGTGACCATGCATGTCCATTTCACGTTGGCAGTGAAAGTCCATAACATTTATGACTTCACAAGCAAAGAGCGGTGCCTAGTCGCACATCAGTGCTACCCAAGTGAAAAGGAAAGTTGGAGAACAACTTTCAATTCTACAATCTGTGAATGGTGTTACAGTGAATGTATAATTCCTTTATCACTGATATCCCAAATGAACTCAAGTCATGGAATAGTCATCCTTTCAACGTTCATTCACTTTCTTGATCTTAGAGTAGATTGGAGGAGATATGTATGACATCAATATCACATACTAATTTACACATGCATGCACACCTATCTCAATCCTACTCATCAAGTGGCCATGGACATCAAACTCCCTCGGGAGAGACAAATCCCATATCTATCACTCACCCCTCAAAAGCCCCATGTGTCAAAGTCACCCAATCATCTCCTTTATAACAACCCATGTTTTAGGACTGCGTTTCATGATGTCAAAGTGTACCCAACGACATGTGTTGAGTGTAGTGATTTTAGGTCAAAGAATTACACTCACCACCATCACTGTGAGAACTGACTGTGACTACCATGTCATGGTTCCATGTGTCAAACTCATGGTGGGTCTGTCTGGTACACTTGTTCTCTAACAAGTATCTATGTGTTTGGTTTGATATCTCCATATCATGACTAACGAGATTCTATCATAAACCAACACCACAATCTAGTCTTGTATGTCATTGTTGTCTATCTACCTTCCACAATGACATCTGACTAGGGACATAATAAGAATGTACAAACTCTTAGCATCTGTATGATCTCATCGTTCAGGTCCTCAACCTGAAAGCATACATCATTGAGTATTGTCATTCTCTAGACATTCAATTTGTTCTATCATTATCTCATCTGACTGAACCAGAAAGAATTGGAAGCTTGCCTTTGATGTTTATCAAATCAATCTTAATGTATACCACCAATCATCCCATTATTGGCTCTCAGGACATACATACCAACACACTTCCACTTACACTGCAAGCCAATCACCATTGAATCATATTCTTAGTGATCTTCAAACATGTCCCACATGTTACTGTGCTTTATTGCTAACATAGTGAGTTATGGCAACACCTTGCCAAAGTCGGCATTAACTGCATGCCTCTCATCTCTTTATTGTACGTCACACATATGAGATGGAGTTGTCGTAATATGTGATCTAGTATTCCTTTGCTAACCTTTAGCCACATTGCATGACCAAGCACTCCTAACTTGTCATCAATGACCGGAATAATTATAAGTTCATCTCATGAACTTCCAGATCCATATAGTATCCATTAATGTTCTCTAACACATGGATACTCAGATTTTTCCTTTTAAACGGCTTTCTTGGAATGTTTCCATCAATCAATAAACATTCACTTTTATATCTATCATATATATTTTGCGATTAATTTTATGTCCTTTTCGGAAGTTCGCATCAGTGTAACTCTTTACAGTGAATCCTTCCTTATTTCCATAGAACTAGTAATTCTCAAGTACTTATCAAGTTCTTATGGTATTCCAATAACCCTTACTGGAACTAGACAGACATCCACTCGTCATGTCCCACATATGAGTTGTCAGGATGAGCACATCATATTGTCATGTCCTACATACAAGATGATGAATGCATTTTATTCTTGCTATGTCCTATACATGCAAGATAATGAGATGATTACATACATGACAGGTCCATATCTATTCTTAGTGTTCCCATTCTTCATAAGAATTGGACACTTGGCCTTGAGATAGTAACTCCATGTAACATGGACAAGTTTTCTCCCACGGAATCTGTGAAGACTGAACCCTTCAGTATAGATTGCCAATGTATGCTCTCTCTTTTCAGGTCAAGAGGCTTTCGAGAAATATATCTATAGATCTCTATTCCTATCACATAGGAAACATCTCTATCTTCCTTGAAGATAATTTCCACATTGGATTTCCATTCTAGAACATTTCCATTTCACATCAACATGTGGAATATGAATACACTCCCACTAAATCACAGATCCCTTCTTTATCTTTGATATATCAGTCAAACCCTTTGACCATATCATCAAAGTAAAGATCCAGCTCTGAGTTGCTTGTACTTAATCAATCACATTGATTAGTCCATTGTAACTTATAGACTTCATTTGCATTAATGGATTCATAAACCTTATAGGTTGTGTCAGGTACACATCCTTGTTTTATTCCTCATTGGAATGTGGTTTTAGTATCTGTATGCAAATCTCTTAGTCATTAAGTTGCAATCAACAAACATCATCCTTCTCAAAATGTTATCCATGTGTCTTAATGATTAAGACTCATTTGCACTTATGGATTTCATCCCAATGGGTTCCATCATCAATGTCATACCTTATGGTTTACATGGAAGTCATTTAGGATGTAATGGTCATAAACCATAACTCAAAATTTGGTTCCTCATATTCATCTAGATAGTTGACTCATCACATGACCAACTCATCACATAGATAATTGAGGTGCATCTGTCAAGGATATAAGAACTCACAACCCTTTGTGATTCTTAATGTCCTTTATTAGTGTGGGATATTCTTTATTTAAGAAGAAATTAGTTATTTGATCATCATCCTCTAACTCCTTAGAGTATGACTCCTTGTTGATTTAGACATCACCATGCCTTAATCACGAGCTCACTATGATACACTATCATAATCACTCACAAGGTTCTCAAACATCTGGTCTAAGTATTTCATTCATTGATCTCATCAAGAATTAACACTTTACCAAATATGTACTTCATCTATGATATTCTTGAACACTTCAAGATATTCATAATGGTATTTCTCTAAACACCATTTGAAGTACTAGCATTAAGTCCAGTAGGTATGTAAATACATCACATGTATTATACCTAATAGGATAATCAATCTTCGACTACCTTGAAGATTGATTAATCATGTCAAAGAGATTCATGTCTCTTACTGGTTCTCTAACCAAAAGAGTCTAGATTTATCCATCATATGGAAACTAGAAATCAATTTCTCATGATTTATGCTAATTTGATTGTTTGAGTTATTAA
The DNA here is from genome assembly GCA_963693085.1 of Alisma plantago-aquatica. Taxonomy (NCBI): domain Eukaryota; kingdom Viridiplantae; phylum Streptophyta; class Magnoliopsida; order Alismatales; family Alismataceae; genus Alisma; species Alisma plantago-aquatica. The sequence continues at coordinate 1,934,497,260 of OY856409.1, forward strand.
TAACTTTTAGGTATCATTTTATCTTATGCATACCAAGTACCACAAGATAAACAAGGCATTGCCACAAAGATTGAAACATCAAATTTATTAATTGCCATCATTTTCATACAATATGCAAAAATTAAGGTGTTTCTATCCATTGGCAAATATGAAATAGCAGTTCATAACTCTATTACATGCCTTCAAGGTTGAAAATAAACTAAAGTACTCTTATCTATGGCGGCAACATTTGCCCCATTTATTGAGTGCTTTACATTTTATATCTTGGTATCATATACCTCAAAAATGTTACAAGTTTATTTCATGACACCTTTAGGTGGAGACATCAGTCGCCTCCTTCTTCTTTAGTTCTTCCAGATAGAGTGGACAATTCCTTTTCTAATGTCCTGGCTTTTGACAATGGTGGCAATTGCCTCTCTTGGTCATGCCTCCCTTGGCCTTAAGATCTGAAGACGCCTTGGGTTGCTGGCTAGCATCAGAACCCTTCTTAGATTTGCCCTTGCCCTTGCGCTTGGACTTGCCTTTCTTGTTGTTGATCATCATCACATACTTAGGCTTGTCCTTCTTCATCTGTGCCTCAGCTATCCTCAACATGCCTAACAACTCTATCAATGGCTTGTCAAAGTTGTTCATGTTGTAGTTCATCACAAACTGACTGTAGGATTCTAGAAACGATTGCAGTATCACGTCAATAACCAACTCTTGGCTCAGGGGAAATCCCAGTCTCATTAGGTTCTCCACATACCCAATCATCTTGAGCGTGTGAGGACCAACTGGATCTCCTTCTGTCATGACACACTTGAACAGCGCCCTGGAGACATCATATCTCTCTTGCCGTGCTTGATCTTCATACATGTTCTTGAGATGCTGAATCATCTCAATGACACCCATGTTCTCATGTTGTATCTACAACTCATGGTTCATGGAGCACAACATCAAGCACTTTGCATCAATGGCATCATCAGAATGCTTCTTATAAGCATCCCTTTCTGCCTTTGGTGCGGTAGGAGCAGGTTCCTCTGGAATTCGAGTATCCAGGACATTGAGCTTTCGCTCTTGAGTGAGAACAATTCTCAATGTCCTAAACCAGTCATGGAAGTTAGTCTCATTCAGCTTGTCCTTTTCAAGGACCGATCGCAACAAAAAGTGATTGTTGTTTGTTGTCATTTGAACTACAAAAGGAAATATATGCAATTTAGTCCAAAACTCAATTTTGACTTATTTGATTGATTTGAAAGGTTGACGATATAATTAGGACTTTAATTAATTATCACTCCCACTATTTTTGTTCAAATTGATAGCCCTCACCATCAATTCGGAAGATTGCAGTGTACAATCTTCTAGTGGGTCAAGATCCATATTTCACCAAGTCATGAGTCAGCTTTGGTTGATTGCCCACAATCTTGACTATTTAGGTAGGCCATCATGCCAATTACATCATATGCAACTCTTGATAAATGAGCATGCACAACACCTTGTCATGAACATTCCGTACCTATGGTCTTAGACGCTCTAAGAATCACCAGTTAAGTCTAACCCAAAAGCCTACACGGTAAACATGCACCCTGCTTTGGCAGAACCTACATGTTTACCCTTCACACTTCCACGAGATAGACGGCGCACCACTCCTTGGCATAACCTATGCTTGGTTGATCAAGTTTTTCATGTGTGCTTCTAATGGAAGGTGTAAAAGACTTAATATTTAGATGAGGGATTTGGTTTTATAGGTACATATACCACAATACATAGTATGTATCATATACATGCTATATCCCACAGAAAAGATGTGAAATGATAAAAGTGATGATTATGGCCATCCTAATGTGATTCCTCAAGCCAAGAAGAATCACGGTCATCTAGGTCTACATCACATGCAACTTGTTCATGATGAAGTGCTATAGTCGTATGAGTTGATCAACTCATCACATGAATGACCTGCTCACCCTAGTCGATTGTCTGGGTGCCACCATATGATCAGTTAGCTCCTCCAACCGATCAGTTCACCTGGTCATCGTACATCTCCTCATAGCTGCCACTCGATCGGTTCACTCCTCGAAACGGTCGTCTGGAACACCAACCGATCAGTTCACGCCTTGAACCGATCATCTCAGTCGTCATCAGGTTGTCTGTCATTCTTCAACATAATAGGAAATAAAATTCTATCCTATTTTACATTTGAAACGGGAAACCCTGAGTTACATTCGGGAGGAGCTAAGGTAGGAAAGAAATCTCGAGTTATCTCAAGTTACATCAGGAATAGGAGATAGGGAATCGGTGCGCAGACTGAGATGTAAGCAACCACATTCAACCAAGCACACATACATAGGGTTTATTGGCCATAACCACGCTATACATCCACCAAAAAACTCATTTAAGGATGACGTGTATCGAGTGCATTCATATTACATATCATATATGTATATTGGGATTTGTGGATTTAGGCTTGGACATGCATAAAACCATTTGTATTCGCATCGTATGCAATAAATAAAGGCAACAAACCAAAATTGATCACATCGATAATCCTAAAGTATAGAGCAGTTAACCTGACTCTGATACCACTGTCGGGTTTTAGGGGAGGCAGAGAAGGCAGCGGAAACAAAAAAAAATCTCCTCCCAAACCCAGTATAAAGGAATCGCGTCAACGTATATATAATAGGAAGGATGGTTTGTAGATGCATACCTTGTCCTGAGGCTTGCTCGACGACGTTACCTCGTGGCTTGAGCGGTCTTCACCTCTGGTCTTGGACGGTGTTTGTGCAGCTCCTGGCCTCATTGGGACTTTCGGGATTGACAGTTGTCCTCTGAGCGGAAGAAGTATCTCGCCTATGAAGTAGTCCACACGGACCACCTGGAACTCCGATCTCCTTGTCCCACAAGGAATCAGAAGGAGTCACACCCTCCTGTCGGCGTACTAGTCACCGACACACTCTCCTGTAACCAGTTGCCTTTCTGTAGTTGTCTTTCCCTTGTTGTGCCTCCCTTATCAGGTAGCACTTGCTCAGGCTCTCTCGGTTACCACAACCAGAGAGAACGAAAACTTTACAGAGCAACTGGTTTTCTGAGTTGTTGTTCCTGAGAAGCCCCCAATACCCCTATATATAGGAGGGTCATGGGATAGGGTTCTCTACCCCAGGCAATGAAGGATTAAAGCAGGAGTAGAAGGGTTTGAGATTTTCCACAAAATAACCAATTGTGCCACCTGAACCGATCGTTTCAAGCATGAAACGGTCGGTTGGGGACCTGAACCGATCGGTTCACACATGAACTGATCGGTTGGGACACCTGAGCCGATCAGTTCAAGCATGAGCCGATCAGTTTGTGGTCCTGGTCCAACTCAAATTGAATTTCATATTTGTTTCCAACTAATCAAATATTAATCCTTGTCCAAATTGAATTTGTACAAGTGAAACAAATTGTATTTGCAAAATAGTCTTCTGACTTTCCAAACAATCTCAGTTGGTCCACAAATCGACCAGTTCAACAATTGAGCCGATCATTTCATGACACATGAGCCGATCGTCTCACTCCTTTGAGTCGACCGGTTCACTAACCTGAGCCGATCAGTTCATCCCTATGAGCTTATCGGTTGGGGCAGCAGACTGTGCAAATCAGTCAATTGCAGTTTCAATCAATCTGATACTCTAATCAATCAGTCCAACACCTTGAACACTATGATATTGAGCTATCAATTGATTGAGTGTTTAATTGAACTACTAAACTCCTTTAGTAATCAATCTAAATATCGTTCGTGGATAAACTCCTCTTCCAGGTTAAATCCTATGTGTGTGACCATGTAGGTCCATTTCACATTGGCAGTGAAAGTCCATAACACTTATGACTTCACAAGCAAAGAGCGGTGCCTAGTCGCACATCAGTGCTAACCAAGTGAAAAGGAAAGTTGGAGAACAACTTCCAATCCTACAATCCATGAATGGTGTTATAGTGAATGTATAATTCCTTTGTCACTGATATCCCGAATGAACTCAAGGCATGGAACAGTCATCCTTTCAATGTTCATTCACTTTCTTGATCTTAGAGTAGATTGGAGGAGATATGTATGACATCAATATCACATACTGATTCACACATGTGTGCACACCTATCTCAATCCTACTCATCAAGTGGCCATGGACATCAAACTCCATCGGGAGAGACAAATCCCATATCTATCACTCACCCCTCAAAAGCCCCATGTGTCAAAGTCACCCAATCATCACCTTTATAGCAACCCATGTTTCAGGACTGCGTTTGATGATGTCAAAGTGTACCCAACGACATGTGTTGAGTGTAGTGATTTCAGGTCAAAGAATCACACTCACCACCATCACTGTGAGAATTGACTGTGACTACCATGTCATGGTTCCATGTGTCAAACTCACGGTGGGTCTGTCCGGTACACTTGTTCTCTAACAAGTATCTATGTGTTTGGTTTGATATCTCCATATCATGACTAATGAGATTATGTCATCAACCAACACCACAATCTAGTCTTGTGTTTCATTGTTGTCTATCTACCTTCCACAATGACATCTAACTAGGGACATAATAAGAATGTACAAACTCTTAGCATCCGTATGATCTCATCGTTCAGGTCCTCAACCTGAAAGCATACGTCATTGAGTATTGTCATTCTCTAGACAGTCAATATGTTCTATCATTATCTCATCTGATTGAACCATAAAGAATTGGAAGCTTGCCTTTGATGTTTATCAAATCAATCTTAATGTATCCCACCAATCATCCCATGATTGGCTCTCAGGGCATACATACCAACACCAACTACACCTATTGGAAGAGGAGGATGCAATTCTATTTCCAAGGAATCAGCTGGGATCTTTGGAGAATGGTATCAAATGCCTATGATCTTCCTCAAACTGAATATGCTACATGGGATGCAAACATAGTGAGATTAGATTAATTAAATGCAAAAGTTGTAAGTATCCTTTATTGTTCAATTTCTGTAGGTTAGTTCAATAGAATTTCAAATTGTGAAACTGCTTATGAGATATGGCATAGACTCTCTATTACTTATGAAGGAACTGTTCAAGTAAAAAATTTTAAAATTGGCATGCTTAAACAAAAGTTTGAACAGTTTTGTATAGAACCAAATGAGTCTATTAGTGAAATGTATGCAAAGTTTTCTTCTATTGTTAATGGTTTGAATGCATTAGTTAAATCCATTAGTGAAGAAGATCAAGTGTCAAAAATTCTTAGGTCTCTTCCTCCTAAGTACAAGCCTAAGGTGACCGCAAATGAAGAAGCCAATGACCTCACCTGACTAAGGATGGAGCAACTCATTGGCAACTTAGAAGCACATGAGGCAACCTTGGAGGAAGAAGAAAGACGAGAGTGTGAACTTCAACAAGGAAGAAAGAAGGACATGGATTCTAATGCTACAAAGGTCATCACTCAAGAAATTGATGAGACAAGTGATGGAGATGAAGGAGAAGAAGCTCTAATTATAAATGGTAAGAAATATAGAAGATTTAAATCTAACAAAGTTATTAGTTCTTCTTCTTCTTCCTCTCCTAGGTGTTTTGAATGTGGAAAGAAGGGACATCTTAAGAATGAATTTCCTAAAGAAAAGAAAGGGAAGAAAAGCTCATCCAAGAAGAAGGGATAAAAAGCATACAAAGCTACATGGGATGAGCCAAGTGATAGTGAGAGTGGAGAAGAGAATGTGGAGTGTCTCATGGCCAAAGAAGATGATAGTGATGATTCTCAAGAGGTAAGCCATCTTGATTTGCCAAATGAAGATCTAATTGTTAGTCTTCAAGATACTCATGACAAATATGTTGATTTCAAAAAGAAACTAAAGAAGGTTACTAGAACTAATGAGGATTTATATGCTAAATTAAATAATCTTTCTTTTGAAAAGGACAAAATTATTCTGAAAACCTTACTTTGAAATCATCTTTAAATGATTGCAATATGAAGTTGCATACTTTAGAAACAAACTATGATCTTCTTTCTCAAGAAAAGGTTGAATTGTTTGCAAAACTAAATAGTTTTCAGACTCAACCTATCCTATGTACTCATCTAGATTATGATGTTGTTGTTAAAGAAAGAGATGCTTTATCATCTGATCTAGATCAAGTAAAGTTAGATATCAAAAAGAAAATGTATGAGATTGCTAAGTTACAAAAAGAAGTTAGTAGTTTGAGAAATAATGGTATTCTTGATAAGATCCTAAAGAACTCTTCTGGTTATAGTGGAAGAAGAGGTTTAGGATATGTTCCAAAAGAAAACTCTTATCAACCCAAACCTAGGAGAACTCAAGAACTCAAGACCAAGATCATGTTTGTGCCCAAGAACACAACTCAAAATCCTAGGAAGAGAAATGAAATTGATTTTATTTGTTGTCATTATTGCTTGCATCTTGGACATTATTCCTTTTCATGTCCTTACAAGAAAAAGGATGTTGAGTTAGTATGGGTTCTAAGACCCCAAACTTAGCAAATTTAATATGATTAAGTTGAGATTTGACCTAACACTTCATTTGAATATCTTAATGTCTCATCTCAACTAAATATAATGGTACCTTAGCATATTACAAAGATTTAAGCCCAAACTGACATAAACAAATTATTGAAAACAAACAGAAACAATCTCGGTCGACAAATAGTTCGACTGAGACACTTCTCAGTCAAGAAATTATTCGACCGAAGGAATTCCTGTACCAAAATCTGAAATCTACAGTTAAAATAGTAACAATCCTGGTAAATTTTCGACCGATACAAGATCGGTCGAAGTATTTGTCGACCGAATGAGGTTCTGAGAAGCTTAAATTATGTAATCATGTTCAATTTATTATTAAATGTACCTAACCATAATGGACCATCACATGGGTACCAAAATCCATATTTTGTTGCAGGATTGGGTGGTTGATAGTGGATGCTCCAAACACATGACCGGCAATAAGGATGCTTTTCAAACTTTTGAAGAAAAGAAAAGTGGAACAATCACTTTTGGAGACAATGGAAAAGGTAAAATTGTTGGAATAGGTAATATTGGTACAAACCTTGAAATAAAAAATGTTTTACTTTTTGATGGTCTGTGCCATAATTTAATAAGTGTCAGTCAACTATGTGATACTGGATATGATGTTTTATTCAATAAAAATTGTTGCAAGTTACTAATAGAGAACACTACAAATATTGTGTATGAAGGAAAAAGAATTGGAAATCTATATATTCTTAGACCTAACTCTATGCAATCTGTAGTTGGAAAAATGTTTACTTGCAAAAGATAATTCTCTCCAATTATGGCATAGAATATTAGGTCATGTTAGTTCACATGTTATCAAAAAGCTAGTTAAATATGATCTTGTTCGTGGTTTTCCTAAGCTATCTTTTGATCAATCTGAAAATTGTGAACCATGCACTTTGGGTAAACAAACTAAAACTTCTTTTAAAACCAAAAACATGCTTAGCACCAGTAGATCACTAGAACTTATTCATATGAATTTATTTGGATCTATGAGGACACAATCTATTGGTGGAAAAAGATATTGCTTTGTTATTGTTGATGATTACAGTAGATATACATGGGTTCATTTCCTTGCAAATAAAGATGATAACATTCAAGTGTTCATACAATTTTGCTCAAAGATTGAAAATCAATTACAAAATAAAATATGCACAATTAGAAGTGATCATGGTGGAGAATTTGATATTCATATATTTGAAGAATTCTGCACATCTCAAGGCTACACTCACAATTTTTCAGCTCCACATACTCCACAACAAAATGGCATAGTTGAAAGAAAGAATAGGTACTTACAAGAAATGGCTAGTACTATGATGCTTGAACATAATACATCTAAAACGTTTTGGGCTGAAGCAGTAAACACGGCTTGCTATGTGCTAAATAGAATAATCGTACACTCTTATTTAAAGAAAACACCATATGAACTCATTTATAATAAGAAACCAAGGGTTGATTATTTTCATACTTTTGGCTCAACTTGATATATCTTAAACACAAAAGAGGATAGAGAAAAGTTTGACTCTAAATCACAAAAAGCCTTTTTCTTAGGATATTCAACCTCTAGCAAATCATTTAGAGTTTACAATGCCATCTCTAGAAAAGTTGAAGAATCCATTCACATTACTTTTCATGAAGGACTAAAACAAAGTGATGACGTAGTTGATATTACTCATCAAATTGAAGATCTAACCATATCAACTAAAGATGATCAAAATGCTGAAAATGATCAACAAATTGAGACACAACAACCCATCCCTTGAATAATTAAGGATCATCCTCAAGAACTAATCATTGGAAATCCTAAAGATAAAGTAAAAATCCGATCATCTTTTAGAGATGTTGCAATTATGGCATTTGTATCTATAATTGAACCTAAGAAAGTGACTGAAGCTCTAAAAGATGATTATTGGATAATGGCAATGCAAGAAGAATTAAACCAATTCACTAAGAATGATGTATGGGACTTAGTTCCTAAACCTCAAGATAAAACCATTGTTGGAACTAAGTTGGTTTTTCGAAATAAGTTAAATGAAGTTGGGGAAGTAGTAAGAAATAAAGCTAGGTTGGTAGCACAAGGGTATAATCAACAAGAAGGAATAGACTTTGATGAAACTTATGTACCAGTGGAAAGACTTGAAGCCATTAGAATGCTACTAGCTATAGCTGCCCACAAAAACATCAAACTGTTCCAAATGGATGTAAAAAGTGCATTTCTAAATGGAATAATATAAGAGGAAGTATATGTTGCCCAACCACCTGGTTTTGAAATTCCTGGTAAAGATATTCATGTGTACAAACTTAATAAAGCACTTTGTGGTTTAAAACAAGCACCTAGAAATTGGTATGAAAGACTCAAAAATTATCTCTTTGATAACAATTTTTCAATTGGAAATTCAGATTCTACTTTACTTTTCAAAACATATGAATCTGACTTTCTAGTTGTTCAAATTTATATTGATGATATTATCTTTGGTGCATCAAATGAATCTTTATGTAAACAATTTAGTGATATTATGCAAAAGGAATTTGAAATGAGTCTCATGGGATAATTGACTTTCTTTCTTGGTTTTCAAATAAAGAAAACATCTGTTGGGATTTTTAAAATCCAAGAGAAGTATACAAATGAACTTTTAAAACATTTCGGGGTGGAATATTGCAAACATGCTACCACTCCAATGGCTACCTCTACTAAAATTGACAAGGATGAAAATGTGGAACCCATTGATGATTCATTATATAGGGTCATGATTGGTAGCTTGATGTACTTAACCGCTTCTAGACCGGATATCATGTTTTCCGTTGGACTTTGTGCTAGATTTCAATCAAAACCCATGCAAACTCATTTTCAAGCTATCAAAAGGATTCTAAGATATTTATCCGGTACCGCAAACTATGGTTTATGGTATCCTAAAAGACAATCTTTGGATTTGAAAGCTTATACTGATGACGATTATGTTGGTTGTCGACTTGACTGAAAAAGCACAAGTAAAATTTGTTTCTTATTAGGAAGGGCCTTAGTATCATGGTTTAGCAAGAAACAAAAAACAGTTGCCCTTTCTACCATTGAAGCTGGATATATGGCAGTCGAGTCTTGTTGTGCTCAAGTGCTTTATATGCAACAAGTTTTGAATGATTATGGTTTTATATTTTCATCTACGCCTATCTTTTGTGACAATACAGGCACTATAAACTTGGTGAAAAAACACTAGAGGGGGTGAATAGGGTTTTATAAATATTTTAACAATAATTCAACTCAAGCAACCACAATTGAGATAATAAGGAGGCAAGGTGTTTAGAGTGGTTCCACCTTTAGCAAAAACTAAAGGAGTCAGTCCACTACCCAATTGTTTCCAATTAGGATTTTTAAAGTATTTAATTTTATTACCTCGCAAGGATGTTACATAAAATTACAACACTTTCACCACCCTTTGGACAGCCTTCACCTTGAAGTAGTCTCACCAACCTCGAAGCACCCTTCCTTGAAGTAACTTCAAGCTCCCCCTTGAAGTAGCCTTCCTCTTGAAGTAGCTTCTCATTGAGACATCCTTCTTGAAGTAGTCCAAAGTCCTCCTTCTCCACCAAGAATATGAATTCCTCTCCAATCCGTAGCCTCCAACCCTAGGAGCGGCAAGGAGAGTACAAGCAATAAGAAAGAATAAGAAGGGAAACTAGAAATTACAATTACCGCTTGTAGCACAAGGCTTGATTTCCTATATCAAGCTTTTTGATCTCCTAACCAATGTGTATGGAAGTGTAAGTGCAGTGGGTAGGAGATGCTAGCCTATAGGACATGAAATTGTAGCAATGGGAAGGATTTGCAAATGCTAGAGTTGCTTAATTGCTCACAAGAGATGATTGTCAATTGCAAGTAGTATGCTCAAGTATTGCACAAGTGTATATTGGGTGTCCTAAGGCATGTCCTATTTATAGGAATGGACTATGAGTGCTTAAGGACGTTCTAGACACTTTCTAGGGGGTTCTTACTGCTTAACTAGCCGTTAGGTATCCACTAATTGCTTTAGCAACGGCTAGTTAATTAATTCTGAAAAGTGCAGACAGAGCTCTTCTTAGTCGAGGAATTGTCGACCGAGAATCCTGTCGGTCAAAATCTTTGTCGACCGAGGGATAGTCTGGAGCAAGTGTGTATAATGTTCGATTCCAACTCCCAACTACCTTGTCTGATGTGTCTAACGGCTACTTGGGTCACTCTCAGTTGAGGAGATTGTCGACCGAGAGTGTCTCGATCGAGAAGTTTGTCGACTGAGAATGACTCTGTTTCAATGTTTTAAACTATCTACTAAGTGTGTGTATCAGTGTGCCGTTGTGACACTATTGTAGAGGATGACCTATCTAAGTGTTTTGATTGACTAGGGAAGATCTAAATGCTTGATTTACATGATATCTAAGTACTTGTACATTATATACTTGTACAAGTTTTTACATTTGATTACAATCATAAAATTAAGACATTTTGAGCATATAGATCTTCTAAGGGTTTGTCATCCACCTAATTCCTACAACACTCAAGTAGCACGTTAGATCCACAAGAATAAAATGTTTGTCATTATCAAAACAAAGGGATTTAAATGATGTCCATTTAGCCAACAATCTCCCCCTTTTTGAAGATGACAAACATTTCCAAAATATAAATCAAACATTCTTAAAATGAGTTGAGTTTCATACCTGAGATTTACCTTGTGTATTCCTTCTCTTGTTTATGAAATGTGTGCTTATTATTTCCAAAGAGGTATGGAACATAAAATTCAACTCTTAGGGAATATAGAAACTTTTAATGTAAAGCCAAGAGATTATGAAACTCATTGATTGAGTATTTTAAGATTTACAACTATTTAAGATTGATTATTTTAAGATTTACAACTATTTAAGATTTACATTATTTCTCCCCCTTTGTCATTTCAAAAAGATATCCGTTAAAATCAGTGTGAAAACTCCCCCTTAATTTGTTCTCCCCTTAAAAAGATAACCATCAAATCATTTGAAAAGATGTCCATTTGAAGCCAAAATGTAAGGATCATAAAAAAACAATCGATTTAAGAAGCACAAATGTCAAAGAAAACATCTTCTAGGGGAGTGATGAGTAGTTGCTTCCTTATTTTATTGAATTGATCTAATGGAAGCGGTTTTGTGAAAATATCAGCCAATTGATCTTTCGTATCAACATGATGAAGGGATACATGGTTTTTAGAGATATGATCCCTTAGAAAATGATGACGGATTTCAATATGTTTGGCACGGCTGTGTAAAATAGGATTATGTGCTAAGTTTATAGCACTTGTATTGTCACAAAAGATAGGCGTGGATGAAAAAGTAAAGCCATAATTGTTTAAAACTTGTTGCATATAAAGCACTTGAGCACAACAAGATCTGGATACCATATATTCAGCTTCAATTATAGAGAGTGCAACTGTGTTTTTTTTCTTGCTAAACCAAGATACTAAGGCTCTTCCTAACAAGAAACAACTTCCACTTGTGCTCTTTCGATCAATTCGACAGCCAGCGTAATCGGCATCGGTATAAGATTTAAAGTCCAAAGATTGTCCTTTAGGATACCATAGACCATAACTTGTAGTGCCGGCTAAATATCTTAAAATCTATTTGACGGCTTGAAAATGAGTTTGCATAGGGTGTGATTGAAATCGAGCACAAAGTCCAACGGAAAACATGATGTCTGGTCTAGAAGCGATTAAGTAAAGCAAACTACCAATTATGGTCCTATATAAGGAATCATCAATAGGTTCCCCATTTTCATCCTTATCAATTTTAGTAGAGGTAGCCATTGAAGTGGTAGAATGTTTGCAATGTTCCATCCCGAAAAATTTTAAAAGTTCATTTGTATACTTATCTTGGCTTAAAAAAATCCTGGCGGGCGTTTGCTTTATTTGAAAACCAAGAAAGAAAGTCAATTCTCCCATGAGACTCATTTCAAATTCTTTTTGCATAATATCACTAAATTGTTTGCATAAGGATTCATTTGATGCACCAAAGATAATATCATCAACATAAATTTGAGCAACTAAAAAGTCGAATCCATATATTTTGAAAAATAAAGTAGAATCTGAATTTCTAATGAAACAATTGTTATCAAAGAGATAGTTTTTGAGCCTTTCATACCAATTTCTAGGTGCTTGTTTTAAACCATAAAGTGCTTTCTTAAGTTTGCATACATAGTCACCTTTTTCCGATATTTCAAAACCAGGTGGTTGGGAAACATATACTTCTTCTTGTTTTATTCCATTTAGAAATGCACTTTTGATATCCATTTGAAATAGTTTGATGTTTTTGTGGGCAGCTATAGCTAGTAGCATTCTAATGGCTTCAAGTCTTGCCACTGGTGCATAAGTTTCATCAAAGTATATTCCTTCGTGTTGATTATACCCTTGTGCTACCAACCTAGCTTTATTTTTTACTATTTCTCGGGCTTCATTTAACTTATTCCTAAAAACCCACTTGGTTCCAATAATAGTTTTATCTTTCAGTTTAGGAACTAAATCCCATACATCATTTTTAGTGAATTGATTTAATTCTTCTTGCATTGCCATTATCCAATAGTCATCTTTTAGAGATTCAGTCACCTTCTTAGGTTCAATTATAGATACAAATGCCATATTTGCAACATCTCTAAAAGATGAACGGGTTTTTACTTTATCATTAGGATCTCCAATGATTAGTTCTTGAGGGTGATCCTTAATGAGTCTAGGAGTGGGTTGTTGTGTCTCAATGTGTTGATCATTTGTATCATTTTGATCATCCTTAGTTGATATGGTTAGATTTTCTACTTGATGAGTAATATCAACTATATCATGATTTTCAGTTTTTAGATCTTCATGAAAAGTAATGTGAATAGATTCCTCAAGTTTTCTAGAGATAGTGTTGTAAACTCTAAATGCTTTACTAGAGGTTGAATATCCCAAGAAAAAGGCTTTTTGTGATTTAGAGTCAAACTTTTCTCTATCATCTTTTGTGTTCAAGATATAGCAAGTTGAGCCGAAAGTATGAAAATAGTCAACCCTTGGTTTCTTAGTATGCATGATTTCATATGGTGTTTTCTTCAAATAAGAGTGTACAGTTACTCTATTTAGCACATAACAAGTTGTGTTTACTACTTCATCCCAAAATGTTTTAGGTGTATTATGTTCAAACATCATAGTCCTAGCCATTTCTTGCAATGATCGATTTTTCCTTTCAACTATGCCATTTTAGTGTGGAGTGCGCGGAGCAGAAAAATTGTGAGTGTAGCCTTGATATATGTAGAATTCTTCAAATAGATGATTCTCAAATTCTCCACCATGATCACTCCTAATGGTGCATATTTTGTTTTGTAATTGATTTTCAATATTTGAATAAAATTTTATAAAATTTTGAATAGTATCATCTTTATTTGCAAGAAAATGTACCCATGTATATCTACTGTAATCATCAACAATAACAAAGAAATATCTTTTCCCACCAATAGATTGTGTCCTCATAGGTCCGAACAAATCCATATGAATAGGTTCTAGTGATCTACTGGTGCTAAGCATGTTTTTGGGTTTAAAAGAAGTTTTAGTTTGTTTCCCCAAAGTACATGGTTCACAATTTTCAGATTGATCAAAAGATAACTTAGGCAAACCACGAACAAGATCATATTTAACTAGATTTTAGATAACATATGAACTAGCATGACCTAATTTTCTATGCCATAGTTGTAAAGAATTTTCTTTCGCAAGTAAGCATTTTCCAACTACAGATTTCATAGAGTTTGGTCTAAGGATATATAGATTCCCAACTCTTTTTCCTTCATAAACAACATTTGCAGTATATTCTATTAGTAACTTACAACAATTTTTGTTGAATAAAATATCATATCCACTATCACATAATTGACTCACACTTATTAAATTAAGGTACAAACCATCAACAAGTAAAACATTCTTTATTTCAAGGTAGTATGCTCAAGTATTGCACAAGTGTATATTGGGTGTCCTAAGGCATGTCCTATTTATAGGAATGGCCTATGAGTGCTTAAGGACGTCCTAGACACTTTCTCGGGGGTTCTTAGTGCTTAAATAGATGTTAGGTATCCACTAATTGCTTTAGCAATGGCTAGTTAATTAATTCTGAAAAGTGCAGACAGAGCTCTTCTCGGTCGAGGAATTGTCGACCAAGAATCCTGTCGGTCGAAGTCTTTTTCGACCAAGGTACAGTCTGGAGAAAGTGTGTATAACGTTCGATTATAACTCCCAACTACCTTGTCTGCTGTTTCTAACGAATACTTGGGTCATTCTCGGTCGAGGAGATTTTCGATCGAGAGTGTCTTGGTCGAGAAGTTTGTCGACCGAGAATGACTCTGTTTCAATGTTTTAAACTATCTACTAAGTGTGTGTATCAGTGTGCAGTTGTGACACTATTGTAGGGGATGACCTATCTAAGTGTTTTGATTGACTAGGGAAGATCTAAACGCTTGATATACATGATATCTAAGTACGTGTACATTATATACTTGTACAAGTTTTTACATTTGATTTCAATCATGAAATTAAGACATTTTGAGCATATAGATCTTTCAAGGGTTTGTCATCCACCTAATTCCTGCAACACTCAAGTAGCACATTAGATCCACAAGAATGAAATGTTTGTCATTATCAAAACAAAGGGATTTAAATGATGTCCATTTAGCCAACACTTTGCACATAATCCTACCTTACATAGTCGTGTCAAACATATTGAAATCCATCATCATTTTCTAAGGGATCATATTTCTAAAAAACATATATTCCTTCATCATGTTGATACGGAAGATCAATTGGTTGATATTTTCATAAAATGACTTCCATTAGATCAATTTAATAACATAAGGAAGAAATTACTTATCACTCCCTTAGAAGATGTTTTCTTTGACATTTTTGCTTCTTAAAATCGGTTGGTTTCTCCGATCTTTACATTTTGGCTATAAATGGACATCTTTTAGCATGTTTTAACGGTTATCTTTTTGAAAGGGGAGAACCAATTAAGGGGGAGTCTTACCAGATGTTTTTAACGGATATCTTTTTGAAATGACAAAGGGGGAGATATAATATAAATCTTAAATACTCAATCAATGAGTTTCATACATACTCTCTTGGTTTCACATCAAACGTTTCTATATTCCCTAAAGAGTTGGATTTTATGTTCCACACCTCTTTGGGAATAATAAACACACATTCCATAAATAAGAGAAGGTATACACAAGGTAAATTTCAAGTATGAAACTCAACTCAATATTATTTAAGCTTATTTGAGTTATATTTAGAAATATTTGTCATCTTCAAAAAGGGGGAGATTGTTGGCTAAATGGACATCATCAAAATCCCTTTGTTTTGAAAATGACAAATATTTCATTCTTGTAGATCTAACATGCTACTTGAGTATTTCAGGAACAAGGTGGATGATAAAGTTTTGGAAGATCCACATGCTTAAATTACTTTATTTTCATGATTGTAATCAAATGTAAACTTGTACAAATATATAATGTACAAGTACTTAGATATCATGTAAATCAAGCGTTTAGATCTTCCCTATCCACACACAACACTTAGATAGGTCATCTCCTAAGTTAGCACCACAATAGCACATTGATACACTGTAACCTCCCAGGATTTGAGGCCTCGGATAACATGATCTTAAAAGGAATGATTGGACTACCCATATCACCAAGGTGCACCTCCTTTTCCGAGAGCCCGTCTCTAAAGAACTCCATAGTTAAGCGTGCTCAGCTTGGAGTAGTACTAGGATGGGTGACCAGTCGGGAAGTTGATCCTGGCTTGCGTGTGAGTGAGAATAACGCACAGTTAAGGCTAGTGGTGGTCTGTGGGGTCAGTCATCATTCTCGAAACTCTACTAGAGCCTTGGTTAGTGGGCTCGGGCTTTACAAATGGTATCAGAGCCATAACCCCTCTAGTAGGTGGGGCCCACATGGACATAGCATGCTAGTCTTGAGTCGTGCGGTCCAGGCATGTAGGAAAGGATTGTCCATGGTAGACGTAGCTACCCTTTCTCTGGTATTCCATGATCGGGAGCTGGGTGTCCATGGGCCATTGTGGATCTGCACTGAAATGGGGTCAGATTATGAGGTCATATAGTTGAACCTTGACGATGACGTCAAGAAGTCTAAGTGTGAGTGAGAATAACTCACAGTTAAGGCTAGTGGTGGTCTGTGGGGTCAGTCATCATTCTCGAAACTCTACTAGAGCCTTGGTTAGTGGGCTCGGGCTTTACAAATGGTATCAGAGCCATAACCCCTCTAGTAGGTGGGGCCCACATGGACATAGCATGCTAGTCTTGAGCCGTGCGGTCTAGGCATGTAGGAAAGGATTGTCCATGGTAGACGTAGCTACCCTTTCTCTGGTATTCCATGATCGGGAGCTGGGTGTCCATGGGCCATTGTGGGTCTGCACTGAAATGGGGTCAGATTATGAGGTCATATAGTTGAACCTTGACGATGACGTCAAGAAGTCTAAATGGGGGAGATTGTAACATCCCAGGATTTGAGGCCTCGGATAACATGATCTTAAAAGGAATGATTGGACTACCCATATCACCAAGGTGCACCTCCTTTTTCGGGAGCCCATCTCTAAAGAACTCCATAGTTAAGCGTGCTCAGCTTGGAGTAGTACTAGGATGGGTGACCAGTCGGGAAGTTGATCCTGGCTTGCGCGTGAGTGAGAATAATGCGCAGTTAAGGCTAATGGTAGTCTGTGGGGCCAGTTGTCATTCCTGAAACTCTACTAGAGCCTTGGGCAGTGGGCCCGGACGTTACATACACACACTTAGTAAATGAATACATTGAATCTGGGATGTTCTCGATCAACAAATACTTCGACCGAGACACTCTCGGTCAATAAACTCCTCGACTGAGAACAAACCCTCCT
>OY856409.1:1938757358-1939244858 GCA_963693085.1 Alisma plantago-aquatica
ATATATATATATATATATATATATATATGTGTGTGTGTGTGTGTGTGTGTGTGTGTGTGAAATGACACACTATATATATAAAAAGAGATGACACATTATATATTTTTTATTATGACAAGGAACTCCTCCTAGAACGAGCAACTAACATAGTTCCACTAGGAGGTTAAAACACAGGGTCAGATGTGTGGTGGTCATCATCTCCATGCCACACCTGATAGGGGATTGGAACCAGTGTGGGCTGGTTGGGAAACACTGCCTCGACCAATGTACCAATAGTCGACTGATAACATTATATATATATATAAGTGTGTGTGTGTATGATTTGAATGTATATGGTCCTGTGAGCCTATAAAAGTACTTTTATTTTATATTACTATAGTGAGTGATGATACTCTTTTTATACAATACACATGCAGAAACACGTAATTGTCAGACCGTGTGAATATTTTTTGTGTGGAAAGTTGGAAATCGTATAGTTGGTTATATAAACACATGTGAATTGTTTTTGGGGCAGCTTCCAAACAGACAAAAGAATGCCCAAAGTAGATATTTAGTGTAGAAAATGTTCACAATGGAACAATACTTAAATAATGAAGTGATTATATATATAGTTAATGATGTTAGGGTTCTTCTTGCCTGTAGCAACAATTATGAAATCAGGCTCAAATCTACTGGTGGCCTTGCAAATCTCAATTAGAACATTCAACTTCAAAGTTAGCACATGATGAAATGGATCATGGTTGTCTTGAATGTCTCTACAAATCTCTCTATGTGTTGTAGATCAAGATTTTAAAAAACAATGCTAGTGCAATGCCAAGTGGGCCATAAAAACAATAAGTAAAATGTGTAGATAACTATGCAAGATATATAGGTTTGATGTCATACTCAAGCTATCTATAAAATTGAGAATCGGAAATTAATCTGTTGATGACAGAGGCATCAAAAAAATAGATGTCATTGCGGGTGTGAGAGAGGTGGCGTCGTTCTGATCACCATCACCTCGCATAGTTTCAAAACTTGGGGTGGAGCAGTTGATCATCAAGAAGATGTAGGGAGCTCTAGACATGAAGATTATCCACAATACTATCCTAAAAGAAAAATGGTTCATAAGTTTTATATGGACTCATGATGATAAAAATAGAATATTGGGTAGGATGGCCCAAAGTGTTGTGAATTCTCTCTCCCTACGTCCAATGCCTTCAGAAATTAAAGACTTGTGACTCCATGTTATAAGAGGAAACCTTATTGGGTGTGCATCATACATATCCATGCACCTCTTACCTACCAGTGGTGGTGTTGGAAGTTGTTGTTGCGCTATAGTACATCACCTAAACATTTAAAGTAGTGGATAATAAGCAACAACATGATAAGTTGATTATCCGCCCACATAAAATAAGGAACAATAGACTTATGAGGTGTATAAGAAAAAAATGGCATAATATATATTACTATCATCATATCTAACGAGACAATTCCAATGCAATTGTGACCGACTTAAATCGCACGTCCAAAATGGAGCGGATCCAGAGTAGTCGAACTTTTAAGATTATAACCCGATACTCAAGTCCCCACAACTATTATACGAGGTCTGATGTAGTATTCGGGGTCAAACCACAAGGACAAGGTCGACAAGTATTAAGTATGCAGAGTCTCGCACTCTTACACTCCAAACGAACAGGTGGATTAGAAAGGGTGTTCTCTAAGGAACGATGATGCTCCAGCCAAAATAAAGAAAGGTAAAAGAAAGAAAAGAAAACAAGAGAAAAACATTAACAAGCGGTAAGAAATAAAGATATGGAAGGAAAATTAGATCGGGTTTCACCTACTAAGATCTCTCACCAACATGCAAAACTCACACCCCTTCGTATACCCTTATTAAGATTACAAGCAGACATCAAAACGTCTAATTCCTCCTCTCTCGAGATTAGGATAGACCTAGGTTCCAAGGTAGTCTCTCTCTCGATAAGATGGTCCAACAACCACAGAGCAAACCATATGACCGTTAGCATTAGTATTCCAACACTTTCATACATTCATACTACTCCATAACACTAGATAAGGATGACACTACTCTTTTGAGGTACCAACAATCAAACATCACAAGATGGTAGCTAAGCATACAAGTGAAGCATTAAAAATAAGAGTATGGAGATAATCTTGATAAGAGCATATATATTCAAAGGGGAGAAAGAATATACATGTTGGGAGAGCCTTAGTGGCTACTCTCAACTCAAGTTTAGATGTTTAGCCACACATGTTGATGGGCAACATAACATCGTCACAAAATTATTGATACATCAACAACCACGAAGAGGGAGAGTACAATGTGATGAAGATGATAGATCTAGATAGAGAGAGAAGATGGCAATGCACCACTATACTTCTTCAAATCTAGATCTAGAGTGGGTGATGTGGCGGTGGCTTCCTCCTTTGAAGAAGAGGATGATCAATCTTCTCTCTCATCTGACTTCTGTCTTCAGATATCCAAGACTGATGGTATGGATGTGAGTGACTCTGGAATTTAACAACACTTCGTGGTCCTTGATGATCTGATGATTTGACAAGTTGAGGTGGGGGGGTCTATTTATAGGTGTTGCCCACCGACTTAACCATCTAGTCCGCAGTCGTGATATGGCCTCGGTTGAGGCATGGTATAGGTCACGACTTGGCCTCGGTTCTAACTCTCATCACGGTCGTGGTGTGTTGGCTATATGCCATGATCGAGGGGGAGCCTGGATCACGATAGGGCTTCGACCGTAGGGCATTGTGCTGGTGGATGGTTGCGGTGTGAAGATATGGTGATAGAGGCATCGACCACGTCAAGGTCCTTAGTGGATTATATAGCCGCGGTCGCGGTGTTGATCGCGACCATGCCTTAGCATGACCCTGCAAAAGTGAAAGATGTGTGAAATTGATGTTTTTGACATAAGGCACTAAAATAAGTAGAGAAATCTATAAAAGATATGCTAGGAGAAGCATAAATCATATGCAAAAAGTGCACAAAATGAGATGTTATCAAATTGTTGTTGTACCATCTGGGCCCAATGCCCCAGTCTCTCATAGAGTTTCGTGATTGACAACTGGCCCCACAAATCACCACTAGTCTTAACTGCATTCTTTGTCCTCACTCATGTGCAAGCCAGAGTCAACTTCTCGACTGGTCACCCATCCTAGTACTACTCTAAGCTGAGCATGCTTAATTATGGAGTTCACTGCCCTAGGCTCTAGTAGAGTTTCAGGCATGACGACTGGCCCCACAGATCACCACTAGCCTTAACTGTGCTTTTTCCTCACTCACGTGCAAGCCAGGGTCAACTTCCCGACTGGTCTCCCATCCTAGTACTACTCCAAGCTAAGCACGCTTAACTATCGAATTCTTTAGTGATGGGCTCCCGGAAAAAGAGGTGCGCCTTAGTGATATGAGTAGTCCAATCATTCCTTTTAAGATTATGATATCCAAGGTCTCAAATCCTGGGATGTTAGAGTTGCGGTTGTGACTAAGTTACTATAACAATCATCTCCTCTCATTATCCCCATTAAAGGAGGTCTAGAGAACCAGGCTCCATTATCCCATTTTTCATTATCTAAATTTATAATAAACAATCAATAATCATCAATAATTCAAACCATACTCTTTACATGAGTAGGGAAGAAAAGATGTGCTCCAAGGAATTACAAAAGTTTCAAAAATGGTCAACTAAATATATTTTATGAATGAACTAGCTAACTCCTATGTGTATAATCAAACTCACATCTTATCGACTATCCCACTTGGAGTCAATAGCTTCATCCACTACTATATTTTTGTCTATAACATCACGACTGCAAGTGTCAGTTTAGTTGGAAAAATTGACTCACTAATTTATAGCGTCAACTTCCACAAAGAAATCACTTCCACATAGCATCAGGGCAAAAGCTCGAGTATCGGTTGAGGTGCAATGTCAGTTTTCCACGACAAAACGACACTAAAAAAGACCCAAGAAATAAAAATTTGCACCAAAAATTTATATTGAGATATATACCATCATTTTTTATTAAAACCAACACTATAGGTTTCCTACAGAATAAATCGCTCCATTTGCCTTCCCTCCAAAACCATGTAGCGTCAATTTTTTATATATGGGTTGATGTTAAATATGCCATCTAAAACATGACATCACTTACTTCTAGTGTCTTTTTCATATAACTAACGCTATAGATCTACTTATAAGGTGTATATTTCCCTTATCCCTTTTTTCTAGACCTATATGGTCTGTCTTTTTCTTACAAATAACTGATGTTATATGTCCTTGGACAATTTCAAAAAAGTCTGCAGGATCTATAGCGTCACTTTTTAAGATAACTAATGCTATATCTTTGTAATGTAAAAACACATGTATCACTTATTTCTAATGTAAAAAATTTGTAAACAACTGATGCTATAGATCCACTTATAGCAAGTCTATATTCCTTTCCTCCCATTTCCAGACCCGTGCAAATCTCATTTCATTACAGAATGGCGGTATCCTAACTCGTTACTACTCACATAACAATGACGAGAACCTCCAACAATCTCGTCAATGACCTCCATCAACATTAGCAGTGGTCTCCATCAACCTCAATGGTGGCCTTAATCAATCTCAATGACACTCATGGAAATGCTTCTCTAATTGATGGCCCAAATGTTTTTTTTCCTATTTGTGGCACACATGTTCTTGTTTCTACCTTTAGCAACAACATCTAGCCTAATCATAATCATGACGACCTCTATTAAACTCCTCTCCTCACTTGTGGCTGACTTAAAGTGAGATATAGTTCCTCCTTCTCCCCTCCTCTCATTTTTACATAAAAATATAATTTTATGCGCTGAGTTTTGCCTAATATGTCCAAGAATGACTTTATGGATTATTTTTCTTGAATGGTGTATGACCACAATACGCCGCTTCCCTATTATTCTAGTTGTGATATAAAACGTTGATATTGTGCCTTCATAATTACATAAGGGATGAAATTTAAATATATGTTCAAATATGCCCTAAAGTTGATATTTTATGATTTTTAATGATATGGTTATGGAAAATAAAATATACAATAACCCTTATTGTTTGAGAATTGTTCTATTACAAAGTATGATATATTCCTTACAATTATTCTTCTAAAATTGTGTTGGGTTTATAATTGATACTTGAACGTGGCTCATTTATGAGTTTACATGAATGGAAGTGAAATTATATGTATGTGAATGTGAATTGTATGTTGCAACTACATAATAGTGGGTGTCTACTGAATTAGAAGGTCTATAATTCTACTATCTAAGAAAAAATCTCCAAAACCTATAGGGTCATTTTTCTTACAAATAACTGAGTTAGGTCTCTACAATTTTTTCAAAAAATATAGGACCTATAGGTTTTTTTTTACAAATAACTGACACTATAGGTCTCTCCAGAATTTAAATGAAGTGTACATGACCTATAGTGTTGGTTGACCTCCATCAACCTCAGCAAATACCTCCATAAAACTCAGAGGTGGTCTCCATCAATCTTAGCAATGGTTCATCAACCCTGGTGATGCTCATGTCGATGCTTCTCCAGTCACTGGCCCAGATATTTTTTATTTATTTGTGGCACATGTTTTCTTATTTCTCCCTTTAAAAACAAAACATAGCCTAATCTCAAACATAGAGGCCTCCATAAAGCTCCTCTCTTCACTTGCGGACGACTTACAATGAGATAATAGTTCCTCCTTCTCCCCTCCTCCTATCATTTTTGCATAAAATACATTTTTCATGCTCTAAATATAGCCTAATATGTCTAAAGAATGACTATTATGATTATTTTGCTTGAATGGCGTATGAGCACAAATATGTGACTTTCGTATTCTTCCTACAGTGATAAAAATATTGTTATCATGTCTTCATAATTTCACAAGGGATGAAATTTTAAAATATGTTCAACTATGCCCTAAAGTTGATCTTTTTATGATTTTTAACGTTTTGATGGTGGAAAACAAAATATACAACATCATTATTGTTTGAGAATTATTTTGTTAGAAAGTAAGATGTTTTCCTCGTGATTATTCTTCTATAGTTGAAATTATAGTTGATACGTAAAGGGGACTCATTCAGTAATTTATGTGAATGAAAGTCAAATTAGATGTATGTGAATGTGAATTGCATATTATAACTACATAATATCATATGCCTACCAAATTATCATGTTTATAATTTTGCTATTAGAAAAAATATCTACATGGCCTATAGGGTTGGGGTTTTCTACAAACAACCAACACTATAGGTCTCTATAGAATTTAAAAGAAAATTTGTAGGGCCTATAGGACCGAATTTTATACAAAAAACTAACACTATTGGTCTCTACATGATTTATATAAAATCTGCACAACCTACAACACCATTATTTGTACAAAAAATTGACAATATAGACCTATGGCAGTAGTTTTTACAAATAATAGACGCTATATGTCTAAAAATCTGGGTGAAAAAATGGGGTTTTAATGTCTTTTTTTAAAAAACGACATTGTGTTGACTTCTATAGTGTCATTTTCCGTAACAAAAAATGACACTACAAGGCTTAGGCACTAGCGTCACCCACTTAGGCGTCTATTTTTTAACTGACTCTATAAGCCTTAAATGACCCCCGCTACAACTTATTTGTGTTCTAGTGATCCTTCAAATTAGTAGATAACCTACAACATCGACAAACAAAATGTGGGTCAACGGTGTTGTGTAATTCGGTGCAACCATAAATGTTTGCATGTAATATTAACAACTTATATAACAATGCAAGTAATAAATTGTTCGGTTCCTACTTATATTTCCAAGCTATGAATATTCCATTTTGTTTGGTGTTCCAATTCTTGCTCTAACAATGGATGGAGTTTGCCTCAATGATGGGTTCCATGGTGATTGTCATGACAATGGTTGTTCTTTAGCTTATTAGATTGTTTTGGTCACTCTTCCAGTGATCTTCTCTTATATTTTAGGAATGAATATCTCTTTGGATCATCCTTATGAGATTCATTATCGGGTTCAAGTGTCACCTTGACTATAAAAGCAGTTCACATATATTTTTGTAATTTATAAGTACTGAATCAACCAAAGCATTTCGCATCAACATTAAAATTCAGGTACGTCTTGGGTATCTTCATAAAAATAATGCATGGTAAAGAAAGGTTATTTATAAGTAGCATGTGTACCTCAAAAAGTAGATGTTGTCTAATCAATTCAAGACTTATGTTTGTACAAAATTCAATTTGAAAATCCATATTCAATGCAAAGGTGTTAATCAACTTCTCAAAAGTCCATGTATAGTTCTTTATGTTTGATTTTGGGTTTGGGTTGTCAATTGGGGCTTGCCTTCATGAAACCTTAACCATCATATAGAACCCTAAATACCTTCATTCATATTATTGTACTAAGATTCTCATTTACATTAGGGGAAAACATACTATCATCAAGGATATCATTATTTGTCCATATAGTTAATTCTAAATGAACTTATATTCAGATTCATTATTAGATCGAAATTTTAGGGGCATATAAGTCTCGTTATGTTATTAAAACTAGGGTTTCACACATAATGATCCATATTAGGTAATTAAACCTAAGTTACACGCTTTGTCACATTTTAAAGGATGGTACAAGGTATTAGAGTTACTTACGCTATTAGATCCAAGGTCATAGAGTCATAATCATCAAGAATAGGTCATTGATCGATCTTTAGTCATCAATAGGTGGATATTAGAGAAAGTTAGGGAACTACAATTAAAATTAGACTCTATAGATATTTTTAATGGATTTCTAGTATTTTTTACTAAAATTGATTATTGATATGTCATATTTGAATGCTCTTAATATCTTAGGGCTTTTCAAAAGATGTACCTTATGATGATGAAACATGATCATTGGATCCTAGATTGGGGGCTAAGAAAATTCCGCATAACACCCCATGCATCTAAGGATGTGGCTGGCCTTGGGCCCACCCTTATTGGGCCTGACTCTCTACGACTCCAAAATTTTCTAGCCCAGGTGGATGAGGGTTGGTGTGGGTGAACCACTCCCAGACCCTTCACGCAAACAAGAGATAGAGACGTTGAGCAAGACTGCATGTTGTGCACTATCACCAAGGTCACTCTTCGATGAGTCCCAACCATGTGTTTGGTCCTTAGCGCTACTAGGAGGAGATATTGTTGCCTTTGTAGTAGTGTTAAGGCCTTAGACGGGAACCTTCTCAAAAAAGGCTCCCTCATGATCTCTAGTCTGGTTTTATGGTGGTAAGAATGTCATCATAGAGAAGAGGGTCCACACTCATAGGCTAAGAGATATCAAGAAAGCCATGTGGAGATTTCAACACTTTTTGGGCAGATATAATGTAGAGGGGGTGGTGAAGAAGAGGCTACCATGGCAGTGCCTTTCTCCTTGTTGTAAAAGCCATGGAGATTGAGAGGGAATGTGGGTGGTCGTTCTCCCTCTACAGACTGTACTTCTATACCAGGGTTGGGGCAACTAGTTGTTGTGATGATTTTGATTTCATTTTCCTATCTAGAGGGGTGATTAGTTCATAATTGATGAGTTCAATCTCAAGGGGAGATATTGGGTTGTTCCCTTATATATCCATATTTGGCAGAGGTAGGAGAAGGTGGGATATCTATCAGATCTTCATCTAACAGATGTGGCTTGCCTTTACCCATTCAACAAGGGCGACCAAGGTTTGACCAAGGTCCAACTATCACACTAAATGTGACCGAGCATAGATTATCACTAAGGTTAATTCTCCAACTACATAAAAAGAAATAAACTTCAACAATTTCTCTAAACCACTAAGATGATTGAATTGACTTCAAATTTTAGCATATCCTTCCAAATACATTTTTCTCATTATAATAGAAATGCATGGTTTTATTAGACAATACTTACCTCCATCTCCTTAAGTAATGAAAATAAATTTATAAATGGGATAAATAGACTTCAAACAAGCTTAAAATTTGTTTAAACTTCTTGTGCGACTTTATGAGATAATAACTAGACTCAAATGTTTATGATCAATGTTTATCTCAAAAAAGCACTTGATTCACAAATGAATGATATTTAAACCGTCCAAGATGGGATACCCAGTGGTTAGATCGTTGGTATGTTATCAAGAGATCTTAGGTTCAATCCCTAATGATGGCATGAATAGAATCACAGTTTAACAAATGATATTTATACCATTGCACTATATCTTCTTGGATTTTATCCAAAAGTACTAAAAACAAGGGTGCAACCAACATTATACACTTAGAAGATTACAATTTATAATGTTTTGTACTTACAATTTCTATAAAAGGGAGTAAATTCTAAGTGTGATCACACGTATAGATTGTTGTCGAGGATTGATAGGTGAAAGGACTATGATGGGATTTTGTATTTCCTATGTCTTAGGTGTTGTCCAGGAAAAGAAATTGAGATTTCACATAGACTTTCATTTTGGAGTGGTTCTCCTAGATGATATATGTGCAAAGTGAAGGTGTATATACAGATATGTAAAAAAATATGTATAGACTAGTTTTCATTGAGTAATAGTAGATCTAGAAATGTGGGATTGGGGAAATAAACACTTGAATCCACTAAAATGGGTGTAGTTTGACTATGTGAGGAGACGGTGGTGACACAGTAAAGGAATACATTTTTTTATGGAGTCATGGGAAAATGGAAAGGTTTTACTCTTATTGGAGGACATGCCATTAGAGAGAACCCACTCTCTTTTTTTTACTAATTTTTTGGTAACTTATTCCAAGAGAATGCCTAACCAACCCCAAAAAAGACATGTTACAGTTTGGTTTATAATAAACAAACAAATATTGTCTTCCCAAGTTCAAAGAGATCCCAAGCTTATGCAACAACAAACATAAATGCAATCATCACACATATGTGATTCCAACTTAGGATAATCGCACTAGTCCACATCCCATACAATATGCACACTACCTGGTAGTGCATCCTTGAGGTCGCCTCATGGTGATACATATACATATTTCTAAGTCATCTGAGGTTTGATGCTCTCTCCACGCCGACTCTGATTCCTTTATTTTCAAATAAAATAGGCCATTGTTCCCATATCAAGTTCTATATGATATGCCCAAGTATGGTCATTGTCAGTTGTTTGGGTTCACATTGATCTAGGTTGATGTAGTAGCAAACAATCAAGTCAATCCAGACTGTCATTTTTAAGTACATGGTGGCTTTAAAAAAGGATTGTGAAGTAGGAGTTGAGCTAGATTTCCTTTTTAAAGATTAAATAAAATGTGTAGAAGCATATCCAAATTTTGTGAAGATAGAAAATCAACCAAAATAAATGAGAATTTAATTTTTTTTTCTAGTTGTTTTTATAAAAATGACATGTTATATGTTATGTGTAGATATTAACTCGATTTCAAGTAGAATAAGCATGACTATAGATTACAGAAGTAATGTGTTATTAAAAAAAGAGCATAAAGAAACATTGTTTGTTGGAAAAATGCTTTTTCTATTTGATCATGTAAAGTCCCAGGAGGAGAGATGACAGAAAGATGAAAATGAAAAAGTGGAAATATATGTAGAAAATATTTGAGAATAGGGAAGTTAAGAAGAACATTTTTTTTAATCTTAGATATTCATCGATGAGAATGTAAATATTGTCAAAATTAATGCAGAGAGGGGGTAGTTTGGAAGGGAGACATGGATATAATGGGCTCAAGTAAAGGGAATAGAGAAATTGATAAAAAAATTGAGTTGAGATAGTAGATTTTTAGCAAAAAAAATAGGACAAGGAAGTAAAGTACGACATGATCGTTAGACAAAAGCAGTTTTGGATGTTTGTAAGTTGATTATGCTCAATACTTTCTTCTTGCTATTCTTATTGATTGGCTAGGCCTAAATACATCACATGTGGAGTATCACTCTCCTTTCATGTAAGTCTTATGATTCCTTTATTTCCAAATAATGAGGTTGTCTAGTTTGTCACAAGGGTAGTTTTGGGGAGCATGAGGTTCACTGTAAGGAGCTCCCTAGTAACAAGGACAAACATGTATGTGGCCATACAGTGAGAGTTGTCGCTAAAGAAGAGACATATGTGAAATTTTAGTCTGGTCTATAGAAAGGAATATTGACATCCATACATGATTATACTTTGATTTTTAGATGAGTCAGAGGAAAGTATGGGTGTGTTGACTTTAATAGGAATTTTCTCAATGACAAGTTTGAGGGGTACAAATTTCATCATGGGACACAATGTCATGAAAGTTGTCTTAGACAAAGTAGTCAAGCATGAGAAAGTATTTATCAACAATCAACATGTTTTTATACATTCTGTATTTGATACTTTTTGGTCCTTAGCATCAGAGGTGGTTGACTTTCTCCAGAGGGTCCAAAAAGTTATGTATAGTAATGTTATGACCCCTCAAACCTATAGATATATTGTTTCAGAAGATTACTTTTGTCCTCTAGATTGCCCACATGCATTATCTTCATGTGTATACCTTTTTACTTACATGTTCATCACGTTAAGGAATTTAAACACTGAAAATATAGTTTTTGGAATATCAAATATAACAATGAGGAGATGTAATTAATTTTTAGGGTATTGTTAAATTAGAGTTTGATAGGAGTAAGTAGAAGAAGGAGAACCTTTCCAATTGTTGAACTCAAAGAGGAGGAAATGTCAAAGGATGTTTTTGGAGAGAGCGGGGAGCTGGGAAGGTCTAACATGGAATGAGAGTAGGGGAAGATAGAAAGAGAGAGACAAATATTTTTTAGGAAGTATAATGAAGAGAGAAAACAAAATAGAATTGAGAGGTGATATAGAAACCCAACCAAATTTAATGAGATTTTATGTTCTATTTTCTAATGTGTTTTAAAAAACTAACACACATGTAGAATGAGGGGCACATATTCATTCTTTTTCAAGTAGAACAAAAAGTAACAATATATAATTAAACTAATAACAAATGTATTTCCATATTAAAAGTTAGGAGTAAATGCTCATCAAGTGATTTTCATTGATAGAAATAAAAAAATCTTTACTAAATGCATAAGTATGTTAGAAAGAGAGACATAATTTATTGTGTGATTTTCATGATAATAGTTAGTTTAAATTCACCATTTCAGGTGTAAGAATAAATGTAAAAGCTATTGAAGGGAATTTTTTTTGTTTTTTTCCTATTTGACATGTCCCCTTTGGGTGGAGAGAGATGAGAGAGAAAATTTGAGAATTTTTGAAAAAATATAATGAGAGAGAAGTGAAGAAGAATGTCCATTTTATATAATATTAGATATTTATTGATTACAAACTTTATTACTATTAAAAAATTATTGAGAGAGGTTAGAGTTTGGAAGGGAGAACATTAAGATAATGACATAGTTCAAATGAGGTGTGGGGTTGATAATACTCTATCACAAAGAGAGAGAGAGAGAGAATAAAGATTTGTGCCATGAAGTGTTTTTACTGGTTAAACTAGTTATTCATATCATTATAAAATATCCCTTTAATCGTAGTTTAGATTTTTAATAGAGGAGATGATCATGTAGATACAACTGTCAATAGGGAGTGTCAAAAAGGAGGATATCGATCAAGTGAGTTGGACAAAAGTAAAGATAATTTCCCAACCCACCAACACACTTACCATCTCCTTACCGTACATTGTGTAAACAGGGAGGTAAATATTAAGCCAAGAATTTACATGTCTTTCTAAAATTTATATAGTATGACTTATTATCTTATATTATATTATATATATAAGAGAAAAAAAGGAGTGAGAAAAGAGAGATAAAAGTGAGGAAAAAGAGAGAAGCTCTCATATAGTACTTGGCACTGAGTTTTTGTTGCATCATGGCATGCTCTTTGTCTGGGCAATGTGCTCCCCATTGTCATGGCTAGTGTTAAACTTTTCCAAAAATCATTCTCGTACTTGATCTGTAATGCAGGGCATGTATGCAATGGTCGCCATCGAAAAGGTTGTTCTGGTTCTCACTCGACTTGGCTCAATGTCTAATTTTTTTAAAAACATGAGAAACTTGCATGGTCACTGCCTTCGGATATGATGGGTGGACCTTGAGCCCTGCTCGCATATGCAACTAGCTTTTTTATCGACCTTTTCATCCAGTGGATGTATGTGTCCCTTTTGGAAAATCTCATGGCACTTGACCATTGCCCTGCTACCCACTTCGTTCGGTGAGTTGGTCATGACCGAGCTGCCTGAATCAAGCATATACATACATACATACATATATATATATATATATATATATATATATATATATATATATATATATATATATATATATATATATATATATATATATATATATATATATATATGGTCAGGCTAGAATATACTCGAGTGTATTCAGAGCAAAATACACTCAAGTAGTGGTAAATTTTGGCCTATTTTTGTCCCCACGAAAAAGCATGGTGAATTATGGTGAAAAAAGATCTTTTCAAGTCTACATTAATATATGGACATACGTGTAAAGAAAAATTCTATTATATTTTTTCTTCCCTACATATGAAACATGTTTTTCTGCAAGATTTCTTCCCTGCCAACAAATTTTGACTTCCCATCAAAACTTATTTTGCTACTATTTATATATCTTATTTTTTTGAACAAAAATTTTTACCGTTATTTTTTTATTTGTTAATGTACCCTTTACCAAATAAAAATATTTATTTATCGTGAAAAACTCCCTTCTAATAAAAAAAATTCCCACCACAACGTTTCTCTCCAAGCGAGTTTTCCCCCTCCAAGACTAACTGCCTTTTCCTCCTAGACACTTTTTTCCCTCCAGTACAACATTTCCCGCCACACATTTTTCCTTCAAGATAAAGTTTCCCGCTAAATTTTTTTCTTACAAGACAAAGTTTTTTGTCAAATCTTTTCCCCTCCAAGAAAAAGTTTCCCCACACCTTTTCCCTCCAAGATATGTTTTTCCCTTCAAGACAACGTTTCCCGCCACATCATTTTCGTAATTTTTCACATCTTCCTTTTGTCTCGGTATAAGTTGTCCTCAGTCGATGAAATATTTATGATGAAATATTTTTGTTTTTAATTTTTTAATGAAGTATTTCTTTGCAATAATTTTTTAATGAAGTCTCCTTGATATTTCTTTAAATTAAATAGTTCACACACATACTAAAATTTGATGATAGAATGTTTGTGTCACTCATGCCATAAGAAATTTTCATGTATGAGGTGTTTAATAAATATAGTTTATATTTGCATGAGGCATTTTCTATAGAAATAGTTCCCTATCCCCATCTCCGTAACCATGTCACAAACAATACTTTTTAAATATTTCCCCATCTATTTCACCATCACCATAGAGGTTTTACCAAATAATAATTTTTAAAAAATTCACCATCACCGTCACTATCACTGTCACTATCACCGTCACCATCACCATCACTATGTATTTTGTCACCATGTACCAAACACAGCCTAAGTTGTATTCCATCGTGTAATATTTATTTTAGAAACTTGAACCATTGATCTTCTTAAGTACCTTATGAACATACTACAAATAAAATTTTAGTTTGTACACTTATTGGTGGGATTGTACATCGGTTCAAACCCGGACCGAATCGAGACCCGAATAAATAAAATTCTTGGACTGAGGACCAGACTGAATAAGAAGCGGTCCGATCTAGGACCAGACTGATAAATGTATGGACCGGATCGGGATCGGACCAAGACCGAACCGACTAAAATTGCTGCTAGTAAAAAATATAAAAGAATTATGTATTGAGGTGATTAGACACTTTCTTTCTACTTTTAGTAAGAAAATTATCTACTTAAATCTATCACTTCTTCTCGTGTCATATTCTAACAAGTATTTAGAATAATAACATTTGTAACAGGTTACATATAACTTAATATTTATATATTTAACCATCATGTACTCCATTCCCAACAACTCTTCATAAAATATAGTACTAATATAAACATTTGTTGTCACTAA
Source organism: Alisma plantago-aquatica (assembly GCA_963693085.1). Taxonomy (NCBI): domain Eukaryota; kingdom Viridiplantae; phylum Streptophyta; class Magnoliopsida; order Alismatales; family Alismataceae; genus Alisma; species Alisma plantago-aquatica. Next base: position 1,938,772,324 of record OY856409.1, read on the forward strand.
TTTATCATAGGAATAGATTGTTTCATGTTATTTGGTTCAATCGATCCAGGCCGATCTGGATCGATTTTGGACCGGGCTGGCCCAAGGACTGGAAAATAGAGGACTGAGGACTGGACCTAAATGAAAGTCAGTCCAGGACCGGACCGATATATGTACAACCCTACTTATTGGTCATAAAAAAATATACAATTCCAATTAATTTTGTGTATCAATTTTGTTGATCATAAAAGGGTGACTTAGAAGAATCCAAATGAGCTCAAATTTTACATGTAGCATGTGTTTGTTATAACAATGAATATTAATAGTTTATATTTGTAAGAAAAAGAGTATACATATGTAATCACCACTTGAGTGTAGCGTGTGAGTGTATTCTAGCGTGACTCTCTCTCTCTATGTGTGTGTGTGTGTTTATATATACACACATTGTAACACCCCGATTTTCATAACACATGAGCGGAAGCTATTTTTTTCCCTTCATCTTGGAGTGTCACAAACATGATAATCATTGCAATTAAAGCAAATGAAATACTTTGCATAATTAGAAAATTGATTCGTACATAGTTTGACAAAATAAAACAAGTCATCTAATCTACTATGATAACAAGACTATACATAATAAAAGATGTCTAAACTCTGGATCGTCAGGTAGATGGCACCCCACTAGGCAAGCTTAAAAATATCCTAGAATGTTACTTGTTCCTTTGATCCTCAGCTGCTCAAATCATGTGGACATCACGTCCCCAATCATGCATTGGGAAAAATAGTCAGTAGAGTAAGTGACATGAGTATGCAAAAATATACATTACTAAAGAACTGGAATTTTATAATTAAATTCTTGGACATCATAATGAAACTAATATCAAGTTTTGAGTGAAATCTGAAGCATATTGTTCTTTATTTCTCAATCTAAATTCTTGCCTTTATACCTTATCTTATTCTGAAGACATGTACCCTGGTACATGAGTCTCATGACCTACACCAAAGTGTCAAGGTCATACTTATTTAATTTGATTCTCTTTCATCATACTCATGGATGAGATTATGGGCATACTCTAAACTAAGGTATCTTTTACTTATGATTTTTATCTGACTGTGGCCACCATTATGCAATAAGTCCTCCTGAATTGGCGTATCTATGCCCTGAATTGGTACCAAGGTACCGCTGAATTGGCACTACATGCCTCTGAATGACACTGAGGTGTCTCTAAATTGGCATGGCTACACCCTGAATTGGTGTTGCAACACCTCTGAATTGGAGTAAACACTCCTCTAAATTGGCAACAGATGCCTCTGAATTGTCCCAGGACTACTGAATGAGGACTTATCATATAATATATTATGTAAAGGTTCCAAATTAATTATCTTAAGTCTAAACTTACAAAATACTAAATCTGAGCTTATCTCATACTAAAATAGTAAAACTGAATGATGATAACTGAACTTATCTAAAACGGATTACTGAGTATTGAGTACTAAACATGTACTGAATTCTAAATTTGAATATGAATCTGAATCTTTTAGGCTTAAGTTATAAATTGAATCTACAACTGAATGTGAAAATGGATCTCAATTACGTCATAATTGAGATTGGGTCTAAAACCCTTATCATGTATATTTATTTAGTATCTAGCTACTCACACATTGAGTAATCCAAGTCTGAATCTAAATCTAATATCATTATTATTATTTGGATAAACCTTATTTTGAATCTCTGATTTGATAGTACAACTTCATTAATACTAAACATAACAACTGAGTCTCAAGGCTTAGGAAGGAGGGTCTTATCTGTATATATATACTAAGGATACAAATAATAAATTTAATAAAGTATGTGAGAGTAATTTAAGCATAGAATATCTATAAACATACCATCTGACAACATGATTCAATCTCTACAAAAACTCATTATAATAGATCTTGCCTTGAATCTTAATGTCTTCATATGAACTTATGTATTAAATAAGTCTTACAATAGGAATCTTATACAATTGTACCTTGAAACTTAAACATAACTTAATGCATCATAATCCATATTATCAGCATAAGTCAATTAACAACACATTCTAATCCCAACAATACATTTATCTTGGAAATTGGATCATATCTTAATATGTTCAAAACTTATAATCTCACCTTGTGCTTAACTTAAAGATATTACTCATTTTATAGAATCTGATTAACTACTTAGTTCTTAGATCTCTATATATAAGAAAACATGATTCTAATTGAAATCTTAATACATGGCTATATCTATGTAGATGATAAATCCTAACAACATACTTGAACTTAGAATCTCGATACAAAGTTATCCCAAATCATTAACTAACTATGACTATATTATTTGCTTATCTTATATTGAAATCTTATTCAATAATTTAAATCATTTCTAAGGAATTGTGTCAGAACATGATTCATTATTTTACTCATGGACATGGCCCATGAATCACAAACATTGTGGGAAACATATCTCTATTTGGGATTTTTGGCATAAGAATTTACATAATCATAGAACCATGAGGAAAATCTTATTCACATAGCTTAACATTAAATCCTTCCAACATTGAACCACATAAATCATGAAAGTCTTATTTAATGTACTTGTAAACATGGTGACTTAAAATATGAATACTCATGGGCATGAACCACTTATCTCTTGTACTAAGGGTACCTATAAGGAAGTCTCGATTCCAAGTTCCATAACTTTAATAATCTGGATATCATCATAGTTCTATTAGTCCAAGTGTATGTTCCCTCTTTCTATTTCTAAATATCAAAATCCCATCTTCCTAACTTTATATACCAAGTTAGGGTTCTTATTTAGACTAAACATAACTTTAATCTAAAATCACCATAAAACCTTGGCATTGAAATTAAATAAAACTCTTATTATATAGATACTATAATCTTTATACTCAAATAAGACATAAATCATCTTATTCACTAATATGAACATATACTTCATATAATGAGAACAATTCTCAAACATAGTTACATATTCTAAACTTACTAACTCAATTAGGAAATCAAAGTAGAATACCATCACTTACTAATATCATATCTAATTAGGCATACATATATCACTTATTGTGTCAAGATAATCATCTATTATTATATCATAATGGCCACTCAGGTCTAGAACTAAGTACTAATATAATAACACAAGAAACTCCATCAAATATCTAGAAAAGTAATCATACAATCTAGTAAGATCATGTATTAAAATATCAGGTCATTTCATAATCAGATAATGGGTGAAATACCCAAAATACAATTATTAGGGTTTAATTCTAAAACCTTAATAAAACTTCATATAAGAAAGATCAGGCTTTCAAATCATGTTAAGAATATCAAGATACTCGTTTAGTAAAATTTGCATGAATTTCTAAAGCCGTTTTCTATTTTTAATTGACAAATCATCAAAATCATATAGTTTATAATTCCCAACATATAAAAAATAGAAGACATCAAAAGAATACTCTAGAACTATTTTTATAGGATAGTAAACTTGAAGAGATTTCTATAGGTACCTTATTTGTCCCAAACCGAGCTCTATATCTCAAGATATGAAATTTTGAAAATTACCTTAATTTTGATGAATTTCTGTCGCCAATCTGGAGTCCAACGGTCCCGATCTATTGGCCCGTCGCCCTTCATCTTCCTCGTATGACCTGCGCTCCTCTATTCTATATCAGAAACAAAGTAGGTGGTACAAAGGTCCAATGGCCGCATCCCCCCAGTGCCCCAAACTGCCTTCTCGTGGGAAAAAGGCCTAGATGGCTTCGCCCTTCAGCTCCCATCGCTGGTGGCTGGGTCCGTGTAGAAGACAAGCTTCAGAACTGGAGATCTTCAAATCTCCATGGCTGCCTGGGTGAACTACATGGCTGCCAGGTGAACTCCACAGCTGCCCAACTTTGTCCCTCAGTTCTCTTCCCTCTCCATTCCAATCGCTTGCCAAACCCTAATACTAGATCTACGAGACGCCACACACAAACCCCTCACGATTTTATGGTTTTGCTTCCAAGGATTCATGTATCAGATCCTCCCCGATAGGGGACTCTATTTTGAGTTTACGGACTCTCCAGTCCGCGATGGACTGGAAATCACCTTTTTTATTTTTATTTTGCACAAAAGTCCAATCTATAAAAATAATTCCACAGACCACTAATCCAACCCTATTCTAGGGCTGTATCTTGTGTCATTTTGTACCTTTATCACATTCAAATGCATTAGAATTACATGTTATTCTCCCCAATATGATTATCCTTGCAAATATGCTTATGGGTGTTCTTTGCACTATTTTTCAGGTACTTGGACCATGCTTAGATGGAAGAGAGAGAGAGAGAGGGATTTCTAGGGTTCCCCCACTCAAGGAGGGACCCAAAGAAGACCCCAAAGTCTCCCTCAACCTACCTCCAGTGGCTAAGAATCATCCCCGAGCAAAGACATCCAAAATTGACAAAGTAAGAAGCAAAATCAAGAAGTCAAGCCTCACCACGGTCGTGGCCCCAATGCCACGGTCGTGGGTTTATTGCCAAGTTCCAACATGTTGCAACAGGGAATTCCTTAGATCGCCCACGACCGTGGCCTCCCAGCCACAACCATGGCCAGTGAAGACAACACGACCGTGGCCATCAGTACGGTCGTGGTCAGGAGAAGAGAACACGGTCGCGGCACCCTGCCACGGTCGTGGGAATTAATTGCAAAAAGTCAGTTGCCAACAGGGAATTCGCCCAGAAAGCCACAACCGTGGCCAAGTCACCACGACCGTAGCCGAAGCTGATCAAGACGCCCGTGGCCCCTCCCCACGGTCACCTCTAACTCCTCCAAAACGGCCGTGTTACCCAACACGGCCGTGGTGCATGCTACCCACCACGACCGTGGCACTCCGCCACGGCCGTGGCCACCACCATCTCACCACTTCCTTCACCCTACGACCGTGTTAACCCCCCACGACCGTCCCCCACTACCCTCACCACGGCCTTGGCACACCCACCATGACCGTGGTGATCACCTACCCTATACAACTTTTCACTATTTTTCCTATTTTACCCCCACTTAACCCTAGCTCCTATATAAGCACTAGTTTCTTCTAGGGCTCGAAAGAGAGCACCCCCTAGCCGCAACCTAGCTTCTCCCTTGCCTCCATTACTCCCATCTACCTACTTCCTTGCATTTAATTCCATTTCCACCCACTTTCCACTCATTTCCACCATAGAAACCTAGTTTCTCTAGGTTTCTATCCATCCATTCCACCATTTCCATGCTCTTGGGCACCATTGGAGGAGGAGGATCGTGGCTGGCAGCAAGGAGGTGAAGAAGTCAAGCTTCATCAAGAATCCATGGCGTTTCCTACTCTCTTTCCCTTCTCCTTTATTTCTGTTTTGATCATGTATAGCTAAGCCCCCTTGGGTGGGCTGTTTGGGATAAAAATGTGAATTTGATACCATGTTGGGGTAATATAATTTGTAATGAACATATTTCACTTCTATGATGATTACCTTTGCTTGTATCTCATTTCCCATTACTTGTGCATGTGATTGTTGTTTAATTACATTAATTGCTTGCCTTGTGGTGCTTGAAGACATTTGCCTCTAGGGTGTTGGTTTCTATGTAGCTATCATAGGATTGGCTCCTAGGTCCCTAATTCGGATCCCTAGCTAGCCCCCTATATTCCTACATAACCACCTTCTTCCTACATGCAAATGTGAGTTCTAAGTGACTAGTATAAGTGTGATTAGTGCAATTGCCTAGGATTTCCTAAAGGCTGAGGTGGCTAGTGGCATGAGGTCAAATATCCTCATCTCTACTCCCATCCTTACCCTTGGTCCTCAATTGACTAATACCACTTATCATAGAGACCTAGACTTGGTAAGTCCTATGAGAATTACACCTATCCCTAGTTCTCCAACTAGTAGCATAGGGTACATCCTCATAGCACCCACCTTGTTGTTTGGTTTGGTAGTCTAGAATGAAATATGCTAATTGCTTATTATGGTGACATCCCCCAATTAATGTCAAGGTCACATTCCCAAACGGCCCACCTCCTTCATCTAATTGCTTAAAACCCTAATTGCCTAGTTTGCTTGTTAATGCTAGTGTAGTTCAATTGCTTTAGTTAACTTAGTTAATTGCCTAGTTTTGCTAGCTAAGTGTTAATTTAGGTCTTTGATCTTGATTAGTGGTTAATTTAGGCTCTCAATTGCTAGTTGCTTGTAGTCTAGTGTAGTTTGTTCTTGCTCTTATTTAGATATCTTGTTGACTTAGATTGCTAATTTAGTCTTTTGATAACTTAGTTTCATATTGCTTTTCCTACTTTCTCACTTAGCTTAATCAACAAACAACCAACCTTTAAACCCTAAAAACCTTAATCTCCGTAAAAGGAACATAGCTCACGCTGTCTAACTCTAGATCCCCCTCTATCTCCATGGATCAACCCTGTACTTACCGCCTCACCTATACTACGACACGACCCCATGCGCTTGCGGGCGTAGTGTCTTAGTAGACGTAGGTATTTAGTGTAGGTCTCAAAAAATTTCGAAAGCAAAGATCCCATCATCCCGTGCCTCCCGACCTTGTGGATTGCACTCGGCCACCCTAGTTGGCCGGTGTTGTAAGCCTCTAGCGGGAGCGCACCAAGCTTTCTGGCGCTGTTGCCAGGGATAGAGGCGCTCAACCTAGTTATATAGTGTAGCTTAGCCTTTCCTTTTGCCCTCACCATTGCTATTATTTATTCTTTGTGTTACTCTTGCATATTTGTTCGCTAACTTGGCTCCTTGTTGTTTGTTTGTGACTTGTGCATGTCATAGTTGTGCATGCATAGCACGCGTTCGACTTGCACCGACTTGGTGGTTTACGACCCTGAGATTGGGAGAAGAAGGCGTCAAGCTCACCGCAACCTATACCGAGAGGCCGAGATGGCTGAGAACAACCCACCACCGGATGCTCAACCTCCACCACATCGCCCACTTCATGAGTACTTTACACCGGGGAACTACAACTCCCCCATCGCTACTCTAGTTGATCAGATGCCAGGTCAACAGTTCTCCATCCCGCTGGCACTCTTGGGGCTTCTCCCTACATACTTCAGTATGGAGAAAGAGAACCCCTACCACCACATAGACGCGTTCCTTGAAACGTGCTCTACTTTCCGCATGCCAGCCGCCACCGACGACTCAATCAGGAGGATGCTCTTTCCCTTCTCTCTCAAAGAGAAGGCCAAAGAGTGGTACGTCTCGAGGCCAGAGTTGGTCACTTGGAATGAGGTGAAGAATGAGTTTCTCAAGAAGTTCTTCCACATGGCCAAGTTATCCTACATGAGAAGGTGCATCACATCGTTCGCCCAGAAAGAGAACGAACCCTTCCACGAGGCGTGGGAGAGGTTCCAGAAGTTGCTTCGTGACTGCCCTCATCATGAGGTTCCCCTTTGGCAGCTAGTTCAGGCATTCTACACCGGGCTTGAGGAGCAAAGCCAAAACAACATAGATTCTTCTTACGGGGGCACGTTCATGGCAAAGCCGCCCGAGGAATCATGGACGCTGTTTGAGCATCTCGCTGAGAATTCTCGCCACCGAGCTTCCACTAAAGGGGGCATTGTGGCCGGAACTACACTCCTCCACCCTCCTCCGTGGCTCCCGCACGCAATGCCACCGACCCCGATATGATGCAAATGATGGCCGATATGAAGCGAATGATGAAGAATCAAGTGGGTGGCTCTTCTAGCCAACCTGCAATGGCTGTGGATACTGTAGATGAGGAAGTCAACGCTCTACATTCCTTTGGTGGCCGCCACAACTAGGGCCCAATGTCCAGCTCCTACACTCCTGAGTGGAGGAGCCACCCCAACTTCTCCTGGAAACAACAGAACGAGGATGGGCAAGGACAGGGGCAGCAAAAGCCACGCTACAGCTCCAAGTTTGAGGATGAGGTACTAGGAAGGCTAAGGATCCTAGATGAAGTAAAAAAGATGTCAATGCACATGGGCAGTCTATAAACCGTCTTGAGCAGAGGTTGGATCAAATTTCTCTCTCTTTGGCTAGAAGGGAAGAAGGTAGACTTCCATCTCAACCACCACCAAATCCGAACAATGATGGGGTTTTTCTAGGGAACACTTCGAGTGCTTATGTTCCACCATCTTACCAAGCCCCACCAAACCCATATGCTCGTCCGCCTCCTCAAGCGCCACTCAATTATCAATATGCTCCACCTCCACCTCACACCTACCAACAACCACCTCCACAATACCACCCCCCACCACAACAACAATCGCAACCCCAATTCATTCATCAAAATCCCAACTCTCCTCACCAAAGGCCTCCACCACCCCAACAGCCACAACCACCTCCACAAGCTCCCTCTCCTACCACCCATGAGCATGTGAAGGCGGTGACTACGTTGAGGAGTGGCAGGACTTTGGAGAGCCCCCATGGTACAGTTGTTGGCAGAGATGACACTGAGGCTGAGCAGGTTGATACTGAGATGCAGATGGATGATACTGTGATAAGAGGCAGTGTTCATACTGTGACGCCGAGCATTGATACTGTGATACCGAGCCGTGATACTGTGATTCCAGTGATACCAGTGGATGATACTGTTGATTTGGACCGATTGGGGTCCCAACTCCCTCCATATCCTGATGCACTCGAGGAGCCTTCTGTTGCAAAGAAAAAGAAGAAGCATGTGGAAGATATTCTGGAGATCTTCAAGCAAGTGAAAATCAACGTACCTCTTATAGATGCAGTCAAGCAAATTCCGTTCTATGCAAAGTTCCTTAAAGAGTTGTGCACCTTCAAAAGAAAGACAACAGGGAGGACGCCTAAGAAGATCAATCTCACTGAGCTCCATTCTCCAACACACCATTCCCCGGAAAAGAAAAGACCCCAGTGCTCCCATCATCTCATGCTACATCGGGGCACATCGCATAGACTAGGCTCTTCTTGACTTAGGGTCTAACATAAACTTGATGTCGTATGATCTGTTTGCTGAGCTCCAAATTGGGGAGTTGAGGCCAGCCCATTGCACTCTACAGTTGGCCGACCGATTTGTGAAGACGCCTAGAGGGCGTGTGGATGATGTGTTGGTCCGTCTTGATGAGGATATTTCTGCCTTCTTCCCAGCCGATTTTATCATTCTTGATATGGAAAAAGAGGCTAGAAAGGTACCAATCATTTTGGGGAGACCTTTCTTAGCCACAAATGATGTCATGATCCATGTGAGGACATGGACCATGTATTTTACATTCATGCACATGAAGATCAGGTTGAACATCTTCAAGTCTTCTACTACAGCCGAAGTGATAGGGGCCACCGAGGAAGATTGTTATTTGGTGGAATGCCTAGATGAGATTGTTGAAGAGTTCCTACCTGCGTGGATTGAGACTGCCACCCAAGGTAGAGGTCTTGAACTAATTGTTGAGTTCCCTGACGATGATGATGAAGATGATGAAGAGTGTGAGCTAGCCTTAGTGGCTGCAAGTCAGGACCTTCCTTCTATTTCTGCACCATTGAAGAATTCCCTTGAAGCACCCCCCGTTCTTGAGTTGAAGAAACTTCCTGAAGGATTGAAGTACGCTTTCCTGGGCTCAAATGACACCCTCCCGGTGATCATTTCCTTCATTCTCTCTCCTGAGCAAGAAGATGCCTTGATGGAAGTCTTGAGGAAGAACATCCAAGCCATTGGATGGTCTATTGCTGACTTGAGAGGGATTGACCCCTCCATTTGTGTGCATGAGATATACTTAGAAGAAGATGCGAGACCGACCCGACAAATGCAAAGAAGGCTAAATACAAAGTTAAAAGACGTTGTAACTCAAGAGGTTGTTAAGTTGCTTGATGCAAGGATCATCTATCCCATTTCTGACAGTACGTGGGTGAGTCCCATCCAAGTTGTGCCCAAGAAGGGTGGGATTACGGTTGCAGAAAATGCCGATGGTGAGCTTATGCCAGTGAGACAGCAATCCAAGTGGCGAATGTGTGTTGATTATAGGAAGCTCAATGAAAAGACAAAGAAGGATCACTACCCACTCCCGTTTCTTGATTAGATTTTAGAAAGATTGGCTGGGCAGAGCTTCTACTGCTTTCTTGATGGATACTCAGGATATTTTCAGATTGCTGTGCATCCGGCGGACCAGGAAAAGACGACATTCACTTGTCCAAGTGGTACATTTGCCTACTGGAGAATTCCATTTGGATTGTGCAATGTCCCTTCCACTTTCCAGAGATGTGTGACCTCAATCTTCGCTGACATGCTTGATTCGTCACTTGAAGTTTTCATGGATGATTTTTCAGTTTTCGGGAAAACCTTTGATGAGTGCTTGCTACATCTAGCTGCTGTTCTGGAAAGATGTGTGAAAGTTCGCTTAGTTTTATATTGGGAAAAGAGCCATTTCATGGCACCTGAGGGTATAGTTCTGGGACACTGAGTTTATAAAGATGGGATTGAAGTTGATAAGGCTAAGGTGGGCCTTATTTCTACACTCGACCTTCCTTCCACCGTAAGACATGTTCGATATTTCTTGGGAAATGCATGTTTCTACCGCCGCTTTATCAAGGACTTTAGTAAAATCTCAAGACCACTCTGTCGATTACTTGAGAAAGATGTTGAATTTTAGTTTGATGACAAATGTGTTGAAGCCTTCAATCATTTAAAAGAAAGGCTTATCTCTACTCCTATCATGCAACCCCCAGATTTCTCTCTGCCATTTGAGATCATGACAGATGCATCCGATATGGCGGTGAGGGCTGTGCTGGGTCAACGCATTGGCCGAATTCCTCGTGCTATCTATTATGCAAACAAAACATTAGATGATGCTCAAAGAAACTATACGACTACCGAGAAGGAGTTGCTTGCGGCGATCTTCACTCTTGACAAGTTTCGGCCGTATCTCTTGCAAAACAAAGTGACAATCTACACGGACCATGTTGCGTTGAAGTGTCTCATGTCCAAGAAAGACTCAAAACCAAGGTTGATCCGATGGATTTTGTTGCTCCAAGAATTTGACATAGAAATTGTGGATAAGAAAGGAGTAGAAAACGGTGCAACAGATCATCTCTCCCGCCTTGATGGACCTTTTGATATGACAAGTCCAATCAAAGAGACAATGCCACATGAACAACTCCTCTTAATCTCATATGCCCAAAAGACATGGTACAAGCACATAGCGAATTTCCTAGCCAGTGGGAGGATACCGAGCATGTGGACAAGAGAGGAAAGCAAGAGATTGTTTGCTATAGTAAAGAACTACATTTGGGATGACCCTCACCTCTTTAAGTATTGCCCAGACCAACTCATTAGGAGATGCATTCCGGAGATGGAGCAGCAAGAAGTCTTATCTATGTGCCATTCCGGAGTGTGTGGAGGCCATTTTGGAGAGAAACACACTGCCGCCAAAGTTCTTCAATGTGGATTCTACTGGCCGACATTGTTCAAAGATGCTCATGACTTTTGCAAGAGTTGCTTCAAGTGCCAAAAAGTGGGCACTATCTCAAAGAGGGACATGATGCCTCTATCACCTATTCTTGTGGTAGAAGTGTTTGATGTTTGGGGGATTGACTTTATGGGTCCTTTCCCTCCTTCTTTCGGGTATGTCTACATCTTGGTCGCTGTAGACTATGTATCAAAATGGATTGAGGTTGTGGCAACTAGGACAAATGATCATAAGGTGGTGTGTGATTTCGTGAAATCCAACATCTTTAGCCGTTTTGGTGTTACAAGGGCTATGATTAGTGATGGCAGGATTCATTTCATCCACCGCACCTTCGAAGGGTTGCTAAAGAGACATGGAGTGAACCATCGTGTAGCTACTCCTTACCACCCTCAAACGAGTGGTCAAGTTGAGTTGGCAAATCGGGAAATAAAGCTCATCTTGGAGAAGACGGTGCGACCGGACCGCAAGGATTGGTCACTTCACCTCAATGAAGCTTTATGGGCATATAGGATTGCATACAAAGCCCCGATTGGCACTACACCGTTCAAGATTGTCTATGGTAAGAGTTGCCATTTGCCGGTTGAGATACAGCACAAGGCACTTTGGGCCCTGAAGAAGATGGACTTCGATGAAGAGAAAGCCGAAATGAAAAGAAAGTTTCAATTGCATGAGCTAGAAGAAATGCGGCATGAAGCATATGAAATGTCAAAGAGCTACAAGGAAAGAACCAAGTTTCTACATGACAAGATCATAAAGAAGAAAGAGTTTGAGCCCGACAAATGGGTATGGCTATACAATTCAAGAATGAAGTTCTTTCCCGGAAAGCTTCGTTCTAGATGGTGTTGGGTTTTGTGGAGAAAACATGCGCGGCGGAAGCGATAAAATCCACGCAACCCGTAACAGGATCTCGTCGATAACAGCGTATTCGGAAATAGGTTTGCGGGATATACCTTATCGCGGAGCAAGTCCGACGATGTCCCGCTGCACGACAGTGCAACACTGCTTGTCAAACACGGACGGATCTTCTCTCCCGTTCGCTGTCGCAGGTTGATCCGGCAATGCTCCTCTACGGCAGTGATGTACGTTGCTCGCAGCACGTACAGGTGGTCGTCGACGTCCTCTGAACGCAGGCGTCAAGGCGTCTGCATCTCTACTTCGTCCACGCGGATGGACGGAACTCCACGTCGCGCTTCTCAAGCCGGCGGGAAGGAGCGTGTCTCTGCGGCGGCGTGCTAGCGGCGCGTTGCTCTCCTTTCTCTCCTAAGGACGGCGACGGCTAGGTTTACGTGCGTCAGAATAACCTAAAAGCGTCTCTCTATATCTTATATAGATATCGGCCGTCTATCCTCCTTTAAATAGGATAAGAAGAGAAGTAGGGTTTCCTAAATCCATCGGTAAACAGAAACGTTGTGTTAATTAAAACGCTCGTGGATTAATTAGAATATTTTGGAATTCATTAATTAACCAAATAATCGCATTAATTGATTAATTAATATCCGACTCCATGCAATCGCTTGGGATGGCTCTACGGGCATACATATACCAACAGACTCCCACTTGCACTTAGAGCCAGTCACTCCAATATTATTCTAATCGATTACATAAACATTTTAGTAATCAATGTGATTCGAAGCAATTTCAATCAAATCCACAATTATACTCCTATTCCAACACATCCTGTGCGTGTGACCCGGTAGGCTCCAAATTACGTTGGCAGTGATATCCATAATCATATTATGATTTCACAAGCAATGATTGGTATCTAGCAAGACTTCATTGCTACCCAAGTAATTAGAGAAGTTGGAGAACAACTTAACCTATCATACATGACTGGTGTTACAGTGATTGTACAGTTCCTTTGTCACTGATATCCGGATTGAACTCAAGTCATGGAATTGTTATCCTCTTCAATGTTCAATCCATGTTCCTTGAACTAGAGCAGACTGTCTGAGATATATGTAAGCTCAATATCACATATTGACTCACATCAGCATGGCCATGCATTTCTCAGTCTCGCTTATCAAGTGGCCGGAATATCAAACTCCCGTAGGAAGGACAAATTCCATCTACATCACTCACAGTCATCCCCGTGTGTCATAGTGCACCCAAGCACCATCTTTATAGCAATCCTTATTCAGGACCACGATGGATGATGTCAAAGTACTCCAAACGTCATGTGATAAGTGTAGTGACTTCAGGTCTAAGAACCACAATCACTACCATCATTATGAGATGTGACTCTAACTACCAATCATGGTATCCATGTGTCACTCTCAAGGTGGGTCTATCCGATACACTGTTCTCTAACAAGTATCTATGTATTTGGTTTGATATCTCCATATCATGGATAATGAGATTCTTCCATCAACCAACATACATTCTAATCTTATGTGTTATTGACATCTATGGATATTTCCACAATAACAACCGATTAGAGACAAAACAAGAATACATACTCTTAGCATACATATGATCTCACTGTTCAGGTCATCAACCCGAAGACATATGTCATTGAGTATATTATTCTATAGACATCTATAAGTTTTATGGTCATCTCACAATATAAAACACAAACATATAGATTGGAAACTTGCCTTTATTGATATGATCAATATAGTATTACAAATCGTTTACATAGTATCCCATTACAATCATCGAATGATAGTCTCTATGGGCATACATACCAACAGATTCCCACTTGCACTTATACCCAATCACCCATGAATCTCAATCCAAGTGATCGAACATGTCCGTCATGTTTCTGCTGTGAAAGTGCTTTTGTGAGCGGGTCAGCCACATTGCTTTCTGTAGGTACTCTGCAAATCTTCACATCTCCTCGTTGTATGATCTCTCGTATGAGATGGAACCGCCGTAGAATATGTTTGGAACGTTGGTGCGATCTTGGTTCTTTAGCTTGTGTAATTGCTCCATTATTGTCGCAAAACAACTCAATTGCATCACTAGCGCTTGGAACCACTCCAAGTTCAGAAATGAACTTCTTGATCCACACAGCTTCCTTTGCAGCATTAGATGCGGCAATATATTCAGCCTCTGTTGTAGAATCCGCAACCGTCTCTTGCTTGGAACTCTTCCAGCTCACAGCTCCGTTGTTCAGGCAAAACACAAATCCAGATTGCGATCTGTAGTCATCTTTGTCAGTTTGGAAGCTAGCATCGGTGTAACCCTTTACTACGAGCTCTTCCTCACCACCGTATACCAAGAATTGATCCTTAGTCCTTCTCAAGTACTTTAGGATGTTCTTTACGGCTGTCCAGTGACATTCACCTGGATCTGACTGATACCGGCTCATCATGCTCAAAGCATACGATACATCAGGACGAGTACATAACATCGCGTACATGATAGATCCAATTGCTGATGCATATGGAATCTTACTCATGCGTGCCCGTTCATCACATGAACTAGGACATTGGGATTTAGAGATTGTAACCCCATGGGACATGGGCAAGTTACCTCTCTTAGAACCCTCCATGCTAAACCTCTTTAGCACCTTGTCAATGTATGTGCTCTGGCTTAGACCTAGAAGCCTTCTAGATCTATCTCTATAGATCTTGATCCCTAGTATATAGGATGCTTCACCTAAATCCTTCATAGAGAAAGTCTTCCCTAGCCAACCTTTTACTGTCTGAAGAGTAGGGATGTCATTTCCCATCAATAGTATGTCATCCACATACAATATGAGAAATACAACTGTGCTCCCACTAACCTTTTTGTAAACACAAGGTTCATCTTCATTTTGACTAAAGCCAAACTTTTTGACTACTTCATCAAAACGTAGATTCCAGCTCCGAGATGCTTGCTTCAATCCATAGATTGACCTTTGTAGCTTACAGACTTTATTGGCTTCCTTTGGATCGATAAAACCCTCAGGTTGTGTCATGTACACATCCTCGAGTAAATTCCCATTAAGGAATGCTGTTTTAACATCCATCTGCCAAATCTCATAGTCATGATAAGCTGCAATGGCAAGCATGATCCTGATGGATTTAACCATGGCAACTGGTGAGAAGGTCTCGTCATAATCAACACCTTGAATTTGACGGAATCCTTTCGCAACCAATCTACCTTTATAGGTTTGAACATTTCCATCCATGTCAGTCTTCTTCTTGAAGACCCACTTGCACCCTATGGGTCTTACCCCTTCAGGTGGATCCACCAAGGTCCATACCTTGTTGGTGTACATGGATTCCATCTCAGATCTCATGGCTTCGAGCCATTTCTCAGATTCTGGTCCCTTAGTAGCTTCTAGATAGGAAGTTGGCTCATCTGCTATGCCCAATTCGTCACTGTCTTGAGTTACAAGAAATCCAAATCTCTCAGGCTCAATTCGTGTCCTACTAGACCTACGAGGTTCCTGTGTTACATTTGGAACTTGAAATTCCACAACAACTTGTGAGTCCTCATGTTCCTTATGTACCTCCTCAGGTTCTCTGCTTTCTTGTTGGTCTCGAACTTCTTCAAACTCTACATTCCTCCCACTAATTCCTTTGGAAATAAATTCCTTTTCAAGAAATACAGCAGTCCTAGCAACAAACACTTTGTTGTCAGTTGGTGTGTAGAAGTAGTATCCCCGAGTTTCCTTGGGGTATCCAACAAAATAGCATTTTTCCGATTTGGGTCCAAGCTTTTCAGGAAATTGTTTCCTAACATAAGCTTCACATCCCCAAATCTTTAACATAGACAAATTGGGACGATTCCCATTCCATATCTCATATGGTGTCTTTTGAACCGATTTGGAAGGTACACGGTTAAGTGTAAATGCTGCAGTTTCAAGAGCATATCCCCAGAACGATATTGGAAGTTCGGCTGAACTCATCATTGATCGTACCATGTCTAATAATGTACGATTCCTTCTTTCTGACACACCATTATGTTGTGGTGTACCAGGTGGAGTCCATTGTGATACAATACCATGGTCTCTCAGAAGGTCCTTAAACTCTTGGCTTAAGTATTCACCACCTCGATCTGAACGGAGTGCTTTAATACTCTTACCAAGTTGCTTCTCCACTTCATTCATGAAAGTCTTGAACATTTCAAGAGTTTCTGACTTGTGTTTCATAAGATATACATAGCCATACCTACTGAGGTCATCAGTGAAGGTAATGAAGTATTGATAGCCTCCTCTAGCATTTGATCTAAAAGGTCCACATACATCAGTATGTATGAGCCCTAGCAGATCACTGGCTCTCTCACTGTGTCCAGTGAAAGGAGTCTTGGTCATCTTCCCTAATAAACATGCCTCGCATGTCTCTAATGATTCAAAATCAAAAGAGTCTAGATAACCATCCTTATGGAGTCTAGATATGCGCTTCTCGTTTATGTGCCCAAGACGACAATGCCATAAAAATGTTTTGTTTGAGCTGTCAAGTTTTAGCCTTTTAGTATTTACGTTATATATGCTAGTCTCAAGTTCTAACAAGTAGATGCCATAAGACATAGGGGCATTGCCATAAAAGATCTCATCTTTAGAAATAGAAATAATTCCATTCTTAATGTGAAATTCAAATCCACTCTTGTCCATACAAGATATAGAAATAATATTTCTATTAATGGCAGGTACATAATAGCAATTCTCTAATTCTATTACAAGGCCCGTAGGCAAAGATAAACTAATAACTCCAACTGCGGTGGCAGCAACTCTTGCTCCATTAGCGACCCGCAGCTCGACTTGGCCCTTTCGTAAAGGCTTACTTCTTATCAGATCCTGCATATTAGAACATATGTGAGATCCACATCCGGTATCTAGTACCCATGATGAAGAAGTATTTAAGTTTATCTCAATAACGTATATACCTGAAGTGGAGATCTCTATCCCCTGCTTCTTTTTCCTTAGTTCCTCTAGGTAGAGAGGACAGTTTCTTTTCCAATGTCCAGGCTGGTGACAATGGTGACAACTGCCTTCTTTGGAGATCCCACCTTTAGCTTTGAGCGCGGATGACTTTGGCTTCTGCCCGACTTTAGAACTTTTCTTAGCCTTGCCTTTGCCTTTTGACTTTCCCTTTGTCTTGCTGATCATCATCACAGACTTGGGCTTGTCTTTCTTCATCTGTGCTTCGGCTGTCCTCAACATGCCCAACAATTCTGACAACGGCTTGTCAAAATTGTTCATGTTGTAGTTCATGACAAAATGATTATATGATTCAGGCAACGATTGTAGAATCACATCAGTGGCCAACTCTTGACCTAGGGGAAATCCCAGCTTGGATAGGCTTTCCACGTACCCAATCAAGGTGAGTATATGGGTGCCAACTGAGTCTCCCTCTTTCATCTTGATTTTGAACAATGCCTTTGAGACATCATATCTCTCCTGTCTTGCTTGATGTTGATACATGTTCTTGAGATGTGTTACCATCTCCATGACATTCATGTTCTCATGTTGCTCTTGCAACTCATAGTTCATTGAGCACAACATTAGGCACTTGACATCCACGGCATCATCAAGGTGCTTCTTGTAAGCATCCTTTTCAGCCTTGGGCGCATTTACGGCGGGCTCCTCTGGCTCTGGTGTTTCAAGGACATAGAGCTTACGCTCATGTGTGAGAACAATTCTCAATGTCCTAAACCAGTTTTGAAAGTTGGTTCCGGTAAGTTTGTCCTTCTCAAGGACCGATCGCAATGAGAACGTGTGAGTGTTGTTTGCCATTTGATTGCTACAAAAGAAAAAATTTGCATTTAGTCCAAAACATTTTGACTTGTAAAGATTTGATAAACGAGATTAATTAGGCCTTTAATTAATTACGCACCCACTATTTTATTCAAATTGATAGCCCTCACTATCAACTCGGAAGATTGCAACGCACAACCTTCTAGTGAGACAAGACCCAAAATAATTGGATCAATGCCCAGCCAACGCCGGCGTCAAAGACCAAATACTAAGGTAGGCAACTTTTGCCAATTGCATCATATGCAACTCTTGGATAGATGATCATACACAACTCCTTGACATGATGCATCTGTGTGCCTCTAGGTACTTGATCCTATCAAGGTTCCCTAGTTAAGTCCAACCCATAAGCCAACACGATGAGTGTGCACCCTGCGGAGGCAGACCCACACATCCACCATCACACTTCCACGAGATAGACAGTGTACCACGCGGAGGCGTGCCCACACATAGTCGATCAAGCTTTTCATGTGTGTTGCTTTATGGAAGGCAGCTAAAACTTAATATTATTAATTGAGGGATTTCATTAATACATATATATATATATATATCCAAACACCACATACTTATAGTACGTATCATATACTACTATATCCACAACCACAAACGATAGACATGCAATCAAAAATACATCGGTTATGGCCATACTATTGTAATCCTTTGGAGCAACAAAGGATTACGGTCCACCTATGGTCTTATGCATCTCATGCAACACCTGTGAAAACAACCTGTAAGCTTATAATGATCAACATTACAATGAACAACTTCATGGATGCTTCGTGAGGTTGGAATGTCAAGTTGCTTCTTGGAATGGGATCTTCTTGTTGCTTCTCCATGGACACTCCTTGGAGTGGGATCTTCAGGTTGCTTCTTGGAATTAGATCTTCATGGTGCTTCTCCATGGACACTCCTTGGAGTTGGATCTTCAAGTGGCCTCCTTACATCAAAATTACAAAGACTAAAACTAATCCTATCTTTATTACATCATATGATTACAAAATTAAAGAGAAAGAATTAATTACACTTTGAAATAAGAGATGAGGCTTGGCATGCAAGCCGAATACATTATACAAAGGATCCATATGCAACGATTATACATCCATAACATTCACAAACAACCATATCCACAAGATCAACATCCACATCCATTCACAACATTCACAAAAGGGGATACTAGGCCATAACCGTGCATGCACTCACCACATAAAACAGATTTTAAAGGCGACGTGTATGCTATCATAGGTATATCTACATATACGTATATACATATTAAAATTGCAGTACTTTTAATGTGGGACATTCCCCATTAAATGAATTTTGACTCCCACGCAGACAATGCGGGGTACACAGGGGCAGCGCCCCCGGTCAGCGGGCGGGGGTCGAGGGGAGGCCGCCCCTCGCGGGGTCTCAGGGGCAGAGCCCCTGAAAGGTCTACGGAATTTTACTTCCGTGCACTTAGGAAAATCACTATTTTCCACAGTCGACCCCGTCCAAAACGTCAAAAACAATAGCCTGCGGCGTATGTGGAATTAGGTTTAGATTTGCACATTAACAGGTTTAATTCGCATCGTATGCAACATAAAACAGTATACAGCGATTCGATCATATCGAAACGAATCCAAATACGCCGTAGATCGACGCTGCTCTGATACCACTGTTGGGTTTTGTGGAGAAAATATGCGCGGCGGAAGCGATAAAATCCACGCAACCCGTAACAGGATCTCGTCGATAACAGCATATTCAGAAATAGGTTTGCGGGATATACCTTATCGCGGAGCAAGTCCGGCGATGTCCCGCTGCACGACGGTGCAACACTGCTTGTCAAACACGGACGGATCTTCTCTCCCGTTCGCTGTTGCAGGTTGATCCGGCAATGCTCCTCTGCGGCAGTGATGTACATTGCTCGCAACACGTACAGGTGGTCGTCGACGTCCTCCGAACGCAGACGTCAAGGCGTCTGCGTCTCTACTTCGTCCACGCGGATGGACGGAACTCCACGTCGCGCTTCTCAAGCCGGCGGGAAGGAGCGTGTCTCTGCGGTGGCGTGCTAGCGACGCGTTGCTCTCCTTTCTCTCCTAAGGACGGCGACGGCTAGGTTTACGTGCGTCAGAATAACCTAAAAGTGTCTCTCTATATCTTATATAGATATCGGCCGTCTATCCTCCTTTAAATAGGATAAGAAGAGAAGTAGGGTTTCCTAAACCCATCGGTAAACAGAAACGTTGCGTTAATTAAAACGCTCGTGGATTAATTAGAATATTTTGGAATTCATTAATTAACCAAATAATCACATTAATTGATTAATTAATATCCGACTCCATGCAATTGCTTGGGATGGCTCTACGGGCATACATATACCAACAGATGGGAAGGTCCTTACCTTGTCAAGAAGGTTTACCCATCTGGGGAAATGGTTATATGTGCAAAAGAAGGAGCTAAAGAATTTGCCGTCAATGGGCAAAGATTGAAATCTGTTGTGGAAGTTGGCCCGGACAGGGCCAATCAAGATTTTGATATTGTTATGCTTATAGAAGAAGAATCCGAGGAAGAAGAATGCTTGGACGAGGATGAGAAAGGTATTTACTACAAGGATCTTTTGAAGATTCCAAAAAAGTGAAAAAGTCCAACAATCAATAACCTGGCTGAAGGCGTTAAATTTAGCGCTAGTGGGAGGCAACCCACGTGGTTTGAGATTCTCGAACCTTCTCCTTTTCTATACTTTAGTTTTATTTTACACCAATACACACACACACACTTGTGATTTATAGTTTTTATTTGAGTTTTGATGATGGCAGGTGATAGACATTAGAGAGAGAGAGGATCTAGAAGTTAATCGTGGTCATTCAGTCATATTTGTGGCAAAAGAACAAATAAAATCAAAAATTCAAGTTTTAAAGTTTGAAAGCTGAAAGAACAACAACACCACGGCCGTGGAGCTCGACCACGACCGTAGTTCATTTGGCCAAACACGACCGTGGCACATGGCCATGGCCGTGGGAATTATTGCACAAAGTTGGCCAAAGTTACAGGTTGTTTTGAAGAACAGCCACGACCGTGGCGAGCGGCCACGACCGTGGTGAATGAGACTGCCCACGACCGTGGTCCTCACCACGGCCGTGTTGAAGAAGGAGGGCCACGACCGTGGTGGGCCGCCACGACCATGGCGAGGTCAAACCGGGGAGTTCTTCATCGACAACACGACCGTGGCACCCGCCACGACCGTGCTACCCAACCCTGGCCACGATCATGGCCGAACCCGATTCAGGAAAAAAATATACTTTTAAACGTCCAAACCCGACCCCCTCCTCATTCTATCATCTTCCACCTCCAGAAAATGACTGTGGCACTGAAAACCACCACCGTGCTCCCCCATTCACCACTTCCAACCCCCAAAATCACCTCCATTTGATCCCCAATCCATTACAAATCGATCCCCAGCCATTCCTCTACCATTTCCACCGTCCAATCTCTCCCAATCGCCTCTCCATCTCCATTTCCATCTCCATTCCGCCTAACAACTCCCCTACACAAAACCTCCACAAAAACCCTTCCATTCTCGCCCAAATCCACCACTAATCATATACCCAACATCCATACATCACTATCCTTCCATTCCACCCATAAAACCACATCCACACCACCTTCTCCACCCAAATCCGAAAATCACCACCTTCACCTCCTTATCCACCATGAAAAAAATTGGGAAAGCCATCACAAAGGGGACGAACATCCTCACCGGAGGGAAGCGGCATTCCAAGAATGCTTCCTCTGATGTGTCCATTCCATCCCACACCCCTTCACCTACCACCTCCACCCACCATTCCCTCCGCCGGTCGCAATCGATGAGCGGATCGCACTCCCGCTCATCCGACATCCACCACATTACGGATGCCACTTACGAGGGAGAAGACGAAGAAGAGGAGGAGTCCATGGGGGTCGACTTAGACAATCTCATAGATGAAATTGAGACGGAGTCCGCAAGAAGAACTCAAAAATCTAAAACGGCACCGTCATCATCCAGGCTGCCTCCAAAGCCCACACCACCCCGCCACTCGACATCTAGCATGGCGGCGAGACGTGATGTGCAGCCGCGACCCTCGCGGCAACTGCAGCAAGAAGAGGAACAGTCGACACGTTGGTATAACCTCGATACCAGTTCGGGGTCACAATCCTATAGAATGGAGGAGGAAGAAGATAACAACAAGGAAGAGGTGGAGCTTGGGCCGGAAGGAGAAGATGTTTTGGCACATTTGGAGGTTGACAGAGAAAGAACCCTGGGCAAAGCACCGGTGGGAGTGTCCTATGGTAGAGGACACATGCAAAGGAAAGTCGAGCTCATTTACCCCGAGTGCATGACAAGGCGAGTCGTCGCCTCCAGGTACAATTGCGAGAAGACAATTGAAGATCTTGGAATCAAAGAGATAGTGGAAATGGGCTTGAAGAGGATTGGGTTGTGGAATATTCTTTTCACACCCCAACCTACATATCCCACTTTGACCCAAGAATTCTTTGCCACTTTGGAGAAGACAAAAGTGAGGGGTTGTGATGCACTCCGATTTGCCATGATGGGCAACATGCACACCCTCACTTCCACTGAGCTGAATGCTATCTTTGCCTCTAGTCCTGAAGAAGCTGTGAAATTGGATGACGGCTTGTTAGAGAGAGATAGCACTCTAGACTATGCTTATTACTGGAAGAGCTTCATAGGCAAAGAGGACTACTACGCAGGTAGATCAAAAACTGCTGCTATATGTAACCCACTAACGCGCTACGCGCAGAAGGTCTTGGCTAACACGATTGTGGGCAGATACGACAACCAATGCAACATTTCCCAAAAGGATATGATTGTCTTGATCGGTATGCACTACAAGAGGTACATTGACCTTGGAGTTCTTTTGATCGATCATATGAAGTCCATACCCTACAAGAGCACAAAGCCATTTGTCATGGGGGGATTTGTGACTTCGATTGCACTAGCGTTGGGATATGATCTCTTGGGGGCACAAGACGCGATTGAGGCAGAACGTGTCGACCTCAACTATCTGACGCGCTCGCACACCATAAAAATGAAGGATAAAAGAATGATTTACTTAACTACAAGTGTGTAGGATTTTGAACTAGAGCTGCCATATCACGCGGAACCCCTAATATCTGTGTTGGGATCTGGCAATAGGTTAAGGGAAAAATTGATGGCATGGCAGCTAGACCACCCGAGAGAGACATATACTAGGGGAGTCGCTGCTGTACAGGAAGACATTGCCGAATCAAATGTACAAGGGCGGGAGCAAGAACATGCACAATAAAGGCAACCCTAAAGAATAAGAAGGAGGGATGAGGAGACATCCCAGCTGCAGCCACCCTCAGGGAATGCCTATGACATGGCCACAATCCAGGCACACCTTGAGAACATTCAGAAGATCCAAAGTGACATGCAGCTTGCCCAACAGCAAATGTGGTATGATCAGCAGTAGATGCACTATCAGATCAACCACTCGTATCAATATCACCATGCCCAAGCAGAAAGAAACCCTGAATGGGGCGCAGATTTTTGGGGTGGTTTAGCTGGGTATCCACAGACTTACCCTCCACCCCGGGACGACTACTGGGGGCACTATTACTAGCATCCTCCGTCAAGCTCATCTCCAGACTCAGCTCCTCCTCCATATCCTCTGAACATGCCAGACCAGCCACGCAGCCATGACACTTCCCCTATCTCCCCTAAGCTATAGTTTCATGCTGAGGACAACATGATTCTAAAGTTTGGGGTGGGTAGGGCGGTATGCACCCTCTATCTCTCTATTATTGTCATTTTGATATCACCCTACCATCTAGTTTAGTTTTACTATTTTTGTTCTTTTCATTGCATCTTTGCATGACATGTAGTTGATTTCTACATTTTTGAGTAATTTTTCAAAAATTTTGCTTTTTCAGCCATGCATTGCATCTCATGTAGTTTTTTGCTAATTTTTGCATGTTTTAGCTAGGATTTACTTGCTTTTTTACCTAAAATTGTGTTTGAATGTGATTTAGTGCAATTTGACACCTTTTTGGCCAATTTTGCCCAGATTTGATGTTTCTTGTCCAAAAAGCATGTTTTGACTCAATCTTTACCATATTGAATGAAATTGCTTATCTTTGACAAATACAAGATGATATGCTATGATGAAGTGCTATGTGGTATCAACGAGTGACTTCTTACATGCTCATCACCTTCCTTGGGAATGTGTTGGTTTGATTGAATTATGATCCGAGCAAGCATAGAACATTTAATGTTTGTGGAGTTACTTGATTGATATATGGATTTCATTTGGTTCATTTATGTGATGTGATATCTATGGTGAAGTGTCGGACTAGTTTTCATGCAGGAGAACTTATGTGGAAGATTATGCCAAGTGACCCCTCTTTGACCCGACCACTCTTTCATCATCTTCATACCTCTCCGCCTCGTAAAAAGATGCCAAAGTGCACATATTAGCCGTGGCCACCTCCAAAAGTTTGGGGTGGCCACATCTCTATCTCCTCACTTCACTCTATCCACCATATGCCCTACCTACACCAAGGGCAAAGAAAAAGGAAAAGATAAGCAAAAATAAAATAAAAGGATGCTCCTGTTTAAGAGCATTCAAATAAACAAAAGAAGAGTGTGTAATAGCACTCCGAATCTTACCGCAACCCTTTCTTCATTCTTTCACACCCATGGAGCTAGGAAACATTAAACCTAGCTCACTTTATCCCTTTTCCACAGCCATGTGGGTCATTTGGCATAACTTGAAGCATAAGGTTGAACGCATGAAGGTGAAACAACACTCCTAGTCATCGGCGATTAACATCATCATGAAACGGTCTACCCGGAACCTTATGGATGAGATATTGATAACTTGTGCAATCCATGCATTATATGCAAAGTTCATGTGCTTTGTGCTCTCTTCATGGTTGGTTTGTGAAAGTAGAAGAGGAGGGAAGTGATTTGCATGTACCTAGTCACCTTTGATCCCATTTAGCATTTGTCACCCATCATATTGCAGTTGTCATATCTTTTGATTGTGGAAAATGGAAAAGAGATTGAGTTGGAGCATACTTGAGGACAAGTATGTTTCAAGTTTGGGGTGGTGATCCAACCCTATTCTAGGGCTGTATCTTGTGTCATTTTGTACCTTTATCACATTCAAATGCATTAGAATTACATGTTATTCTCCCCAATATGATTATCCTTGAAAATATGCTTATGGATGTTCTTTGCACTATTTTTCAGGTACTTGGACCATGCTTAGATGGAAGAGAGAGAGAGAGAGGGAGTTATAGGGTTCCCCCACTCAAGGAGGGACCCAAAGAAGACCCCAAAGTCTCCCTCAACCTACTTCCAGTGGCCAAGAATCATCCCCGAGCAAAGACATCCAAAAT
The DNA here is from genome assembly GCA_963693085.1 of Alisma plantago-aquatica. Classification (NCBI taxonomy): domain Eukaryota; kingdom Viridiplantae; phylum Streptophyta; class Magnoliopsida; order Alismatales; family Alismataceae; genus Alisma; species Alisma plantago-aquatica. The sequence continues at coordinate 1,938,797,829 of OY856409.1, forward strand.
TGACAAAGTAAGAAGCAAAATCAAGAAGTCAAGCCTCACCACGGCCGTGGCCCCAATGCCACCGTGTGGGTTTATTGCCAAGTTCCAACAGGTTGCAACAGGGAATTCCTTAGATCGCCCACGACTGTGGCCTCCCAGCCACGATCGTGGCCAGTGAAGACAACACGACCGTGGCCATCAGCACGGTCGTGGTCAGGAGAAGAGAACACGGCCGTGGCACCCTGCCACGGTCGTGGGAATTAATTGCGAAAAGTCAGTTGCCAACAGGGAATTTGCCCGGAAAGCCACGACCATGGCCAAGTCGCCACGACTGTGGCCGAAGCTGATCAAGATGCCCGTGGCCCCTCCCCACGGTCACCTCCAACTCCTCCAAAACGGCCGTGTTACCCAACACGACCGTGGTGCATGCTACCCACCACGACCGTGGCCACCACCATCTCACCACTTCCTTCACCCTACGATCGTGTTCACCCCCACGGCCGTCCCCCACTACCCTCACCATGGCCGCGGCACACCCACCACGACCGTGGTGATCACCTACCCTATACTACTTTTCACTGTTTTTCCTATTTTACCCCCACTTAACCCTAGCTCCTATATAAGCACTAGTTGCTTCTCGGGATCGAAAGAGAGCACCCCTAGCCGCAACCTAGCTTCTCCCTTGCCTCCATTACTCCCATCTACCTACTTCCTTGCATTTAATCACATTTCCACCCACTTTCCACTAATTTCCACCATAGAAACCTAGTTTCTCTAGGTTTCTATCCATCCATTCCACCATTTCCATGCTCTTGGGCACCATTGGAGGAGGAGGATCGTGGCTGGAAGCAAGGAGGTGAAGAAGTCAAGCTTCATCAAGAATCCATGGCGTTTCCTACTCTCTTTCCCTTCTCCTTTGTTTCTGTTTTGATCATGTATAGCTAAGCCCCCTTGGGTGGGCTGTTTGGGATAAAAATGTGACTTTGATACCATGTTGGGGGAATATAATTTGTAATGAACATATTTCACTTCTATGATGATTACCTTTGCTTGTATCTCATTTCCCATTACTTTTGCATGTGATTGTTGTTTAATTACATTAATTGCTTGCCTTGTGGTGCTTGAAGACATTTGCCTCTAGGGTGTTGGTTTCTATGTAGCTATCATAGGATTGGCTCCTAGGTCCCTAATTCGGATCCCTAGCTAGCCCCCTATCTTCCTACATAATCACCTTCTTCCTACATGCAAATGTGAGTTCTAAGTGACTAGTATAAGTGTGATTAGTGCAATTGCCTAGGATTTCCTAATGGCTGAGGTGGCTAATGGCATGAGGTCAAATATCCTCATATCTACTCCCATCCTTACCCTTGGTCCTCAATTGACTAATACCACTTATCCTAGAGACCTAGACTTGGTAAGTCCTATGAGAATTACACCTAGCCCTAGTTCTCCAACTAGTAGCATAGGGTACATCCTCATAGCACCCACCTTGTTGTTTGGTTTGGTAGTCTAGAATGAAATATGCTAATTGCTTATTATGGTGACATCCCCCAATTAATGTCAAGGTCACATTCCCAAACGGCCCACCTCCTTCATCTAATTGCTTAAAACCCTAATTGCCTAGTTTGCTTGTTAATGCTAGTGTAGTTCAATTGCTTTAGTTAACTTAGTTAATTGCCTAGTTTTGCTAGCTAAGTGAAAATTTAGGTCTTTGATCTTGATTAGTGGTTAATTTAGGCTCTCAATTGCTAGTTGCTTGTAGTCTAGTGTAGTTTGTTCTTGCTCTTATTTAGATAGCTTGTTGAATTAGATTGCTAATTTAGTCTTTTGATAACTTAGTTTCATATTGCTTTTCCTACTTGCTCACTTAGCTTAATCAACAACCAACCAACCTTTAAACCCTAAAAACCTTAATCTCCACAAAAGGAACATAGCTAATGTCGTCTAACTCTAGAGCCCCCTCAATCTCCGTGGATCGACCCTGTACTTACCGCCTCACCTATACTACGACACGACCCCGTACGCTTGCGGGCGTAGTGTCTTAGTAGACGTAGGTAGTTAGTGCAGGTCTCACAAAATTTCGAAAGCAAAGATCCCATCATCCCGTGCCTCACGACCTCGTGGATTGCACTCGGCCACCCTAGTTGGCCGGTGTTGTAAGCCTCTAGCGGGAGCACACCAACCACCACATGACCCTATTTGAACTCAAATTTTGGGATACCTAGTATATTACCATAATTTGTTATGGAAAATATATCAAGTCCAAATTAATTAAATAGACACTCCAAAAATAACTTTTAATTAAAAATTAGATAATTACTAATTTAATCACCTAGGCCACTAGATAAATAAAAAACATCTATTTTTCTCCCTTGATCTTATATATCAATTATCTATCTATCAAAATTATGTTGAGTATTTATTATGAACACGAAATGCTAAATCCTCAAATTTATACTCCAAGGACCCATGTGTGAATCCTCATTGGCCCAATCAGGATTGAATAAGATTCTGGGGCCCCCAGACCATTCTCTGATCTTTCAAAAGGTCCATTATCTATTCTCAGTTATGGAACTAAAGCATGAATCAATATTCCCTTAACAGAAGCTTTCATATGATACATTAGGTCAACATTACTTCACTTCTTAATAATGATACTTAAGTTGGTCTGGAGCTCAAAATAGTAACTGAAGTCATCATATTATGTATTTGTCACAATATTGTTCACATGAATTATTCATTTATATTCATCTATGCCTGGCTACAATCATACACATTTAAGCCATTAGGTGTGCATTGTTTGACCAGATGACTTGTATTACAAATTTTGTAAACTTAATTACATACCTAGCCATGGTTAGGTTCATTAGGTCCCATGACATACACTTACTAGAAAACCTCACACTAAAAGCTTACAATAGCTATGAAATTGAGGATGTTACACACATACACTATATATACATTACACACATACACCATATATATGTGTGTGTGTATATATATATATATATGCATATATATAAATATATATACATATATATACATACACACAATATATATATATACATATATATACATATATATACATATATATATATACATATGTATATATATACATATATATACATATGTATACATACATGTATATAAATATATATAAATATATATATATGTATATATATACACACATATGTATATATATATATATATATATATATATATATATATATATATATATGTGTGTGTGGGGGGGGGGGAGGCACATGCATATATATACATGGGAAAGGTAATCAAGGTGCCTAAAAGTGCCTTTTATCAATAAAAAACTATTATAGTGAGTATTATACAAAATTTTACATGTTCTTGTATAATATACTATCAAGTAAATGGTCGTCGATACAAAATGTTAGTAGCCCAAATACTATTGTGAAAACAAAAAATCAGCCCTCAAAGAAGCATAACACTGCATATAAGTGGTATCAAACATGCCCATGCATCATACAATATCATGTTTTTGAAATATTTTATATAAAAGGTAGAAAACGTTAGTACAAAAATAGTGGATAATAACATCATAATATATATCAATAGGTAAATGAAATATATAGTTTTTATTATACACACACGACATACAACTTCAATTGCTGACGTACACACGACCAAATCACTCCCAAATGAATTTGAAAACCGAAAGCCAAAATTATTCAAGAGTGAACATGATACATAATATTCTTGTTTCATTCACATGTGCCTTACACATCCAAAATATTATTGTAAACAAGGTTGAATATGCCCCAAAATTTCCAGTTCTATCTATGTTTAGAATTCTTGACTCCCCACTCTTTATAAACATCTCTTAACATTTCCAACTCTTTGTGTGCAATAATTGGGAACTTGTTCATTTCTCCATGTTTTGGCCTTTATCTCAATTTTGTCAAGGCAGAATTATTACGGCCTTGTGACGATCCTAGAAGAGCCCCATGCTCTTGATTTTTTCCTTTTGGCATACCATGGCCTATCTGGGGAGTGAATCTTCATGGTGATCTAGTTTTCTTTTGATCCAAGCTTTTCCATAGATTTGTTGAGGAAGCATGTGGTCAAATACATAGCTATGATAGATCTCCTTACTTATCTCAATGATTCACAATGCCAACTTCTCCTCCTCAGATCATGTGTTGGATTGCTATGTATATTTTTCTCTCTAAACAACACCTTTAGATTTTGTTGCTTTAGCCTTAGACAAGTTTTATAGTGGACTTCAACATTGTATAACATGCATTATAGTTAGCGATGGTCAATGATTTAATAATCTAAAATGGCTCTTAGCCACCCTACCTATGTGTCTCATAGGGTTGGGTATTGCCACACCTCAAGACATTGGAAACTATGCTTATGCTTCCTCCCAGCTCCACACTAGAAATCTTCAAGACCATATTCTACGTGAGGTTGGTTCTATTATCATTGGTGTCCCATTTGATAGAGACTTTTCTATGTTACATGATATATGACCATCCTTTTACTGGTTCAAGTTTTACTCATTTAGCCACTCCTAAGACACACTCTCTTTTGGTAGATGCCTACAACATCATGGTCTTCCAATGCTTCATGACCTTTACAAGATGTTCTTACTTCTTTATAAGCATATTTTTTTTATCAGTAAGTGCACTACGTACTTTCTATTCATATATGCAAACATTTACAAGTGGGGGGAGTAAGCTCTAAAAAGAAGACATATCTATGCAAAGCATTAAAGTCACTATCTATTTTTTTCCACACACCATAAATGGATGGAATAACATATTAAAAAATGATATGATTCCTACTATGCCAGACATGGTATAGAACAAGAATACCCATTAGTTTGTTGTTGTGATCAATAATCTTCAAAATGTCTTCTTTGTTTCTAGGCTTACTAGTGTTGACATAAGAGTTTTACATTGCCCATATTTTGATAATGACCTAACCATTCCATTCCTATATCTAATATGTTTGTTCAAGATTGATTTTAGGCTTTAGGTACATGAAAAGGATCAAATTACACAAGCCCTAGCTTGTTCAAGTTCAAGTCAAAAGCAATGCAAGTGCGCGTTTTAGGAAATCACTCCAAATAACCTTAGAAGAATTTTGTAATCACTTGTATTGATGATATGACTTGTAACTAAGATGAGAAAAATATGAGGGACACTAAATACTAAGGTTTAATCACTCAAAAGTCAACTTAGAAAATTAGTCACAGGTTGTTCATCAGTCGAGTTGGAAACTCTACTGATCCTATGATGGATATTCTGAAGATGACCCATTGGTTGAGTTGTACACTCATAGAACTCGACCGACCGACTCACTGAGCAAATCTAATTAGCTCATCAATCGAGTTTACTAGAACAAACTCAACCGATAGTTTGAAAATTGGCTTTGTCTTTTAGTTGATCAGTCGAGTTACTTTTATTGAAACTCAATCGAATGTAGTATACGGAAAAAGTAGAAAAAGTGAATATAACCGTTGGTGAATTATTTTGGGTGAAAATAGATCCGTTGCTTTGAGGAAAATGGCTATATTTCGATCCTAAGTGATCCCCAACTCAAGAGAACACCCCAACTATAAATAAGGCCCCTTAGAGTTCATTCTAAGTTTGCTCATTCATGCTATTCTAAGTCCTTACTATAGTTGAGTGTGTTGCAACTCCCTGAGCCCCTTTCTCTCTCTAGTTTACACTTCATTTTGTGATTATGAGTGAGATAGGCCTGTTGTAAGAGGGCTACTCCCTTGTGCATGTAAAGATCTCATCTTCTCCATCTTCCCTACCCCTTTCCTCCATGAAGAAAAGGTGAAGCAAGCTACTCTGAGTGAAGGTGGAGCTGTTGCTGGTCTTCTTCAAGTTTGAAGAAGAGGTGAGGAGCTTCTCCAGGAGAAGGAGAAGTGAAAGGCCAAAGATCCCAGAAGAGTAGAAAAGTCCTTGAAGGCGGAAGACTTGTGCTAGAGTGGGTAAAACTTTGGAGAAGGCTGAAGACTCTTGGCAAAGTGGGTAAGTACTTGGTAAGGTGGAGTACTCTTGGTGCTTGGATGGGTAAGTCCTTTGGTGGTCTTGTGTTGTAACTCTTATTGGTGATAATATAGAGAAAAGCACTTGCAAAGTCTTAGAGGTTGACCTCTCTAGGTAGTGGACTGACTCTCTCCTAGTTTGGAGAGTGGAACCACTCTACATCACCTTGTCAAGTGCTTCCTATCAATTCCTCTCATCCTTGCTATGCTTGTTAGTTAGGACTTCAAATTGCACTTAACTTATTAGTTTCAATTTGATATAATTTGAAGGTCTAATCTATCTTGTGAGAATTTTTGAAGCTCTATTCACCCCCCCTCTAGATCCCTTGATCCAATAAGTGGTATCAGAGCCAAGGATCTTCTCCAACTATCTCCCATGAGATGAGAAGATGGGCGACAACCTGCTTGGTTCTATCAACCTAGAGGGAGGCTTCTCCATGCGTCCTCCGGTCTTTGATGGCACCAACTTCCTATATTAGAAGAGGCGTATGCAGTTCTACATACAAGGCATGAACTTTGACATATGGAAGGTGATGGTCACACTTTATAAGGATCCAACCAGACCTATTGCAACATTGAGTGAAGATACACTCAAAGAAGCCCAACTCAATGCCAAATCTATAAGCATCCTCTATACAACCCTCACCCCAACGGATTTCAACCAGATCTCATCTTGGGACACCACCTATGAGATTTGGGACAAATTATGCATCACCTATGAAGGCACAAAGCAAGTCAAGGATGCCAATATCTACATGTTATACATCCTTCTGGAGAACTTTAATATGGGTAAGAAAGAAGGGATTGTAGAGATGTACTCAAGACTCAATGTCATCATCAATGGGATGGTTGCATTGGGCAACACTTTGGATAGAGGTGTAATCAACTCCAAGATCTTGAGGACTTTACCAAAGAAATGGGAGTCAAAGGTCACCTCCATTGAAGAAGTAAGGAGTCTTGGTGACATCCCAACTGAAGAGCTCATTGGAAACCTCCAAGCTCATGAGCCAAGGCTTGACAAGCAAGAAGAAGAAGCCAAGAAAGAAGAGAAGGAAGCCAAGAAGATCAAAGATAGTGCTTTCAAAGCACAAGTGGAGGCGGTCATCCTTCAACAACAACTTACTTGTCAGACTTCTCCTTCCTCCTCTAGTGAAGATGATGGCCCAAGTGAGCATGAAGCCAACTACATCAAGGCCAAATACTTCAAGGGAAAGCAAGCCTCCTCCTCCTCTACTCCTAGATGATACAAGTGTGGATAAAAGGGGCACTACAAGAGTGAATGTCCTAAGTCAAGAAAGTCACACCACAAGGGCAGATCAAATAAGGAAGATGAGTACAAGAAGGAGAGCAAGTACAAGAGGAAGAACAAGAAGGAGAAGAGACAGAGCAGGCAAACGGAGGGGCGACAACGGGGAGATCCTCAGATGGCCCATGGAGACAGCCTCAAAATCCCCCCGACGGTTCCTCGTTCCAAATTAGTCAAGGAAAATGTTGGAGTCACTGTATTGGAGCATGCCTGGACGGAGCTCTTCGTCGATCTGAAGCAGAAGGGGAGCACGGAGCTCCAGTATGTCCAACCGGAGGTCATGGATGGGGAGCTGAGATACAGGTGGGAAAAAGCTATTGGTTACATCGTGGGACTGAAGCCTCACTGGCCGACCCTGATGCACCATTTCAAACCTAAAACTTCATTTTAGGTTATTCCAAGGAATACAAGTTTATTCATAGTTAAATTCAAAGAGGAGGCAAATCTAAAAATGGCAGTAGAGGGAGGGATGTGGTTTGTTGGAGGGAAACCGCTTCTATAGAAGAAATGAGAGATTGGTGAGCCGCTAGAGAAGCATAAACTGATGGAGATACTTATATGGATTAGGTTTCCTAATCTTCTTCTAGAATTTTGGGATGGCGATATGTTAGGGCTTCTAGGTAGTTTCATTAGAAGGCCTCCATGCTCTGATTTTGCTACCAAAGCCATGGCTAGGCTGGATTTTTCTTGAATACAGGTTGTTGTATCAAATGATTGTTCATTCCCGAAAGAAATTGTTCTGCGAAGTGATGAAGGTCATCGGGATGTTATTGAGGTAGTGTCTGAGTGGATTCCTGAAATTTGCTTGAAATGTAAATGTTTTGTCCACGAATATGGTTTGTGCTCAGATCTGATTACTAGCAAGGAATGGATCCCTAGGAAGAAACTAGCATCAACTTCTATGGAGTCAGCATATGTACAGATTGATCCTACGAAGGGGATAGTAGAACCTACTGATGGGGTGATCATGATCCTCGTGTTAGCAATGACATGGATAATGAAGTGCCGAAGTCTGTGAATGCACAGGAGAAACAAGGAAATCTAAATGGTGTTGTGTGTTGTTCGGTCCAAGCTGTGAGCAAAGGAGAGAAATGAATTCCTATTCCTGAGAACAATGTCTCCTTGTTGGTGAAGGAAACCTCTATAGTTTCTGGAGGTCGTATTACCCAGAGTACTAAAGAAACTGATGGTGATTTCAGTCAAGCTCCTAAATCTATGAAGATATGCAAGAGTGCTACTAATGGCTATTCTATTCCAGTGGAAATGGGAGAAATTCTTAATAGCAAACTGAACTTCAAAAAACAATTGAAGGACAAAGAGGGGTTTCATACTGTGTCGGGGAGAAGCAAAAATCAACTGAGGAAAGGTAATAAGAGTGTCTCATTTGCCAAGAAGATAGTGAATGATGTTTATGTAAATATGTTCAATCTGCTAGAAGATGATAATGAGGAGAGTCAGGTGACTGAGGCTGGCAGGATTCCAATCATGGATCGTTTCAATGGGTGATAACTTGGGTGTTTTTTCTTGGAATTTCCGTGGACTTAATGCACCAGGGCACCAGGACAAGTTGAGAGAGATCATCAATATGAATCAATTTCCTATTAACATTCTTATTGAAACTAAAATTAGATATAAGAAAATAAGCAAGGTGATTAGTAGGATCTGGAGTAATAATCAATGGTGCTCTAATCATATGGCCCATCCTTTAGGGAGGATTGTGATCCTTTGGGATCAAAATATTGTGAAGATTATGAAAATAAAGGAAACTGACCAGTTTATTCATTGTTGTGTTGAATATAGAGACTGTGTCTTTTATCTCACTACTGTGTATGGAAAGAATGAAGAAAGAAGAAGAATTGATCTTTGGGAGAACATCAAGAGTATTCATAGCAATATGTTTGATCTGTAGATCTTGATTGGCAATTTCAATGCTATAAGGTTCACTAATGAAAGAAAAGGTAAAGGATTCTATTCTGTTAGAGCCACGAATGATTTTAATGACATTTTTATTCACACAGATCTGATGGAAATGGAGCTTAAAGGTCTTTCTATACCTGAGACAACAGACAAAAGGGGGGAAATCTTATTCTCTCTAAGATTGATAGGGTCCTACACAATGGAAATTTCAATAATGTCTTTAAATATAAATGGGGTGATATTCAGAGCACGATCCAAAATGACCATAGGCAGGTGATTGTGAGATTTGGCAAGAGTCTAAAGAAGAGAAGGGGATACTTCAAATTCATCAATGCTTGGACTGAACATCCTGATTTTCGAGATCTTGTTAAAGATGCCTGGAGTATTAACGTGGATGGATGCCCTATGTTCAAAATTGTTAAAAAAATTGAAGAATGTTAGAAACACGCTGGTGAAGTGGAACAAGGAAAAATTTGGTAACATCCCTGACTGTGCTAAGGTTCTAGAGTTTGAGGCTACTGAGACTGCTAAAGCTGCGAATATGGATACTAAAAATACTTATTTGAGAGAGTATGCTAATGAGAAGAGAGATCTGGCCTTGAAAGCTGTTGAGCTGGAAGAGTCTTATGCTAAGTAGGTGTCTAGGGTGAACTGGTTAAAGCTGGGAGATAAAAATATCGATTTTTTCGACAACAACATTAAAACTAGGGCATCCAGAAACCACATCAGGTGTATGACTATTGATGGTAAGATAAGCTACGAAGAAGATGACATTTTTGAGCATATCCATAGCTACTATAACAATATTTTCAATAAGTATTCTGATAACAAAGATATTCTTTGGGATGATGACTGGAAGTTCCCTACTAATTCTGATGACCAGTTTGAGATGTTGAGAGCTTATTTCACTAAAGATGAAGTTGATAGAGTGATTAAAGAAGCTGGGGGGGACTGAGCTCCAGGTCCTGATGGATTCAATGGTCATTTTTTCAAAACTACCTAGGATATCATTGGAGGAGATATTACTTTGGCTATCCAAAATTTGTTTAGTAGTAACAAAATGCTAAAGGAAATCAATAAAGCATATGTTACTCTTATTCTTAAAGTACAAGAGGCTAGCTGCATCAAAGATTGGCGACCTATCACCCTGTGCAACTTTCTATACAAGATTATCTCTAAAATTCTCTCTAACAGGCTTCAGAATGTGCTTCCTTCTTTAATTAGTCAAAACCAGGTGACATTTGTCAAAGGTCGCAATATTGCTTATGCTCTTCTTTTGTCAAATGAGCTTATCAGTGATTTCAATGAAACTAATGGGAGTTATAAGATGTGCATTAAAGCGGACCTCACTAAGGCGTATGATTCTATAAAGTGGCCTTTTCTTTTCAGGGTTCTAAAGAAGATGAACTTCTGATAACCTCCCATTTTGTGATGTTATCTTACTAGTTTTTCTCAGTTTTCCATACTCTTTCTTAGATAAATTAGATAGAATCTTTAACTTTCCACTCTATTGTGAATATACCATTAGACTAACTTTTCTCCTTTTCTTCTTACAGAAAACCCAAATGGTCTTCACGACCATTTGGACCCACATAACACAAAAACTTTCAAGATTCACTCAAAGCCTATAAATAGGACCCAAGGAATCTTCACAAAGTATCAAATTCTTGGACCCCAACCGTTCCAGAGCTGTTTCATCCTCCATCCTCCGCCCCAAGGCTGTCGGTCCAAGATCCACACTTCATCCTCAAGATGCTTTCTCTCTCATCGACATAGAAGGTGGGAAGTGAAGAATTCTTCATCAAGTCAACCACATGGTGTGAAGATAGTTTCTCTCTGCTCCAAGGGGTCAATCTTCCTCCCTCCTACGTGGAGATGATGCTCTCTTTCTCTCTTCATGCCTCCTTCTTTGTTATTGCCATGAGCGAGTAGTCCCATACACTAGGGTGTGGGGAGTAGCCCCGCTACCCATGTTTTCATTTCATACATTGTAATTCATGAGTTTGTAATAGAGAAATACTATCTTTTTAGTTCAACATCAATCGTTTAATGAATGCTAGTTGCTTGATCACCAATTTGTGTTATCTATTATCTATCAGTGTGAATTGTCTATGTTTGTGTTTTTAGATTCAAATATCGATTGCATGTTGGTTCTTGATGTATGTAGTCACCATATATCTGTTTTGGTGTCTAGGAACATCTTTCAAGGAGTGGAGTAGACTCACCTCCATCATTGTACTTTCATACTATGAAATGAAATCAGTTGATGTATAAAAGTACAACTTTGATAGGTCGAGGAACACACTTTATGAAGGGAGTAATGCAAAGTAAGTGACCATTCATTTGGGGATGGTGGCATTGCAATACTCCCACATTTCTCATAGTTAGTTATCCGAAAGGAAGCTAAGTCTACAAGATACTAACTATTTAGACCCTTTTCTTTGCAAGCCATGTTGTTATGATGTATGTTTTGATCCATGTGTAGTGGTGGTGAAACTCGATCACATCCTAGTAGTTTCCAATTATCATTTACAACCTTAAGTTTACTTTCTTACTATTTACTTTCTCCGCACATTAGTTTAATCATCAAACCAACTCTTTGATCTAAACGTCAACTCTTAAGTAGATAAGTAGAATTACTACGTTTCCATCTTGTTAAACTCTTAACAAGATCGTTGTCTCGTGGATTCGACCCTTAACTATACTACGATAAGACTTCCACGTATCTTAGCATACGTGGGTAGAGATCTTATTATAGCATACGCAAGGCTAAACTTAGAGACTTGCTATCTCTAGGATTTTTAGTGGTGCACGCAACTCCACGTAAGTGGAGGCTCCATAAAAAATTGGCACCTTTGCTGGGGACAACAGAACATTTTAATTTTACTTGTTAACTTTCTAGTTGATTAGGATTTTACACTTTTCTTTAACCATAATTCATATCATCTTGATTTCATAATTTCTATGCATTATCTAAAGTGTGTTTCTTCTTCTACTCAGGTAGAAAATGTGTATGCAACCTTTGCATAACATCATATTCTCCCCTGAACCAGAGTACGACTCTAAGGTAGAACGAAGCTTCCACCGAAGCATCTGACTCAACCGCCAACGAGCCAGACAAATGGCTGACAAATAGCACCAAACCGCCTTGGTTATGGAAAGAGTCAACACGGCCATAGCAGCGCAAAGAGCGCAACTTATTACTGACACACATGCTCAAATTCAAGCTGAGGTTTGAGCTGAAGAACAGGCCGACATTCAAGTTGAGAATGAAACAGCCACAACTGCTGCTTAGATAGTGTTGAGAAACAAGCAACTTCTGGATTATGCCATTCCTAAGAAATTTGAAGATAATCACCCAGTTAGGCCCCTACCCATTAATGTTCCTAACTTCAAGATCTGCACGCAATGGATCCAGATCATGCAAGGCATTTCGTTCTCTGGAAGTACTGGGGATGATTGCATGGATCACCTGAAGCGATTCAAGTCTCTTTGTCAGCTAGTACCACATACCGGAGTTCCTTTCAACACAATCATGCTACACCTTTTTCACTTCACTTTGTCCGGAAGGGCATTGAGCTGGTATAACGCGCTAGATGGGGAGCCAATCGCCACCTGGGCTCCTTTGGAAGAAAATTTTCTAGAGAAGTTCTTTCCACCTTCATTGACTTATGAGATTAGGGGACAAATTAATCACTTTTCTCAACTCCCAGGGGAATCATTGGCATAATCATGGGAAAGATTCAAGGAACTTTTGAGGAAATGCCCACATCACAGAATCTCCCAAAATCAGCTGATAGAAACATTCTATAACGGAGTAAGTGATGACATTAAGAAATTTTTGGATTCCTCATCTGGGGGGAATTTCATGCGAAAGAACTATGAAGATGCCTGGAGGATTGTTACACTTGGATCTGAGAACCAATCTAATTGGGGAAGGTCATCCAGCGGGGGAATTCTAAAAGTTTGTAAAGCTGAAGAATCAATGGAAATGAACACCATCGTCGAAGCCCTAAAAACTATAGCTCACAAGCAACAAGTCCTTGAAACGACACTTAGAGAAAAGAAGATCCCCCAACAGGTCAAGGCAGCTACCGAGATTTGTGAGGCATGTCATGCATCAGATCATCCCACATTATCATGTGGTCTCCTATACAATGTGATGATGGACATGCAGACACCGCAGCCGCAGTATGAACCGATCATCGAACATCCTGATGATCTGTTACCGGAGCAAGTCAATTCCATCCACACTATACCAGGACAAGCTTATTATAACCCGAATCAACCAAGAAACCATCCTGAGTTTCAATATGGGAATCCTGCAGGGACTGCCAACCCGCAACACCAGACCCAAGGAGGAGTTTTTAATAGATCGCCACCAGGTTTCCAGAACAACTGACGTGTATTTTACTACGCGCTAAAACACAAGTATACGCGTCGAGTAGTACAAACCTTGTGAGGCCCGAGTCGAACACAAGGATACTCGGAATTGTCGGAGACTCCTACTAACTATTTGCGATCAGCTAAGCCGAATAACAAATTGGGGTTGTTGTCAAAATTAAAAGAAAATAAAAATAAAACAAAGCAAACAATCGATTAAAGGTTAATTTAATCAATTCAAAAAGATATCTTTAGGATTGCGGTTTCACCGCAGGTATTCATTGTATTAGATTTTATATAATGCCTCAATCTTCTCTCTCTATCCAGGTAGTGGCATGAAAACAGAATTGCCCACTGTCGTGGTGCAATTCACTACTTAGGTTTAGGTCGGTTCCACCGTCGTAGTAACCTATTCCCTAAACTAAGTGCATTACGAACGATCTCTCAGTATCCACCATTAATTTTACACCACCTTGTTCAAGGGATTTATCGATTAATGTAGATTTCGTCTCTTTTTAGCCGTTAATTCTTCTTTCAAAGTGATTAAGGGCATTAGGTTATTATTATGGTGATCAAGCATAACAATATATGGAGAAAACGAAACTATACCATAGATTTAAGAGATAAAATATGAATTACTATTATAAAATTGTCATACAATGAATCCCCGGCCTACTCCCGGTCCTAAAGACGGAGGGGATTAGCCCCGCATGGTCATCTCAATGAAAGACATAGGAGTAGAGAAGAAAAACATGGGAAACATGGAGCAAACTCATGTAATCCCTGATACAAAGGTGTTCCTGGAGATCCTCCTCGAGAAACGTGCGTTTTGCAGTCTTCCGACAACAAAATCGCCCGTCGGAGGTGCCCGGATCGCTCGGTTGACGGCCTTCATCTCTCGTCTCCTATCTCTCTCTCCCTTCTTGGATTTTGTGCAACACAATCTCCTCTCACCCTCGGGCCGTCCGTGCTCTTCTTAGGTCATAGGACCACTTTACGGCTCCGAAAAAGCTCAACCGTCGGATTAAAACGCTCCGTTTTAGTGCTGAAAATCACCAGATCCCGACGCTGTCGATAGTATCGACCCCAAGGTCGATGGTATCGACCATGGGACAGGTTATTCCTTCCAAGATCGCGTTTTGGGGTTGCTTTTTGATGAAATGTCGATACTATCGACCTGGGGGTCGATAGTATCGACTCTGGACAATGCAAAAGTGCCTGAAAAAGTGCCGAAACATGTGTATAAGTCTGGGGATTATATAAAATCATATAAATATGATAAAAGAAGTATAATTTGATGCAAAAAGAGTTTAAGGGCCAACTATAGTGAATTATGCAAATATAATCAAGAAAATGACAAATACATGCATAAAACAGATATAAAATAAGCCTATAAAAGTGACTCAAAACCCATACATCAACAACTATAATAAAAACCAGGGAAACTTCAGAGGAGGATTGCAAGGATTCACACAACCAAGAAACCCTTCTGCTCATTACCAATACACTCATCCATCATTGCACCCGCAACTGTAGCAACCTCAGTTGTAACAACCACAAATTCAACAACCCCAATTACCTGCACCTCAACAGCAACAACCACAACAATATCAAAAAAATCCATAAAAGAATAATCCGCCTCCACCAACAGATGAACTATCATTGATAAGACAAATGTTGCAATCACAACAAACCATGCTAGCCAACCAACAAGCCCAACAAAAAGTCGTCGAAGCATAGTTAGCACATATTGCAGCCCAATAAAAACCTCCAGCAGGAACCTTTGTTGGTCAGCCAGAGATAAACCCAAGACACGATCAACCCAGACAAGAACAATTGAAATCCATTACCACAAGGTTTGGTCGTATCCTCACTGAAACCACAAAAATCATTCAGGAAGATGAATATATAGTTGTAATCTCCCCAATTGCAAGCACAAATCTAGAATCTGAAAAGACTGTAGCAATCGAGAAGGGGAAGGAAAAGGAACTAGATTTCAAAGAACCTGAAGTCCCACCATATAAGCCAAGAATACCATATCTAGGCAGACTGAGAGGGACTAAACTGGATACTAGATTCCAAAAATTTAAGGAAGCAATGAAGAAACTATATATTGATATCTCGTTCCTTGATGCCCTCTCTGAAATACCAGCTTGGGCCAAATACCTGAAGACCTTGCTATCAAGGAAATGTATGACCGAAGAACAAGAGACTATTAAACTAGCTCAGACAACTTCTTATATTATTCTCAACAAAATGCCAAAAAAATGAAGGATCCTGATTCCTTTGGTATCCAATGTTCTATCGAAAATGCCTCTAGCAAAAAAGGATTAGCTGATCTGGGAGATAGCATATCTATTATGCCCTTCTCAATGTGTAAAAGGTTGGGTTTTACCGAATTGTTACCCACTGCAATGACAATATAGCTGGCTGATTCTACCATCACTGCACTGTTGGGGATCATTGAAGATATCCTAGTCAGGATAGGAAAGGACTCTTATGTCCCTTGAGACTTTGTTATTATGGATATAAAGGAAGATCTAAGATATATAATAATATTCGATAGACCCTTCCTTGCCACGGCCAGAGCACTTATCGATGTTGCATCTGGTACAATTATCTTAAGACTAGGAAAGGAAGCCATTCAATTCAGAATCCTTAACAGCCTAAAAGGTCCCAACATCCAGGAAGAAGTTTTTCTTCTCGAGACAATAGAAAAAATGTATCAATTACAATAAGAAACAACCGAACCATCTGATGATCTGGAGAACGTCTTGAAAAATCCAGAAGTTGAATTTTCAACCAGCGAACTAGTACAACAATGTCTGCAATATTTAGACCAAGCCGAAGAAGCTCCAACAGTCACCTTCGAGGAATTGAAATATGTCACCATTTTGGAAACTACAGAAGTACCCAAGGCCCCTGAAATGAAAGCCTTACCAATAGGACTCAAACATGTCTTCCTGGACGAAGAAAAACTGTGCCCAGTCATAATCAGTTCTACTATAATAGATGATCATGAATAAAGACTTCTTGCTAAGATAAGGAAATACAAGAAAGCTATCAGGTATAAAATGACTGACCTAATAAGAATAAATCCAGCTATGTGCATGCACATACTACATATGGTAGAAGAATTTAAACCATTGAGGGAACATCAGAGGAAACTAAACCCGAACCTCAAAGAAGTGGTTCGCCTCAAGGTCCTTAAACTCCTAAAAGTTGGTATCATATATCCCATTTCTGATTCTCAATGGGTTATCCCGGTCCAAGTGGTCCCTAAAAAGGAGGGGGACTACTATCGTTCTGAATGATAAAAATGAACTAGTACCCACAAGGACTGTGACTAGATGGAGGATGTGTATCGATTACAGGAAGTTAAATAAAGCAACAAGAAAAGATCACTTCCCTCTACCTTTACTTGATGAAGTCCTTGAACGTTTGGCCCACCAAAAATTCTTTTGCTACCTTGACAGTTATTCTGGGTTCTATCAAATCCCGATACACCCAGAATACTAAGAAAAGACAACCTTCACTTGCCCCTTTGGAACTTACGCCTTCAGAAGGATGCCTTTCGGGCTATGTAACACGCCCGCAACCTTCCAAAGGTGCATGTCTGCAATATTCGCAGGATTAACTGAGTCAATCACAGAAATATTTATGGATGACTTTTCAGTCTACAGAAATTCTTTTGATAACTGTCTACTTAACCTCAGGAAAGTTTTACAAAGATGCGAGGAAACAAACCTGATCCTAAATTGGGAGAAATGTCACTTTATGGTGACAGAAGGTGTTGTCCTCGGGCACCGAGTGAGTGAAAGAGGATTTGAAGTGGATAAGGCAAAAATCGATGTCATTTCAAAATTGTCACCGCCTAAAGACATTAGAGGAGTGCAAGCATTTCTGGGCCACACTGGATTTTTTCATAGATTTATTAAAGATTTCTCCAAAATAGCAACACCCATGACCTATTTGTTGACAAAAGATGTAGATTTAAATTTTGATCAAGAATGCTTAAACAACTTCATGACCTTAAAAAATGCTCTAATCTTTGCACCCATTCTGAGAGCACCTGATTGGTCACAACCATTCGAGATAATGTGTGACGCAAGCGACTACACTATAGGAGCGGTGCTAGGGCAAAGAATAGATAAGAAGCCCTATGTGATATACTATGCATCAAAGATGTTATATGAGGCCTTTGAGAAATTCTTGACTGTCGTTTATGCCTTTGAGAAATTTCGCTCTTATCTAATCGGATCAAAAGTCATAGTATACACTAACCATTCTGTAATTAAATACCTAATTCAAAAATAAGATGCAAAACCCAAACTCATCCACTGGGTGTTGATGCTACAAGAATTTGACTTGGAAATAAAAGATAAAAGTTGGGTATAAAATGTCGTTGCAGATCACTTAAGTCGCATCGAGCCTCAGGATGATGACAATATACCTATTCGAGACTCTTTACCCGATGACCAACTCATGAAAGTCACTACCAGATTTCCTTGGTATGCCGATATAGTAAACTACTTGGCTACAAGAATTATCCACCCTTATGATTCCTACCATGACAAAAAGAAATTTCTTCATGACGCCAAGTAGTATTTTTGGGATGAACCATACCTTTTTCGCTTGTGCGCAGACGGACTATTCCGTCATTGCCTACCAGAAGAAGAAATTATCCCAGTTCTAGAACATTGTCATTATGGCCCTACTGCGGGGCACATGAGTTCAAAGAAGACCACCCTCAAAGTTCTACAATCAGGTTTCTTTTGGCCAACGATAGCAAGGGACGCCCATGGTTTTGTACGATCTTGCAATAAATGTCAACTTTCCAGTGGTATATCTAAACGGAATGAAATGCCTCTTACTCTGTGGCAAGAAATCGAAATCTTTGATGTATGGGGAGTTGATTACATGGGTCCATTTCCCCCATCTTATGGATTTTCCTATATACTGGTCACTGTGGATTACATTTCAAAATGGGTAGAGGCTATACCCACTATTTCTTGTGACTCCAAACCAGTTATCAAGATGTTCAAGGATATCATCTTCCCTAGATTCGGAGTCCCTAGAACAATCATATCAGATGGAGGATCTCATTTCTTAGAATGGAGTTTCAAAGCTCTCCTCAGAAAATATGGAGTTAAACATAAGGTCGCCACACCTTACCATCCACAGACAAGTGGCCAAGTCGAAGTTTCAAATAGATAGCTAAAAGCCATTTTAGAAAAAACGGTCAACAGACATCACACAGATTGGTCTACCAAGCTCCCTGATGCTCTTTGGGCAGACCACATTGCTTACAAAACACCAATAGGAATGACTCCATTTCATTTGGTATATGGGAAGTCATGTCATCTTCCAGTTGAACTGGAACATAAAGCTTGGTGGGCCATTAAACAATTGAATTTCGACTTCAAAAGCATTGACGAGTATAGACAACTGCAATTACAAGAACTTGAGGAACTATGAATGACTGCCTACCAAAGTGCCATGATCTATAAGGAACAAATTAAGATGTGGCACGATGGACATCTCAAAAGGAAAGATATCGTCATCGGAGATAAAGTCCTTCTCTTCAACTCTAGACTCAAGATGTTCCTTGAAAAACTTCGCACAAAGTGGTCTGGGCCATTCACCATCAAGCACTTCTACCCAACTGGAGCCATCATCATTATTGATGATAATAGAGGAGAGAGAATTGTTAATGGCCATAGACTGAAGAAATATTATACTCCAGCTGATAAAATTCCAAGACAAACTATTAAAATTCATGATCCTGCTACATCGATCTAACCAAGTCAGAACTTCATCGAGCCAACAACGTAAAACCAAGGCGCTACTTGGGAGGCAACCCAAGAACTGAGTATCACCTTTTATTTTATTTTACTTAGTTTTGATAATTTTCTAATTTCTTATTGCTTATTTTAGTTCTATCATCTTTATTCAGGAAATATAAAATTTACATAAGCAACCAAAATAAAAATAAAAATATAAAAACAAATAACCAATATAATCTTATCCTAACGGTTTCAAAACCATTTGGACCCAAACGATCTCGAAACTGTTTGGACCCAAACGATCTTGAAACTGTTTGGACTCCAAATAGTCTCGAAACCATTTGGTCTCAAACGGTCTCGAAACTATTTTCCTTTGAGAATTTGTACCGTCACCCCTCCTTTTTCTATAAATATCGCTCAACCCCTCCCTTTTCTTTCCTTCGATTCTTGAACTCTCCCTCACACGAAAACCCTATTCCTTTCCTTCCAGTTCTCTGCTCCCGCGCAACCTATTCATACCACTTCCTCGTTGTTCCATTCCGAGTTCACCTCCATTGTCTCCATGGATGCCCATCACTTCTAATTGCTCCGTCCTCTTCCCCAACATTTCCACCGCCGCGACGCTTCATCACCCTCGAGCAGCAAGGTAGAACAGTGCTACCACCATCGCCATCGCCGCTGCACCACCTTAGCCATCACTGCTATTATCGCCGCCGCCGCTGCTGCTTTTACCGCAAACACAGCCTTCGCCTTTCCCGCCGCTATTGCTGCCACCATCGCCTCCATCGCCGATGCCATTTTTGCCATTTCCGCTTGCTGGTGATCGTCGCCCCTACGGCTTCATCTTCCTGACAGTTTTGACCCAAACGGTCATGAAACCATTTAGATCCAAACAGTCTTGAAACCATTTGGACCCAAACGGTCATGAAACCGTCTAGAGTGAAACCGTTTGGACCCAAATGGTCGTGAATTAAAATAAAGTAAGTCTTGAGACCGTTTGGACCCAAATGGTCCTGAGACCGCTTGGACCTAAACGGTCGTGAAACCATTTGGACCCAGAACGGTTGTGAGACCATTTGAACTCAAATGGTTCTTAAGGTTCCCCTATTAAAAGTCATCCAAATGGTTTTACAAACCATTTGAAACCAAACGGTCTACAAAACCATTTGGACCCAAACGATCTTGCAAACCGTTTGATTCCTTCAAAAATCTAAAAACAACAATTCCATTTTTATACAATGTTACAATTCGTTATTTCATAAATCCATTTTTACTGAAACTTCATATTTTATAATACATCATTTCTTGTCAATTCTTCAGAATGGCATCACCTGCAAAGGAGCTTGTTGACACCCAATGGACTAGATAAGAGCTCCTAGAGCGCCGCTTGAAGCTTCAATGCATTCTTAATATATGCGAAAAGACTGGAAGGACTCCATCAAAAATTGACTTGCCCAAGGTCATTCACATCCTTGAGCGAGTCAAAAAATGTTTAGTAGAAGATTCTATTGAAGAAGTTGAAGAAATATCCTCAACATATGAAGATTTGGAATACACACCCAATTCTGAGGAGGAATCCCTAGTCACTAAGTCCAAGGGGAAACAGAAGGCCCAAGAGGTTACCGCAGAGCAACCAACCAAAAAATGGGCATGGAAGCAAGTCTGACCCTCTAATGTGAGGGAACAAATCATGACAGAATATGCCACCCCTGTTGTTGCCTTTCCTGCTACTACCACCGTAAAACCAACACCTGTTCACCTGTACATCCAAAACCTCTCGGCTGGTGACAAAGCATTGCACCCAACAAAGTATGTCTGCTCAAACATACTGACAAGGATGGGGATTTATGACAGAGTTCTCGCCTTGCTCGACAATGTGAATATCTCAAAACTCTATTTTGTCGCAGAAACCTCTTATGTTGAGCCCATGATAGAGTTCTTCACATACCTCAACAAAGAAACTGTGGACGTAAAGGATAAATGGAAAGACAGAGGTGACCGCAGGCTGGTCGCCTCACTTTTTGGAAACAAGGTTGTCTTAACTGAGAACATGCTGAATGGGATCTTCATCGACAACCAGGATCAACTGAAAAAGGCTAAAGATGTGGGCCTGGAAAACTCCCAGTTCAACAAGCACACCTTTTGGAAGTCCTTAACGGGGATTTCAACCTACGAGGCAAAGACTTGTAAGGCCTCTAACATACATTCTGGCCTGGTGCGCACACTGCACAAAATTATTACAGGTGCCCTTTTCCCCAGGACAGAGAGTGGAAATGTTATTATCTCAGATCTCTTTATCCTATGGTCCATTCTCAAAGAGTAGTCAATCAACATAGGTTGGCACTTCATTCAAAAATACACAACTTATGCCCTCAGGAAAGAAATATGTATGGGTGGTCATATTACATCAATTCTAAAATATCTTAAGATGGACATACTACTTCCCAAGTGCACAGTGATAAAGGGTGACATCCTAACCAATGAACAGAGTCTAAGAAACTCATATATCATAAAGGAGAAGGATGCCAAGCTGCATTATATTTTCTGCCCAACCATCAAAGCATCCAGAACACTGCTACCTCTTCCAAAACTGGCTGACTATGACAAAAGAAAGCTTCTCTTCATTGAAGAAGAGAATGCCAACCTCATAGCCTCAGTCACACCAAAAGAGAAACAAGCAAAGGCAGGGCAGATAGAGCACAGTGTCAATCCCCCAACAACAAGGCCAAAGAAAATTCCAGTCACACAGGCATCTAAACTACGTGTACAAAAACAACAGCAATCGAGGATGCCAACATCGAAGATCAACCCAGAAGCAGAACCCCCACACAGTGCAGAGAACGTTGTGGATCCAACACCAGAACCATTCATTTTCGATATGGATGTTGGGCTTCCCTCTACAATCACCCCCACCACACTCCCGTCTCCCACTCTTCCACCATTTTCCACAACCATACCCACCACTATCCCTTCCTCCACATTCATAACTTCCCCCACATCTTCCGCTTCACTCATCTTCTCTTCGGGCATTCCATTCTCCACCTCGACACCCGATATCACCTTCACTTCCACCTTCACTTCAACCACTTTTCCCTCGACATTCCCAACTTCACCCTTTTCAGCTGGGATGTCACCACCATTCTCATCCACCACCCCGATATTCCTAGTGACTCCATATACAGTCACCACACAATTCGTGGGTCCATCAATAGTGTCTCTTTTGCAAGGCACTGCCACCCTTCCACCCCAACCCCAGCCATCTCACCCATCCATCTCCGGGGTCTCCTTTTCACAAGTCGGTGAGGAATTCAGACGACAATTTGATGCTATTCGAAACCTCCTCACCGACCCCTCTAACATACTACAATCAATTTTTTCATGCATGCAGAAAATTCCTACATAGGTCTCCAAGATTGATGAACAGAACAATGCCTTACCAGACATCCTCTCTAGCATTCAACAACGGCAGGATGTAGCGGCCTAGCAAGTTAACCACATCGACGACCGCCTACAACACCTGCCAACATTGGTACTCGAGATGAAAGGCCAGTAAGAAGCATTGGCCCAGCAAGTCGACATGGTCTCTAAGAAAACTCAACCTTTTCCTGAGACCCTTCACGAGCTTCAGTAGCAACAAACTGCCTTTAGCACGTGCTTATATGACATCAACAACAATCTTGCACAGCTTAACCGTCGCCAAGAGGAGCACTCTAACGATGAACTCAATCAACTACGTGCACAAGTAACTGATCTATCAGCACGACTCCTCTCTACTGAGGCAAGATATACAGATCTCAAAGAGAGCCACGACACACTGCTCGAAACCCACGAGCATGTGCAAGTGGCACTCGAAGAAATCCAATCCATTCATCGGCAGTGCAAGAAAACATCAACCAAGAAAACAACAGATAAGGCAGCGAATGATGATGAAGATCAAAGTGAAGACAACGATGAGGATTCTGATTCCTCAGCTGAGTCCAACGACGACAACTCCTCCTCAAATGATCAAACTGATGACCCAGACAATGCTAGGGAGGGCACCAACCGAGGGACAGAACCTGCAAAGAAAGGAGATGATAAAGACCACCAAGAGGGTGGAAACAAAAATCCCAAGTCCCCCGACAATAATGACAATGTAACAATGTCATATGGGGACCAGTTCTTTAACTTTTCAGCTATGGGATCCCTGGGGGACGCTGCCAAAGACACAACTTTTGTTGAGTTCCAACAATGCATACTAGGAACCAACATTATCCCACCCACGACAATCATTCACCAATACTCCACTCCGGAGCAACCTACGCCTTCCCCCCCAGAGCAGGAAAAATCTGACAGAGTGAGTCTAGACATAGACGATAGACTCGACTCTGATTCTGACTCTGATAAAGATGAAGATCTACCATTTTTTTTGGACGACAAAGAGCAGACTTCAATTCCTCCACCACAAGACCTTCCCCCACCGCCACCACTACCTCACAAAATGCATGACTTGGACATGGCGGCCATCTCTATATTAAATGTTTAGGACATGTTCATCCTGAACACTATAGTAGATGATGCCAAAGACGGGGGGGACATCATCTACAACAATACAAAGACAAAGCGCAAGTTGACACGAGAAGACTTCCGTATCATCCTTCGACCACAATTGATGGTGAAGATGGCTATCTTCTGTGTCTTCCTTGCCAACTCTATTGAGGAATTCTGGAGCCCAAAAAAGTTGCAACCTGTCTTCAATGCTTCACCTGCTCTATCCTTAAGATTATTACATAAGGACTTCCAGGCAAAGTCCATTGAGTGGCTGCGAACTAGCCTTGCACGAAAGGCACGCTACATTTCTGTGCCCTTCAGAGTTTCTGACCACTAGATGCTCATGATTGTTGACACCGAGGCCTGCGACGCTAATGTGTACAACCTCTGTGCCAGTGAGCTAAAGGTCGGAGAAATAAATTTTAGTGGATTGGAAGCTGGGGAAGCACGATGCATACCTTTCCGGCTTCTCAAATTAATATGGGCTGCTTGCCCATTTCTGCGACATGGTTGGAGCCGACCCTGGTTCCAAATCATCCACCCAATAGTCCAAACTTTAGCTGGTTCAGGGGATTGTACTTTCTATATAATACGATTCATAGAAGCGCTCAATAGACAAATCCCCTTCACCGAGCTAGCCACAGAAGATATACACTCCCTACGAGGACGTTATGCCATGTAGCTTATCTATGACAGACGGTTCTTTAGGGACCCAACAATGGCGCCAAATGTTGTACCTCGATACCTTTTCTCTGCTATCCAACATCCGCAAAAGCATCCATACAGAAAAATCCTAAAGGAGTTGGAGAAAAAGCAACAATAGACCACCAAGGCCCCAGACCAACGCCAATGCGAGCCTTATACTTTCGATATGGCAAATGATCTGGGGGACATCGATTTGATAACAGGGGCCACCATCAACATATCATCTCAACCAATGGTACCTCTATCTGCCATAGAATCAACGTTTCCAAAATTTGACCTTGCCGCATGCAAAAACCTTTTTGATAATGAACTCAGACTCATCATGTCTAGGCTTTATGTAGAGAAAGATGAGCTTGTTTTCATGCATGGAAACATCCTAATAATAGCAGATTCTCTCCATGAAATCATATAAACCAAAGGTTCTTTATCTGTGAGCTTGATGACTGCCTACCAGTTTCTTCTAGCATGGAACCTGCCTACAGTTTATATGGCATCAACATACATGAAGGACGATTTACTTGGATCTAAGAACTTCGGAACCACAGAGGACCTTATCTCGTATCTTCAAAACACAACTCCAAAGTTCATTATGTTTCCTTTTCTTCACTATGAGCACTGGATGCTACTGGTAACAAATTTGCATGAGGGAACTAAAATCATTTACAATAGTTCTGACAGCCAGTTTGATCCAAACCAAAGACAGTATGCTGTAACAACAAAGACACCGACAGAGGAAGTGGCAAAGGATTGTGATGAATGACTACACAATCTCTTGGGCAAACACACAAAGGCGTACGAAAAAGAACATTTCCATCACCGACCTTCAGCCACAGATGTCCCCAGTAGATCAGAGAATCGAATGACTACAGTTTCCACATCCTCTACTGGATGTATACCATCACTGTTCTTAAAAAACAAGTGGAGGGCATGAAGGACGTGGATTGCCATGCTTCACATGGAAAATTCATAGCTAATCTCCTACGATCTCATGGAGCAAACAAGGGATTAATAGAACCTTAATACCCTTGCCCATGTACTTCTCAACCTATCACTTTGACACCCTGAGGACAGAGTGAGTGATAAGTTTGGGGGGGGGGGTACACTGGGCAAGGGCGAGGTATCATATTCAAACCCTTTTCTCTCTACTCTTTCTTTCACCTTTGTTCTTCTGTACACATTTTTCCTTTCCTTTGACATTTAGATTTTTTAGTAATTTCTTTGATAGTATAACTTTTGCATATAAAACAACTTTTTCTTTGGAAAAGAGTCACCCCTAGCTAAATTAGAGACAAATTAGTCCTCAAAAGCAACTACATAAATAGAATTTAGGCATGTAATGGTGAATTAATAAATCACTTTCATACTCGATTCTTATGCTTTTGCTTCAATTCTGCATCAGACTCTCCATAGGTTAACATCTTGGCTGAAACAAGCTAAACACTCTCAAGGACGGGAGGGAACCAGGTGAAATCCAAATCAAAGAACCTTGCTGGTGGACCACCAAGTACGAAACCGTAAGAAGTGCATGTCATGAAACCCTAAGAAACAATTTTCTTCTTTTCAAAAAGAGGCTTGGCAGCCCAAATAAAATCCTAAATACCCAATTCCTAAGTCTGTGAGCATATGAATAAAAGCCAGAGTGTTGAATAAAAACATGAGAGTTGTGCCATGCATAAAGACTTATATGAAGAGCCAATAAAGGTCTTGCCTAGTCGATACATTCATCTACCCTCACAAAGGCAGATGTGTCGCACCCGATAGTGAGATCCTAAGGTCTCTAAGTATATGAAAAAGTTGATAAAGGACTCACTCGACTGATACATTTAGCTTCCCTCACAAAGGCAGATGTGTCATGCCCGGTAATGAGTTCCTAAAAGTTTAGATAAACCCTACCCCACTTAAAGGGGGAGTTACACAGTAGCCTTTAGCCAACCCTCATACCTATCTGAGCTTCTGGTAGGAATTTCAAAGAAGTATAAAACTGCTTAAAGTCGAAGACATGCATAGAATACGATAAAGGAAAAGGTGGTCCCAATGCAAGTTATGCGATACAGAAGAAACCTGAGATCCATGCAACTCTCAATACCTGAAAGAGTTAGTGTAAGAGGAAGCCTTGATAAAACTCTAGGAGATCTCTGGTTTAGAATTGAAGCAAGAGTATAGAAATCTTCACTAAATAAAATCGCCTCTCCACTACGTGCCTTAGATCTATCTAGCTTGAGGACAAGCTAGACTCTAAGTTAGGGGGGGTGATAACCTCCAATTTTGTGATGTTATCTTACTAGTTTTTCTCAGTTTTCCATACCCTTTCTTAGATAAATTAGATAAAATCTTTAACTTTCCACTCTATTGTGAATATACCATTAGACTAACTTTTCTCCTTTTCTTCTTACAGAAAAACACATTTTTTTTACAAAAACTCCAAACGGTCCCAAGACTGAATGGAAGACAAATGGTCCCAAGATCGAATGGAGGCCAAATGGTCCCAAGATCATGTGAAGCCAAACGGTCCCGAGACCGTGTGAAGCTAAACGGTCCCAAAACTATGTGAAGCCATATGGTCCCAAGACCGTATGAAGACCAACCGATCCTGAGACCGAATAAAAGCGAAACGGCCTCCAGACCATGTGAAAACCAAATGGTCCCGAGACCGCATGAAGACAAACGGTCCCAAGACCGTATGAATGCAAACGGTCTCCAAACCGAGAGAGTCCAAACAGTCTCCAAACCGAAAGAGCCCAAATGGTCTCCACGACCGTTTGGACCCACATAACTCAAAACTGTTCAAGATTCACTCAAAGCCTATAAATAGGACCCAAGGGGTCTTCACAAAGTATCGAATTCTTGGATGCCCAAAGGCTACCCCAACCATTCCAGAGCTGTTTCATCCTCCATCCTCCACCCCAAGGCTGACGGTCCAAGATCCACACTTCATCCTCAAGCTGCTTTCTCTCTCATCGACATAGAAGGTGGGAAGTGAATAATTATTTATCAAGTCAACCACGTGGCATGAAGATAGTTGCTCTCTACTCCAAGGGGTCAACCTTCCTCCCTCCTACGTGGAGATGATGCTCTCTTTCTCTCTTCCCGCCTCCTTCTTTGTTCTTGCCATGAGCGAGTAGTCCCATACACTAGGGTGCGGGGAGTAGCCCCGCTACCCATGTTTTCATTTCATACATTGTAATTCATGAGTTTGCAATAGAGAAATACTATCTTTTCAGTCCAACATCAATTGTTTAATGAATGTTAGTTGCTTGATCATGAACTTGTGTTATCTATTATCTATCAGTGCGAATTGTCTATGTTTGTGCTTTTAGATTCGAATATCAATTGCATGTTGGTTCTTGATGTATGTAGTCACCATATATCTATTTCGGTGTCTAGGAACGTCTTTCAAGGAGTGGAGTAGACTCACCTCCATCATTGTACTTTCATACTATGAAATGGAATCAATTGACGTACGAAAGTACAACTTTGATAGGCCGAGGAACACACTTTATGAAGGGAGTAATGCAAAGTAAGTGACCATTCATTCGGGGATGGATGGCATTGCAATACTCCTGCATTTCTCGTAGTTAGTTATGTGAAAGGAAGCTAAGTCTACAAGATGATAACTATTTAGACCCTTTTCTTTGCAAGCCATGTTGTTATGATGTATGTTTTGATCCATGTGTAGTGGTGGTGAAACTCGATCACATCCTAATGGTTTCCAATTATCGTTTACAACCTTAAGTTTATTTTCTTGCTATCTACTTTCTCCGCACATTAGTTTAATCATCAAACCAACTCTTCGATCTAAACGTCAACTCTTAAGTAGAAAAGTAGAATTACTATGTTTCCATCTTGTTAAAATCTTAACAAGACCGTTGTCTCGTGGATTCGACCCTTAACTATACTACGATAAGACTTCCACGTATCTTAGCATATGTGGGTGGAGATCTTATTATAGCATACACAAGGCTAAACTTAGAGACTTACTATTTCTAGGATTTTTAGTGGTGCACGCAACTCCACATAAGTGGAGGCTCCATCAACTTCCCTATCTATTGGATTGATTGGATTAAAACTATCATGTCTACCTCGATTCTTCATATTCTGGTGAATGGGTGTCCTTCTCAGGTGATTCATCCCTCTAATGGCACAAGGCAAGGAGATCCTCTTGCTCCCTCCTTATTTGTTATTGCTATGGAAGGATTTACTGCTATGATGAACAAAGATGTTGGAGATAGTGGGATTATTTTGATTAAAGCTGGTAATACCAATATTTCTCATATTCTTTTTGTAGATGATGTTATGATTTTTACTAAAGGGGATGAGGAGAATGCTAAACATATCAAAGATCTGATGGACTTTTTTGGTAAGGCCTCGGGGCTGGTTATGAACTTAGAGAAGAGTAATGTTTTCTACAGTAGGAATGTGGATACTGATAAGCTATCTTCTGTTCTTGATATTGCTAAGGGTTATTTTCCCATGCAATATCTTGGTTTACCTTTGTTCTATGGCAAGTTAAAGAGCTTGTACTGTCTGCCTCTCGTTGATAAAATCAAGAGGAAGCTGGAGAATTGGAAGATGAAAACTCTTTCACTTGGGGGTAGAGTGGAGCTTGTGATGTCTACTCTAAGTTCTCTTCATTTATTCTGGTCCTCTACCTTTCCTATCCCCTCGGTTACTATGAAGGAAATTAACAGTATCTGTAGGAATTTTGTTTGGGGTGGTCCGAATATGGATAAAAAGATTCATTTGGTCAAATGGAGCTGTGTCTGTTGGCCTAAGAAAGGGGGGTTTGGGCATCAGAAAAGTCAAAGACACCAATAGAGCTGGTCTGGTGAGAAATGCTTGGAACGTGGCATTGAAGAAAGATACTCTTTGGGTTAAATGGCTCAATGAGAAGTATCTATTGAAGGAAACCTACTAGTCATGCAAGTTGAATGCTAATTGTTCCTAGATGTGGAGGCATATTCTGGAACAAATGAATATTCTGCTTCCTTTGGTCAAATTCACTATGGGGGATGGTTGTAGTACTAGGATTTGGAAAGATCCTTGGACTCTTAGAAATAAATTCCTTAGTGATTGCATTGATAAGAAGAATATTTTGAGGATCGATTTTGGAAACTTTGGGTTTCTTAGCAGTATCATCAGTAATGGTAATTGGTGTTTACCTGTGAAAAGAAGCTTTAGTGATTTCAAAAGATTTTTATCTGAGTCTAATATCCAGCTTCAGTCTAAAGATGGTATCTCTATTAAGGGCAAATCTTCTCTTAATTTGAAGGATGCTTGTGATATTATTACACATGTTAATCCTATCCCCTGCTGGACCAGGTGGTCATGGAAGTTCTATCATATGAGAAATCTTATTTTTACTACCTGGAAGTTATTTCTAGGGAAAATCCCTACTATGGATTACTTACAAAGCTGTGGTTTACAACTTGTCTCTGGATGCACTCTCTGTGAAAGAGAGACTGAATCCAATAGCCATTTTTTCTTCGAATGCTCGTTTGCTAGTAATCTTTGGAGGAGAATTAAGGATTGTCTTTGTATCGGGATGATACCCAGGAAACCTGAAGATTGTATTCTGAACATGCTAAAGAAGCAACAACTCTACTACTTGGCGGTTATCCATGCTATTTGGCTGGAGAGGAACAACAAGATTTTTAGAGGTAGGAATACAAATGTCAATAGATGATGTGGATATATTACTGATATTATCTCTTTGTATAGTTAACTTTGTTCTTTCTGCATAACGGATGCATAGGTTTCTGTTCTCCTGTATATTCGAACAGTGGACTCCACTCTCTACTCAATAAAATGGGAAGGGCTTACTGAGCAAAAAAGAAGAAGGAGAAGAGACACAAGAATGCAACTCATGCAGCTTGGGAAGCTTCATCTTCAAGCAGCTCAAGCTCCAAAGAAGACGGAGAGTGCCACCTTGCACTCATGGCCTATACTAGTGATGAAATTGGTGAGGAAAAAGGAAGATAGATTGTTAATAGTGGCTACACTAAGCATATGACCGGTGATATAAGCCATTTCAACAATTTCACCAAAAATAAAGGAGGATCGATCACCTTTGGGGACAACAAGAAAGGTAAAGTCAAAGGTGAGGGTGATGTAGGTGAATTCTTGTGTATCAAGAATGTTCTTTTTGTTGATGTCCTACATCACAATTTAATTAGTGTTAGTCAACTATGTGATAATGGTTACCTTGTATTATTTACTTCCTTTGAATGCTTGATTCTAGATTCCCTCATCTACCAAGTTATATATAAGGGAACTAGAAGTGGTAATCTTTATGTTGTTGTTCTTGACTCTATTAAGCATGTTGTTGGTAGATGCCTAGTGGTCAACTCGAATGATATTTCTCTTTGGAACCATCGGCTTGGTCATGCAAATATGCATCAGTTGAAGAAGTTGAGCAAAAAGGACTTGGTCAAGGGACTTCCCAAATTGGATTTTGAAAAGGATGAGGAATGCCAACCTTGTAGACAAGGAAAGAAAAACAAGTCCTCCTTCAAATCAAAAGGAGTCCTTAGTACCAAGAGAGCTCTTGAGCTTCTTCACATTGATCTATTTGGACCAATGAGAACTCAATCGCTTCGTGGTTCCTAATGTTGCCTTGTTATTGTCGATGATTTCTCTAGATATACTTGGACCTTCTTTCTCATTTCTAAAAGTGATACACTTGATGTTTTCTTAAGCTTCTGTAAACGAGTTGAGAATGAAGCTTCTTGCCGCATTGTTTCCATTCGTAGTGACCATGGGGGAGAATTTGAAAATGAGCTTTTTGAACATTTTTGTCAAGTATCTGGTTATGCACACAACTTCTCTTCACCTCGAACGCCTCAACAAAATGGGGTTGTAGAGAGGAATAATAGGTCTTTACAGGAGATGGCTAGGACCATGCTTCTAGAGTATGATACTCCAAAGAAGTTTTGGGCCGAAGCTGTTAGCACCTCATGTTTTGTGCAAAACTGGGTTTTTACTCATCTTTCACTGAAGAAAACCCCCTACGAGCTATGGTGTGGTAGGAAGCCTTCTATTGAGTATTTCCATGTTTTCAGATGTCCTTGTTTTGTTTTGAATATGAAAGATTCTCTCAAAAAGTTTGATCTGAAATCTTACAAGGCTTTCTTTCTTGGCTATAACACTACTAGCAAGGCTTATCAAGTTTTTAATGTTGATCTTGCTAATGTTGAAGAATCCATAAATATAAAGTTTATTGAGACTAACCCCTCTATTCCCAAAGATATTGTTCAAAATGATGATGTTTTAGGTGAAGTAATTTCTATTTTAAAAGAGATCAACATCACCCAAAAGGGAAAAGAGGTGGCCCCTCAAGAAGAAGAGAAAGATGATGAGAAGAAGGATCCCCCCCAGTTTGCCAAGAATCATTCAAAGGAGCTAATTTTAGGTGATCCATTTGAAAGAGTGAAGACGCGGGTTGCATTCAACAAAGAACAAGCCAACAAAGCCTTCATCTCACAACTCGAGCCTAAGAATGTCAAGGAAGCTCTTAGAGATGACTAGTGGATCCTAGCTATGCAAGAAGAGTTGGAGCAATTTGAAAAGAACAAAGTTTGGACCCTAGTGCCAAGACCAAGTGATAGAAATATTATTGGCACCAAATGGGTCTACCACAACAAGCTTGATGAAAGCGTCAAAGTGGTAAGGAACAAAACAAGGTTAGTGGCTCAAGGCTACAATCAACAGGAAGGTATATGTTTTGATGAGACATATGCACCTGTAGCTAGACTTGAGTTCATTTGTATGTTGCTTGCCTTTGCTAGTTAAAAAAACTTTCTTTTGTATCACATGGATGTTAAAAGTGCGTTTTTGAATTGTATAGTTGAGGAGGAAGTGTATGTTGCACAACCTCCGGGCTTTGAACATGATAGTCTACCTGACCATGTCTATTTGTTGCAAAAATCTCTCTATGGACTCAAACAAGCACATAGAGCTTGGTATGAGAAATTAAAGAACTTTTTGTTAGATCATGGGTATATCATGGGCAAAGTGGATTCTACGTAATTTCTAAAACACACTTCTAACAATTTTCTTATCATAGAAATATATGTTGATGATGTCATTTTTGGCAGAACTAACCTTGATCTTTGTAAAGAATTTAGTGATCTTATGTAGAGTGAATTCGAGATGAGTATGATGGCTGAACTCACGTTCTTCCTCGACTTACAAATCAAGCAAATAAAATATGGGAACTTCATCAACCAAGGCAAGTACACAAATGAACTATTCAAATGCTTTGGGATGGAGAACACCAAGTCGATGGACACATCCATGTCAAGCACCGCCAAACTTGATAAAGATGAAGAAGGCGAGAAGGTAGATGAGAAGATCTATAGAAGTATGATTGGAAGTTTACTTTACTTAACTGCCTCTAAACCTGATATAATGTTTAGTGTTGGCTTGTGTGCTTGCTTTCAATAAAATCCTAAGAAATCACATCTTATAGTTGTTAAGAGGATTTTTAAATTCTTAGCCAAACCCAACATTTTGGACTATGGTATCCCAAGTCAAGGGACTTTACTCTTACTTCTTATAGTGATGCAGATTATGAAGGGTGTTTGATTGATAGAAAGTGCACACATGGAACTTGTTTTCTACTAGTACCATGCTTGGTGTCTTGGTTCTCCAAGAAACAAAGCACAATAGCATTATCAACCACTGAGGCTAAATACATTGCAGTCGGGAGTTGTTGTGCCCAGGTCCTATGGATGAAGCAAATGCTCCAAGACTTTAACATTCATTTTGATGCTTCTCCAAATCTTTTGTGATAATACTAGTACAATTAACTTGTCATATAATCCTATATTGCATAGTAGAGCTAAACATATAGAGGTTCATCTGATGGGTTTTTGAGGAGGCAGAGAAGCAGCGGAAACAAAAAAAAATTTCTCCCCAAACCCGGAACAAAAGGAATCGCGTCAACATCTATATAATAGGAAAGATGGTTTGTGAATCATACCTTGTCCCGAGGCTTGCTCGGCGACAGTGCCACGCGCCTTGCGCGGTCTTCACCTCCGGTCTTGGACGGTGTCTGTGCAGCTCCTGGTCGCACCGGGACTGAAGACTCCTCCTCCTACCAGACTGTCAGATGACAGTTGTCCTCCTGAGCGGCAGTGTCCTCCCGCCTCTGAAGTAGTCCACACGGACCACCTGGAACTCCACTCTCCTTGTCCCACAAGGAAGTGGAAGGAGTCACACCCTCCTGTTGACATACTAGTCACCAACACACTCTCCTGCTGTCAATTGCAACTGCAGTTGTCCTTCCCTTGCTGCACCTCCCTTTGCGGGAAGCACTTGCTCGGGCTCTCTCTTAGTTACCAAAACCAGAGAGAACGACAACTTTGCAGAGCAATCAACTTGCACTAAGTCGTACTCTGAGAAGCCCCCAATACCCCTATATATAGGCGGGTCATGGGACATGGTTCTCTGTGCCCGGCAATACGGGACTAAAGCAGGAGTAGAAGGGTTCGGGATTTTTCCACAAAAAGCAACCATCTCGCAACCTGAACCGATCGGTTCACCACTGAACCGATCGTTTGGGACCCTTGAACCGATCGGTTCACTCATGAACCGGTCGGTTGGGGT
Organism: Alisma plantago-aquatica; assembly: GCA_963693085.1. Taxonomy (NCBI): domain Eukaryota; kingdom Viridiplantae; phylum Streptophyta; class Magnoliopsida; order Alismatales; family Alismataceae; genus Alisma; species Alisma plantago-aquatica. Next base: position 1,938,832,081 of record OY856409.1, read on the forward strand.
TCCAGGTTGGTTCCCGATTGACTTTCCTTATTTCTTTCCCAATTGGTATCGAATACCAATATTATTCCCAATCGAATTGGGCAATTTGAAATGAAAGGAAAATTCTCACCAATCCTACTTTCCCAAGTTGCTCGATTGCACCAGTTGAACCGATCGGTTCAACACTTGAACCGGTCATTTCACTCTGTGCATGAGCCGATCGGTTCAACAATTGAGCCGACCGGTTTAGCAACCTCAGCCGACCGGTTCATCACATGAACCGATCGGTTGGGAATGCAGATTGTACAGAATCAGTCAAATGCGATTTCAATCAATCCGATACTCCAATCAATGCGTCCAACACCTTGACCATTATGATATTGAGCTATCGATTAATTGAGTGTTTAATTGAACTACTAAACTCCTTTAGTAATAAATCTAAACATTGCTTGTGGACAAAACTCCTCTTCCAGGTTAAATCCTATGTGTGTGACCCTACAGGTTCATTTCACGTTGGCAGTGAAAGTCCATAACACTTATGACTTCACAAGAAAAGAGCGGTGCCTAGTCACACATCATTGCTACCCAAGTGAAAGTAGAAAGTTGGAGAACAACTTTCATCCTACAATCCGTGAATGGTGTTACAGTGAATGTATAATTCCTTTGTCACTGATATCCAGAATGAACTCGAGGCATGGAACAGTCATCCTGTCAATGTTCATTCATTTCCTTGATCTCAGAGTAGACCGAGTGAGATGTGTATGACATCAATATCACATATTGATTCACACGTGCATGCGCATGCCTTTCTCAATCCTACTCATCAAGTGGCCAAGGATATCAAACTCCCTTAGGAGGGACAAATCCCATATCTATCACTCACCCCTCAAAAGCCCCATGTGTCAAAGCCACCCAATCATCACCTTTATAACAACCCATGTTTCAGGACTACGTTTGATGATGTCAAAGTGTACCCAACGACATGTGTTGAGTGCAGTGATTTCAGGTCTAAGAATCACACTCACCACCATCACTGTGAGAGCTGACTGTGACTACCATGTCATGGTTCCATGTGTCACTCTCACGGTGGGTCTGTCCGGTACCTTGTTCTCTAACAAGTACCTATGTGCTTGGTTTGATATCACCATATCATGACTAATGAGATTCTGTCATCAACCAACACACAATCTAGTCTTTAGTGTTATTGATGTCTATGGTTATTTCCACAATAACAACCGACTAGGGACTAAACAAGAAAGAATACTCTTAGCATCCGTATGATCTCATCGTTTAGGTCCTCAACCCAAAAGCATACGTCATTGAGTAAAACAATCTTTAGACATCTATCATGTTACACCATCATCTCAGAAACAGTTTAAACATATAGATTGGAAATTGCCTTTATTATTATTCAAATCATTTACAAAGTATCCCATTACAATTATCATATGACTTGCTCTATGGGCATACATACCAACAGACTCCCACTTGCACTTAGAGCCAGTCACCAAGGAAATGCAGTCCTTGTGACCTAGCATGACCATCATGCTTCTGCTGAGAAAGGGCCTTATTCAGTGGATCAGCTATGTTGTCTTCAGTTGGTACTTTGCAAATCTTCACATCTCCTCGCTGTACGATCTCTCGTATGAGATGGAAGCGCCGCAATATGTGCTTGGACCGCTGATGTGATCTGGGCTCCTTAGCTTGTGCAATAGCTCCATTATTGTCACAATAAAGCTCAATTGCATCACAGCTACTGGGAACTACACCAAGTTCAGAAATGAACTTCCTGATCCACAGCCTCCTTTGTTGCATGCGAAGCAGCAATATACTCGGCCTCTGTAGTAGAATCGGCAACTGTTTCTTGCTTGGAACTCTTCCAGCTCACAGCTCCATTATTAAGGCAAAACACAAATCCTAACTGCGATCTGTAATCATCTTTATCGGTTTGGAAGCTTGCATCAGTGTAACCCTTTACAACCAGCTCTTCCTCGCCGCCGTACACAAGAAATTGATCCTTAGTCCTTCGCAAGTACTTGAGGATGTTCTTCACGTCTGTCCAGTGAGCATCCCCGGGATCTGACTGGTACCTGCTCATCATGCTGAGAGCATACGAGACATCTGGGCGTGTGCACAACATAGCGTACATGATGGATCCAATGGCTGATGCATATGGGATCCCATTCATACGCTCCCTCTCTTCACAAGATTGGGGACATTGAGCTCTAGAGACGGTAACTCCATGTAGCATAGGGACGTTGCTTCTCTTTGAGTTCTCCATGCTGAACCGCTTCAGCACCTTGTCAATGTATGTGCTTTGACTTAGTCCAAGAAGCCTTCTAGATGTATCTCTATAGATCTTAATTCCTAGAATGTAGGATGCTTCTCCTAAGTCCTTCATTGAGAAAGTTTTCCCAAGCCAAGTCTTTACCTTCTCTAAGGCTAAGACATCATTCCCCATCAAAAGTATGTCATCCACATACAATATGAGGAATGTGGTCGAGCTCCCACTAACCTTCTTGTACACACAAGGTTCATCTTCATTTTGAATAAAGCCAAAAACTTTGACTTCTTCATCAAATCGAAGATTCCAACTCCGAGATGCTTGCTTCAATCCATAGATTGACCTTTGCAGTTTACAGACTTTATTGGCATTCTTTGGATCTACAAAACCCTCAGGCTGTGTCATGTACACATCCTCATATATATTCCCATTAAGGAATGCGGTTTTAACATCCATCTGCCAAATCTCATAGTCATAATAAGCTGCAATAGCAAGCATGATCCTGATGGACTTAATCATGGCAACTGGAGAAAAGGTTTCGTCATAGTCAACACCTTGAATTTGTCGAAAACCCTTCGCAACCAATCTGCCTTTATAAGTTTGCACATTGCCATCCATGTCGGTCTTTTTCTTAAAGACCCACTTGCACCCTATGGGTTTTACCCCTTCGGGTGGTTCCACCAAAGTCCATACTTTGTTGGAGTACATGGATTCCATCTCGGATCTCATGGCTTCAAGCCATTTCTCAGAATCTGGTCCCTCCATAGCCTCTACGTAGGTAGTTGGATCATCATCTATGATCAACTCTCCACCTTCCTGAGTTACAAGGTATCCAAACCTCTCAGGTTCAAGGCGAGTCCTACTAGATCTATGAGGTCCTTGTGTTACCTGAGGAGACTGAGATTCCACAATACCTTGTGAATCTACATTTTCCTTTGGTACATCTACCGGTTCAATGTTCTCTTGTTGGGCTTGAACCTCTTCAAGCTCTATATTCCTCCCACTGTTTCCTTTGGAAATAAATTCCTTCTCTAGGAACACAGCATCCCTGGCAACAAACACTTTGTTGTCAGTAGGGTGGTATAGATAGTATCCCTTGGTTTCCTTGGGATATCCAACAAAGTAACATTTATCAGATTTGGGTCCAAGCTTATCAGGAAACATTTTCTTGACGTAAGCCTCACATCCCCAAATCTTCATAAAAGACAAATTGGGACGCTTCCCAGTCCATATCTCATATGGTGTCTTTTGAACCGATTTAGATGGTACACGGTTAAGTGTAAACGCGGCGGTTTCAAGAGCATAACCCCAGAAAGAAATTGGAAGATCAGCAAAACTCATCATAGATCGCACCATATCTAACAATGTGTGATTCCTTCTTTCAGTCACACCATTATGTTGTGGTGTTCCAGGCGGAGTCCATTGTGATACAATACCACAGGCTTGCAGAAGGTCCTCAAACTCCTGGCTCAAGTATTCTCCACCTCGATCGGAACGAAGTGCCTTAATACTTTTACCAAGCTGGTTCTGTACTTCATTCATGAAATCCTTGAACCTTTCAAGGGTTTCTGACTTATGTTTCATCAGGTACACATAGCCATACCTACTGAAGTCATCAGTAAAGGTAATGAAGTACTGATACCCACCTTTGGCATTAGTTCTAAAAGGCCCACATACATCAGTATGTATGAGTCCTAATAAATCACTAGCTCTCTCACCTTTACCTGAAAAGGGAGTCTTGGTCATCTTGCCCAACAAACAAGATTCACATGTCTCTATTGATTCATAATCAAAAGAGTCTAGATAACCATCCTTATGGAGTCTAGAAATGCGCTTCTCATTTATGTGCCCTAGACGACAATGCCAGAGATATGTTTTGTTTGAGTCGTTGAGTTTTTGCCTTTTGGTGTTTACGTTGTATACACTTGTCTCCAAGTCTATCAAGTATAGACCATAAGACATAGGGGCACTACCATAAAAGATCCCATCTTTAGAAATGGAACACTTTCCATTCTTAATAAGAAATTCAAATCCATCTTTGTCCAAACAAGAAACGGAAATGATATTCCTATTTATGGCAGGTATATAATAGCAGTTCTTCAACTCTATTATTAGCCCACTGGGTAGAGTTAACTCATAGGTTCCTACGGCACTGGCGGTAACTCTTGCCCCATTAGCAACTCGTAGTTCAACCTCGCCTTTCCCCAAAGGCCTACTTCTCTTAAGATCCTTCACATTTGAACAAATGTGAGATCCGCATCCGGTATCAAGTACCCATGACGAAGAAGTAGTAAAGTTAATCTCTATCACGTATACACCAGAAGTAGAGATCTCTATCTCTGACTTCTTCTTCCATTGTTCCTTCCATCCTCTCCATGTAGAAGAAATTGGTTTGGCGAGAGAACACTTCTCTCCCTTACCTACTTTCTTCTTCACCAACGCATTAAGCGTACATAGAGTGGATTCTAAGGCTCCTGGTATATCTGGATTGTGCAGAACACTTCTCACAGTCCTCAACCAGTTATGGAATTTATTCTCAATTAATTTGCCCATTTTAAAAGATGATTCTTTTGCCATTCTACAAGAGAAAATTTGCATTTGTCAAAACCTTTTTGATTTGATTTGAATAAAATTTGACGATAGTTAATTAGGCCTTTAATTAATTACCGCTCCCACTATTTTGACTCAAATTGATAGCCCTCACCATCAATTCGGAAGATTGCAGCGTACAATCTTCTAGTGGGTCAAGATCCTAGAATCCTCTAAGCCATGGACCAGCTTTGGCTGTCACCCACAACTTAGATCTTCCGGGTAGGCAACTCTTGCCAATTGCATCATATGCAACTCTTGATCAATGAACATGCACAACACCTTGCCATGAACATTCCGTGCCTCTGGGCTTAGACGCTCTAAGAATCACCAGTTAAGTCAAACCCATAAGCCGACACGGTAAACATGCACCCTACTTTGGCAGAACCTACATGTCGACCCTTCACACTTCCACAAGATAGACGACGCACCACGCTTTGGCGTAACCTACGCTTGGTCGATCAAGTTTGCCATGTGTGTCGCTGATGGAAGGCATATAAGACTTAATATTTTAATGAGGGATTTGGTTTTATATACATATACATATCCAATCACCATAATATATAGTACGTATCATATACATGCTATATCCCACAGAAAACATGCATAAACGATAAAAGCAATTATTATGGCCATCCTATTTGTGATTCCTCGAGCCAAGAGGAATCACGGTCATCTAGGTCTACATCACATGCAACCTGTACAAGATGAAATATGTGTCTGCCTTTCTGGGTTTGATCAACTCATCTCCATGATTGATCGGCTCGCCATCAGGTAGGTTGTCCGGGTGCCACCAGCCGATCGACTGGCGCCTCCAGCCGATCGGTTCACTGGTCATCGTGCATCTCCTCAGGTCGCCACCCTCTCATCTCGTTCCTCGAACCGGCCGTCTGGATCACCAACCGATCGTCTTCAGGTTGTCCGCCGTTCTTTGACATAATAGGAAATAAAATCTATCCTATTTTACAATTGAATTGTGAAACCCCGAGTTACATTCGGGGGGAGCAAAGGTAGGAAAAGAATTCTCGAATTATTTCGAGTTACATCAGGAATATGAGAAAGGGAATCGGTGCGCAGACCGAGATGCAAGCAACCACACAAACAACCACACACAGATATAGGGGTTTATAGGCCATAATCATGCTACACATCCACCACAAAACTCGTTTAAGGGTGACGCGTATCGAGTGCATTAATATTACATATCATATATGTATATTAGGGATTTGTGGATTGGACATGTATAAAGATGATATTATTCGCATCGCATGCAATAAATAAAGGCGATAAACCAAAATCGATCACATCGATAATCCTAAAATATAGAGAGGTTGACGTGGCTCTGATACCACTGATGGGTTTTTGAGGAGGCAGAGAAGCAGCGGAAACAAAAAAAATTTCTCCCCAAACCCGGAACAAAAGGAATCGCGTCAACATCTATATAATAGGAAAGATGGTTTGTGAATCATACCTTGTCCCGAGGCTTTCTCGGCGACAGTGCCACGTGCCTTGCGCGGTCTTCACCTCCGGTCTTGGACAGTGTCTGTGCAGCTTCTGGTCGCACCGGTACTGAAGACTCCTCCTCCTACCGGACTGTCGGATGACAGTTGTCCTCCTGAGCGGCAGTGTCCTCCCGCCTCTGAAGTAGTCCACACGGATCACCTGGAACTCCACTCTCCTTGTCCCACAAGGAAGTGGAAGGAGTCGCACCCTCCTGTTGACGTACTAGTCGCCAACACACTCTCATGCTATCAATTGAAACTGCAGTTGTCCTTCCCTTGCTGCACCTCCCTTTGCGGGAAGCACTTGCTCGGGCTCTCTCTCGGTTACCAAAACCAGAGAGAACGACAACTTTGCAGAGCAATCAACTTGCACTGAGTCGTACTCTGAGAAGCCCCCAATACCCCTATATATATAGGCGGGTCATGGGACAGGGTTCTCTGTGCCCGGCAATACGGGACTAAAGCAGGAGTAGAAGGGTTCGAGATTTTTCCACAAAAAGCAACCATCTCGCAACCTGAACCGATCGGTTCACAAGTGAACCGGTCGGTTGGGGACCTGAACCGATCGGTTCACCACTGAACCGATCGTTTGGGACCCTTGAACCGATCGGTTCACTCATGAACCGGTCGGTTGGGGTTCCAGGTTGGTTCCCGATTGACTTTCCTTGTTTCTTTTCCAATTGGTATCGAATACCAATATTATTCCCAATCGAATTGGGTAATTTGAAACGAAAGGAAAATTCTCACCAATCCTACTTTCCCAAGTTGCTCGATTGCACCAGTTGAACCGATCAGTTCAACACTTGAACCGGTCATATCACTCTGTGCATGAGCCGATCGGTTCAACAATTGAGCCGACCGGTTCAGCAACCTCAGCCGACCGGTTCATCACATGAACCGATCGGTTGGGAATGCAGATTGTACATAATCAGTCAAATGCAATTTCAATCAATCCGATACTCCAATCAATGCGTCCAACACCTTGAACATTATGATATTGAGCTATCGATTAATTGAGTGTTTAATTGAACTACTAAACTCCTTTAGTAATCAATCTAAACATTGCTTGTGGACAAAAATCCTCTTCCAGGTTAAATCCTATGTGTGTGACCCTGTAGGTCCATTTTACGTTGGCAGTGAAAGTCCATAACACTTATGACTTCACAAGCAAATAGCGGTGCCTAGTCACACATCATTGCTACCCAAGTGAAAGTAAAAAGTTGGAGAACAACTTTCATCCTACAATCCGTGAATGGTGTTACAGTGAATGTATAATTCCTTTGTCACTGATATCCAGAATGAACTCGAGGCATGGAACAATCATCCTGTCAATGTTCATTCATTTCCTTGATCTCAGAGTAGACCGAATGAGATGTGTATGACATCAATATCACATATTGATTCACACGTGCATGCGCATGCCTTTCTCAATCCTACTCATCAAGTGGCCAAGGATATCAAACTCCCTTAGGAGGGACAAATCCCATATCTATCACTCACCCCTCAAAAGCCCCATGTGTCAAAGCCACCCAATCATCACCTTTAAACAACCCATGTTTCAGGACTGCGTTTGATGATGTCAAAGTGTACCCAACGACATGTGTTGAGTGCAGTGATTTTAGGTCTAAGAATCACACTCACCACCATCACTGTGAGAGCTGACTGTGACTACCATGTCATGGTTCCATGTGTCACTCTCACGGTGGGTCTGTTCGGTACCTTGTTCTCTAACAAGTACCTATGTGCTTGGTTTGATATCACCATATCATGACTAATGAGATTCTGTCATCAACCAACACACAATCTAGTCTTTAGTGTTATTGATGTCTATGGTTATTTCCACAATAACAACCGACTAGGGACTAAACAAGAAAGAATACTCTTAGCATCCGTATGATCTCATCGTTTAGGTCCTCAACCCAAAAGCATACGTCATTGAGTAAAACAATCTTTAGACATCTATCATGTTACACCATCATCTCAGAAACAGTTTAGACATATAGATTGGAAATTGCCTTTATTATTATTCAAATCATTTACAAAGTATCCCATTACAATCATCATATGACTTGCTCTATGGGCATACATACCAACATCATCATCATTTTCTCCATGATCACATTGCCAATAAGGATATCTATATCACACATGTGGACACGAAAAATCAGTTGGCAGACATTTTTACTAAACCTCTAGCTAGAGAACAATTTAACTTTATTAGATCAAAATTGCTTTTAACTACTTTGAATGAATCTTATATTCCTTCTAGCTATTTGTCATCTATTCTATATGTCTTGTCTCTGTTTTTATCATCTTTGCTTGCTAATATGCTAAAAATATATTTTTCATGTTCATTTTGCTTTGCTTTTCTCTTGCTTTTGGGTATTTTCGTAAACACATGTTTTATCTCAAAATAGTACCCAAGGATGAGTGATATGTGCCTAAGTATGTTCAAAATACATAATGGACTTGAAAAATAAATTTAATTAGCACTCTAATGGCTATAAATTAAGTTTGTTATGTTTAGGTCAGGTTGACCATCGGTCGAGTTGCCAACTCAAACGATCGATGGCTGAAAGCTTTTAAGCCTATCAGTCGAGTTTCTGAGTTCACAGAACTCGACCGATGTTCGGGCTGGAGCTATCTTAAGTTGGGTTCAACCAACTATTCTCCCTCTCAACTAGAGAAAAGTCGACCGATTCTACCTCCTTTTACCCTAAGCTCTCTACCCTTGTCCTCCCCTTACTCAACCTAGCCCTAATCTGACCTAGCTAGACCTTCCTAGACCTTCCCCCTTTGCAAACCTAGGTCTGTGGGCATTTTTGGTGGTGAGTTTTTAGCTTTTTCTCTCTCCTTCCTCTCTTTTGTATCAATGGCATCCAATAGGAGGAAGAGAGCTGCCTCGGCTAATGCACCATATCTTCATCCTCTTCCCACTTGATCTCTTTTGATGACACTCTTTTTGTCTCAAATGAGGCTATAAATAAGTATAAGGAGCTCCTTTCCCGAAATCCTTTCCCTTTTTGCACCCTCTTTAAACCTAGACCTAGAAGCCAAGAGGTCATAGATCAAGTAGCAAAGTTGCTTAACGTTCACCATCTCTCAGCCTTGGGTGTGAAATGTGCGTGCTACAACAATTCCATAACTAGCACAAAAGTCATTCATGAATTATACACTAACTTATGTTAGAATTATGGTACCCTCATACCCCTGCCTAATACTCAAGTAGTCATCACGTCCATGATAGCCGGGAAGAAATTCCAAGTCTCGGAGGATACCCTAAACATCTTCTTTTCAGGTATCGATGAGACTAACACCTGGCGTAAGGATTACCCAGAGTATTTTGACTTGGTTGAGCTTGAGGCTTTCTACAAGTAATATGACCTTACTCTCCCTGATATTCATAGATTTTTGAAGAAGCTTCAATTCCCTTATAAGAGGAAGTGCATCCTTCCCTCCTCTAACTTGGATCTTAAGAGATGCATCCTTTCCCTAGTTGTTAACTGCAATATCCATCCAAAGAAAAATCAAATGGTGATTGTAGAAAACACTGCGGTGACCATGTATTATCTCTTAGAGAATATCAGAGTCAAGTGGTTAAGATACATCCTCCACCATATGACCTACTTTGACTCAGAAAAGAACACCTGTGGTACCCACCCTCCCTACCTTGCCCTAATTTGTGGTCTTTTTCAGCTTGCTACTGGAAAATTTCTTTTCCACGACTTCCATTACAAACCTGCTCGAAAAGGAGTTTGTATCAGTGAGACCACTCTTCAGAAGTCTGTGCCTATCCTACCCTCTACCACATCGGGTGCCTCTGCCTCTACCTCTACCTCTACCCAAGCACCTCCACCACCTCAGCCTACCCGACCTGCCCGTGCCTCGTTTCATGTGTCAAATGAAACCCTTATGGGTTACATGATGCATCAACATGCATACAACCTTCAGGTTTTGGAGCACCTACATCAGGATCTATGTTCAATCATGTCCAACATGAACATGTCCTGTGCACATCCCTACCCACCCTACCCAGGAGGTGATTATGCATCCTATGCATACAATAACTTTTACCTAGCCCCTCCACCTACACCTTATGCTACTACTACACCCTCTGCTACTGGTGGACCTTCCCCTGTTGTGCTACCTCTTCCTGCTGGCCCCTTGGACACTCTGCTTTCCAGTCTCGGTAGTTCTGCTCCTTCCTTCCCACAGGCCAATGAGCTCCATGCTCTTAGTATGTCTTGGGATGAGCAAAATGCTCGTTGGCCCAGTCATGGTTTTGGTCCCTCTGCTGATGAAGGGATGCTAGACCAGGCTGATGAGGAGTTTGCTGATGCTAAAGAGGCTGCTGGCGATGATGAGTATGATGGTGGTGCATTTGATGATGATGGCTCTAATGGCTTTGCTGATGACTCTGGTGATGAAGGTGATGCTGCTGCACCTTTAGATGGAGATGACTACTACAAGCCTGATGCTAATGATGCTATAGATGATGTAGATATAGATGACCTAGATATCTAGTTGCTCTTAGTTTTAGTCTAGTTGCCGATCATATATATCTTTCTATGATATTTTGTATTAGCAACATTTGGGTACATGTTCTGAGATTTACTATTTGATCATCTTAGTTTTAATCATTTTGGCTTGTAGCTATTTTATGAGAACTTACGTTCTGGGTTGTTATCTTATTTCTGTGCACACTGACTCTTTGATTTGCTATATATTATGAGTTGGTGCCATGTTTTACCATATTTTGATTATGCCTTAGACTGCTTGTTTCTCTCATCTCTATTTGGTGTTTGTTCTTTAGATTGCCTATTATGGATATATGCTTGGTTGTGCTTGGAGAAGAAATTCATTATCTTGAAGCTCAACCATATTGTTTTTATTGCCTATGTGATCCTTTTCTTGATCATTATATGCTTTATCATGTGACTTGCTAAAGGACCATATAGTATGCACGTGTTATATTGCTTTGTGTAGATAGACTAACTATACATGTTTAAGTAAGCATATATTGAGGGGGAGTAATTCACATTCTTCAAATCTTGAATCCCCTTAAAATTCACAAGGCAAAGGTATAACTTCAATATCCTTTTCAATATGATTGAGGAATGGCTTATCATTGTCAAAAAGGGGGAGAATGTTGACATAAGAGTTATACATTACCCATATTTTGATAATGACATAACCATTCCATTCCTATGTATCTAATATGTTTGGTCAAGATTGATTTCTGACTTTAGGTACATGAAAAGGATCAAATTACACAAGCCCTAGCTTGTTCAAGTTCAAATCAAAAGCAATGCAAGTGCACATTTTGGGAAATCACTCCAAACGACCTTAGAAGAATTTTGTAATCACTTGTATTGATGATATGACTTGTAACTAAGATGAGAAAAATATGAGGGACACTAAATACCAAGGTTTAATCGCTCAAAAGTCAAATTATAAAATTTGTCACAGGTTGTTCACCGGTCAAGTTGGAAACTCGACCGATCCTATGATGGATTTCTAAAGATGACCCATCAGTCGAGTTGTACACTCATAGAACTCGACTGATTGACTCACTGAGTAAATATAATTTTAGTTCATTGGTCGAGTTTACCAGAACAAACTCGACCAATAGTTTGAAAATTGGCTTTGTCTTTTAGTTGATTGGCCGAGTTACCTTTATTGAAACTTGACCGAATGTACTGTACAGAAAAAGAAAAAAAAGTGATTATAACTGTTGGTGATTTGTTTTGGGTGAAAATAGATCTGTTGCTTTGAGGAAAATGGCTATATTTTGATCTAAGTGATCCCCAACTCAAGGGAACACTCCCAACTATAAATAGGACCCCTTGGAGTTCATTTCAAGTTTGCTCATTCATGCTATTCTAAGTCCTTGCTATAGTTAAGTGTCTTGCAACTCCTTGATCCCCTTTCTCTCTATAGTTTACACTTCATTTTGTGATTATGAGTGAGATAGGCCTGTTGTAAGAGAGATACTCCCTTGTGCATGTAAAGATCTCAACTTCTCCATCTTCCCTACCCCTTTCCTCCATGAATAAAAGGTGAAGTAAGCTACTCTGAGTGAAGGTGGAGCTGTTGCTGGTCTTCTTCAAGTTTGAAGAAGAGGTGAAGAGCTTCTCCAGGAGAAGGATAAGTGAAAGGACAAAGATCCAAGAAGAGTAGAAAAGTCCTTGAAGGCGGAAGACTTGTGCTAGAGTGGGCACGACCTTGGAGAAGGCTGAAGGCTCTTGGCAAATGGGGTAAGTCCTTGGTAGGGTGGAGTACTCTTGGTGCTTGGATGGGTAAGTCCTTTGGTGGTCTTGTGTTGTAACTCTTATTGGTGATAATATAGAGAAAAGCACTTGCAAAGTCCTAGAGGTTGACCTCTCTAGTTAGTGGACTGACTCTCTCCTAGTTTGGAGAGTGGAACAACTCTACATCACCTTGTCAAGTGCTTCCTATCAATTCCTCTCATCCTTGCTATGATTGTTAGTTAGGACTTCAAATTGCACTTAATCTATTGGTTTCAATTTGATATAATTTGAAGGTCTAATCTATCTTGTGAGAATTTTTGAAGCTATATTCACCCCCTCTAGAGCTCTAGATCCAACAAATAGGAAGTCTAGCTTTGGCTTTGTTCCATATATCATCAATGAGTTCACAAGACTAGAAAATGTGATGTGCAATCTCAACATGACGTGCACAAAGACAACACCTCAAGGCCAAGCAATTCCCTTTTCTTTGGAGGAAGTTTTTGTTGGTATGTATGCCCTAAGAGCCAATCATGGGATGATTGGTGGGATACATTAAGATTGATTTGATAAACATCAAAGGCAAGCTTCCAATTCTTTCTGGTTCAGTCATATGAGATAGTGATAGAACAGATTGAATGTCTAGAGAATGACATTACTCAATGACGTATGCTTTCAGGTTAAGGACCTGAACGATGAGATCATACAGATGCTAAGAGTTTGTACATTCTCATTATGTCCCTATTCGGATGTCATTGTGGAAGGTAGATAGACAACAATGACACACAAGACTAGATTGTGGTGTTGGTTGATGACATAATCTCATTAGTCATGATATAGAGATATCAAACCAAACACATAAGTACTTGTTAGAGAACAAATGTAACGGACAGACCCACCGTGAGTTTGACACATGGAACCATGACATGGTAGTCACAGTCAGTACTCACAGTGATGGTGGTGAGTGTGATTCTTTGACCTGAAATCACTACACTCAACACATGTCCTTGGGCACACTTTGACATCATCAAACGCAGTCCTGAAACATGGGTTGTTATAAAGGTGATGATTGGGTGGCTTTGACACATGGGGATTTTGAGGGGTGAGTGATGGATATGGGATTTGTCCCTCCTGAGGGAGTTTGATATCCAAGGCCACTTGATGAGTAGGATTGAAATAGGCGTGTGCACGCATGTGTGAATCAGTATGTGATATTGATGTCATACATATCTCTTCCAATCTGCTCTGAGATCAAGAAAGTGAATGAACGTTGACAGGATGACTGTTCCATGCCTCGAGTTCATTCGGGATATCAGTGACAAAGGAATTATACATTCGCTGTAATACCATTCACGGATTGTAGGATTGAATGTTGTTCTCCAACTTTCTATTTCACTTGGGTAGCACTGATGTGTGACTAGGCACCGCTCTTTGCTTGTGAAGTCATAAGAGTTATGGACTTTCACTGCCAATGTGATACAGGGTCACACACATAGGATTTAACCTAGAAGAGGAGTTTTGTCCACAAAAAATGTTTAGATTGATTACTAAAGGAGTTTAGTAGTTCAATTAAACACTCAATCAATTGTTTGGTCAAAATCATAGTGTTCAAGGTGTTGGACAGATTGATTAGAGTATCAGATTGATTGAAACTACAATTGAATAATTTTGCACAATCTGCACTCCCAACCGATCGGCTCATGTGATGAACCGATCGGTTCAACTTGGTGAACCGATCGACTCAGGTTGTGAGTCGATTGGCTCATGGTCAGGGTGAAACGATTGCTTCAAGTGTTGAAACGATCGGTTCAACTGTTGCAACCGAGCAAGTTGGGAAAGTAGGATTGGTGAGAATTTTCCTTTCGTTTCACTTGCCCAATTTGATTGGAACAAGGATTGGTATTTGTTACCAATTAGAAACAAAAGATGTAAAGTCAATCAGGAACTAACTAGGACCACGAACTGACCGGTTCAGAAGTGAACCAACCGTTTCATGGGTCCCAACCGATCGGTTGAGGTGTCAACCGACTGGCTTAGGTCCCCAACCGACCGTTTTGGAAATGAAACGATCGGTTCAGGTTGCGAGTTGGTTGTTTTGTGGAAAATCTCAACCCTTCTACTCCTACTTTTAGTCCCGCATTGCTCAGGATGGAGAACCCTGTCCCATGACCCTCCTATATATATAGGGGTATTGGGGGCTTGTCAAAGTACAACCCAGTGCAAACTAGTTGCTCTGCAAAGTTGTCGTTCTCTCTGGTTTTGGTAACCGAGAGAGAGCCCGAGCAAGTGCTACCCGATAAGGGAGGCACAACAAGGGAAAGACAACTGCAGAAAGCAACTGGTGGCAGGAGAGTGTGTCGGCGACTAGTACACTGACAGGAGGGTGCGACTCCTTCCAAATCCTTGTGGGACAAGGAAATTGGAGTTCCAGGTGGTCCGTGTGGACTACTTCAGAGGTGGGAGGTTTCTGCCGCTCGGAGGATAACTGTAAATCCTGACAGTCCTGGTGAGACCAGAAGTCTTCAGTCCCGGTGCGACCAGGAGCTGCACAGACACCGTCCAAGACTGGAGGTGAAGACCACGCAAGGCGCGAGGTATTGTCACCGAGCAAGCCTCGGGACAAGGTATGATTCCACAAACCATCATTTCCTATTGTATAGACGTTGACGCGTTTCCTTGTTCTGGGTTTGGGGAGGAGAAATTTTTTGTTTCCGCTGCCTTCTCTGCCTCCCCTAAAACCCTACAGTGGTATCAGAGCCACGTCAACTGCTCTATACTTTAGGGATTATCTATATGATCGATTTTGGTTTGTCGCCTTTATTTATTGCATACGATGCAAATAAAATTGGCTTTATGCATGTCCAATCCTAAATCCACAAATCCCAATTTACATATATGATATGTATTATTAATGCACTCGATACGCATCGCCCTTGAATGAGTTTTGTGGTGGATGTATAGTGTGGTTATGGCCAATAAACCCTATCTGTGTATGGTTGTATGTGGTTGCTTGCATCTCGGTCTGCGCACCAATTCCCTTTCTCCTATTCTTGATGTAACTCAAAATAATTCGAGATTTCTTTCCTACCTTTGCTCCCCTCGAATGTAACTCGAGGTTTCTCCTTTTACAATGTAAAATAGGATAGAATTTTATTTCTTGTTATGTCGAAGAACGGAGGACATCCTGACGACAACTGAGACGATCGGTTCAAGGCGTGAACTGATCGGTTGACGTTCGAGACGATCAGTTCAAGGAATGAGCCGATCAGTTGATGACCGGTTCGAGGGGCGAGACGAGTGGGTGGCGGCCATGAAGAGATGCAAGATGACCAGGTGAACTGATCGGTTGGAGGAGCCAACCACTCGACTGGTGGCACCCAGCCGACCGGCCTGATGGCGAGCCTACCAATCATGTGATGAGTTGATCAAACCCAGAAAGGCAAAACACAGAGTTCATCTTGTACAGGTTGCATGTGATGTAGACCTAGATGACCGTGATTCCTCTTGGCTCGAGGAATCACATTAGGATGGCCATAATCATCGCTTTTATCATTTCACATGTTTTCTGTGGGATATAGCATGTATATGATACATACTATATATTGTGGTGATTAGATATGTATATGTATATAAAAACCAAATCCCTCATTAAATATTAAGTTTTAGATGCCTTCCAAATGCGACACATGAGAAAAACTTGATCGACCAAGTGTGGGCACGCCCAAGCGTGGTGCACCATCTATCTCGTGGAAGCGTGAAGGATGGATATGTGGGTCTGCCCAAGCAGGGTGCATATTCATCGTGTTTGCTTTGGGTCGGACTTAACAAGGTGACCTTGATAGGATCTAGCACCTTGAGGCATGGAGATGATCACGGCAAGGAGTTGCATATGACATCTTATCAAGAGTTGCATATGATGCAATTGGCAAGAGTTGCCTACCTAAGAGATCTAAGTGGTGGGTGACAACCCAAGCTGGTCCATGACTTAGAGGATTTCAGGATCTTGCCCACTATAAGGTTGTACGCTGCAATCTTCTGAATTGATGGTGAGGGCTATCAATTTGAATTAAAATAGTGGGAGTGATAATTAATTCAAGGCCTAATTATATCATCAACCTTTCCTATCAATCAAATAAGTCAAAAATGAGTTTTTGGACTAAAATTGCATATTTCCTTTTGTAGTACAAATGACAACAAACAACAATCACTTTTCTTTGCGATCGGTCCTTGAAAAGGACAAGCTAAATGGGACAAACTTCCATGACTGGTATATGACATTGAGAATTGTTCTCACTCAAGAGCGAAAGCTCCATGTTCTGGATACTCCAACTCCAGAGGAACTTGCTCCTAATGCACCAAAGGCAGAAAGGGACGCTTACAAGAAGCATTCTGATGATGCCATTGATGCAAAGTGCTTGATGTTGTGCTCTATGAACCACGAGTTGCAGAGACAACATGAGAACATAGGTGTCATTGAGATGATTCAACATCTCAGGAACATGTATGAAGATCAAGCACGACAAGAGAGATACAATGTCTCAAGGGCACTGTTCAAGTGCGTCATGACAGAAGGAGATCTAGTTGGTCCTCACACACTCAAGATGATTGGGTATGTAGAGAACCTGACAAGATTGGGATTTCCACTGAGCCAAGAGTTGGCTACTGTAGTGATACTGCAATCGTTGCCAGAATCCTACAGTCAGTTTGTGATGAACTACAACATGAACAACTTTGATAGGCCACTATCAGAGTTGTTGGGCATGTTGAGGACAGCCGAGATACAGATGAAGAAGGACAAGCCTAAGTCTATGATGGTGATCACGAGCAAGAAAGGCAAGTCCAAGCGCAAGGGCAAGGGCAAAGCTAAGAAATGTTCTGATGCTAGCTAGGAGCCCAAGTCGTCTTCAGCTCTCAAGGCCAAGGGAGGCGTGACCAAGAAAGACAATTTCTACCATTGTCAAAAGCCAGGACATTGGAAACGGAATTGCCCTCTCTATCTGGAAGAACAAAAGAAGAAGGAGGCGACATACGTCTCTACTTAAAGGTGTCATGAAAGTAAACTTGTAACACTTTTGAGGTATATGATACAAAGATGTAAAGTGTAAAGAACTCAATAAATGGGGCAAGTGTTGCCGCCATAGATAGGAGTACTTTAGTTTATTTTCAGCCTAAAAGGCATGTAATACAGTTATGAACTGCTATTTCATATTTGCCAATAGATAGAAACACTTTATTTTTGCATATTGTATGACAATGATGGAAATCAATAAAGAGATGTTTCAATTTCTAAAGATATGATCTTTGTGGCAATGCCTTGGTTATCTTGTGATATTTGATATGCATAAGATAAAATGATACCTAAAAGTTATAGATAACTCAAACAATCAAATTAGCATAAATCATGAGAAATTCATATCTAGTTTCCATATGATGGATAAATCTAGACTCTTTTGGTTAGAAAACTAGTAAGAGACATGAATATCTTGAACATGATTAATCAATCTTCACTAATGGTAGTGGGAGAATGATGATCCTATTAGGAATAATACATGTGATGTATTTACATACCTATTGGAACAAATGCTAATACTTCAAATGGTGTTTAGAGAAATACCAATATGAATATCTTGAAGTGTTCAAGATTATCATAGATGAAGTGCAAATTTGGTAAAGTGTTAATTCTTGATGAGATCAATGAATGAAATACTTGGACCAAATGTTTGAGATCCTTTTGAGTGATTATGATAGCATATCATAGTGAACTCATGATTAAGGCATGGTGATGTCTAAATCAAGAAGGAATCATACTCTAAGGAGTTAGAGAATGATTATCAAATAACTAAATTCTTCTTAATAAAAGAATACCCCACACTAATAAAGGTCATTGAGAACCACAAGGAGTTGTGAGTTCTTATATCCTTGACGGATACACCTCAATTATCTATGTGATGAGTTGTTCATGTGATGAGTCAACTATCCAGATGAATATGAGGAACCGAATTTTGAGTTATGGTTTATGACCATTACATCCTAAATGAAATCCATGTGAACCATAAGGTATGACCTTCATGGTAGCACCCATTGGATGGAAATCCATAAGTGCAAATAAGTCTTAAGCGTTAAGACACATGGATAACATTTTGAGAAGGATGATGCTTGTTGATTGAAACTTAATGACTAAGACATTTGGTATATGGATACTAAAACTGCATTCCTATGAGGAATAAAACAAGGATGTGTACGTGACACAACCTATAAGGTTTATGAATCCATTAATGCAAATGAAGTCTATAAGTTACAATGGACTAATCAATGTGATTGATTGAGTACAAGCAACTCAGAATTGGATCTTTACTTTGATGATATAGTCAAAGGGTTTGACTGATATGTCAAAGATAAAGAAGGGATCTGTGATTTAGTAGGAGCGTGTTCACATTCCACATGTTGATGTGAAATGGAAATGTTCTAGAATGGAAATCCAAAAGTGGAAATTATCTTTAAGGAAGATAGAGATGTTTCCTATGTGATAGGAATAGATATCTATAGAGATAGTTCTCGAAAACCTCTTGACCTGAAAAGAGAAAGCATACATTGGCAATCTGTACCGAAGGGTTCCGTATGCACAGATTCAGTGGGAGAAAACTTGTCCATGATACATGGAGTTAGTATCCCAAGGCCAAGTGTCCAATTCTTATGAAGAATGTGAACACTAAGAATAGATATGGATCTATCATGTATGTAATCATCCCATTATCTTGCATGGAAATAACAAAATGCATTCATCATCTTGTATGTAGGACATGACAATATGATGTGCTCATCCTGATAACTCGTATGTGGGACATGACGAGTGGATGTCTATCTGCTTCCAGTAAGGGTTACTGGAATACCATGAGAACTTGATAAGTACTTGTGAAGTACTAGTTCTATGGAGATAAGGAAGAGTTCAATGTAAAGAGTTACATTGATGTGAACTTCCGAAAGGACAGAAAATTAATCGCAAAATATATAAAAGTGAAAGTTTGTTGATAATTGGAAGTGTTCCAATAAAACCATTTAAAAGGAAATGCCGAGTATCTATGCGTTAGAGAACAACAGTGGATGCTATATGGATCTGGAAGTTCATGAGATAAACTTATAGATATTCCGCTCATTGATGACAAGTATGGAATCCTTGATCATGCAATGTGGCTAAAGGTTAGCAAAGGAATACTAGATCGCATATTACGGAAAGTCCATCTCATACGTGTGACGTACATCGAAGATATGTTAGACATGCAGTTAATACCGACTTTGGCAAGGTGTTGTCATAACTGACTATGTTGACACAAGAGCACAATAACATGTGGGACATGTTTGAAGATCACTATGAATATGATTCAAGGGTGATTGGCTCACAGTGCAAGTGGGAGTCTGTTGGTATGTATGCCATGAGAGCCAATCATGGGATGATTGGTGGGATACATTAAGATTGATTTGATAAACATCAAAGGCAAGCTTCCAATTCTTTCTGGTTCAGTCATATGAGATAGTGATAGAACAGATTGAATGTCTAGAGAATGACAGTACTCAATGACGTATGCTTTCAGGTTAATGACCTGAATGATGAGATCATACGGATGCTAAGAGTTTGTACATTCTCATTATGTCCCTAGTCAGATGTCATTGTGGAAGGTAGATAGACAACAATGACACACAAGACTAGATTGTGGTGTTGGTTGATGACATAATCTCATTAGTCATGATATAGAGATATCAAACCAAACACATAGGTACTTGTTAGAGAACAAGTGTACCAGACAGACCCACCGTGAGTTTGACACATGGAACCATGACATGGTAGTCACAGTCAGTACTCACAGTGATGGTGGTGAGTGTGATTCTTTGACCTGAAATCACTACACTCAACACATGTCGTTGGGCACACTTTAACATCATCAAATGCAGTCCTGAAACATGGGTTGTTATAAAGGTGATGATTGGGTGACTTTGACACATGGGGATTTTGAGGGGTGAGTGATAGATATGGGATTTTTCCCTCGTGAGGGATTTTGATATCCAAGGCCACTTGATGAGTAGGATTGAAATAGGCATGCACACACATGTGTGAATCAGTATGTGATATTGATGTCATACATATCTCTTCCAATCTGCTCTGAGATCAAGAAAGTGAATGAACGTTGACAGGATGATTGTTCCATGCCTCGAGTTCATTCGGGATATCAGTGACAAAGGAATTATACATTCGCTGTAATACCATTCACAGATTGTAGGATTGAAAGTTTTTCTCCAACTTTCTATTTCACTTGGGTAGCACTAATGTGTGACTAGGCACCGCTCTTTGCTTGTGAAGTCATAAGAGTTATGGACTTTCACTGCCAACGTGAAAAGGACCTATAGGGTCACACACATAGGATTTAACCTGGAAGAGGAGTTTTGTCCACAAACAATGTTTAGATTGATTACTAAAGGAGTTAAAGGAGTTTAGTAGTTCAATTAAACACTCAATCAGTTGATAGCTCAAAATCATAGTGTTCAAGGTGTTGGACAGATTGATTAGAGTATCGGATTGATTGAAACTGCAATTGACTAATTCTGCACAATCTGCACTCTCAACTGATCGACTCATGTGATGAACCGATCAGTTCAGCTTGGTGAACCGATCAGCTCAGGTTGTGAGTCGATCGGCTCATGGTCAGGGTGAAACGATTGCTTCAAGTGTTGAAACGATTGGTTCAACTGTTGCAACCGAGCAAGTTGGGAAAGTAGGATTGGTGAGAATTTTCCTTTCGTTTCACTTGCCCAATTTGATTGGAACAAGGATTGGTATTTGTTACCAATTAGAAACAAAAGATGGAAAGTCAATTGGGAACTGACCATGACCACGAACCGACCGGTTCAGAAGTGAACCGACCGTTTCATGGGTCCCAACCGATCGGTTGAGGTGTCAACCGACCGGCTCAGGTCCCCAACCGACCGTTTCAGAAATGAAACGATCGGTTCAGGTTGTGAGTTGGTTGTTTTGTGGAAAATTTCAAACCCTTCTACTCCTGCTTTTAGTCCCACATTGCCCTAGATGGAGAACCCTATCCCATGACCCTCCTATATATATAGGGGTATTGGGGGCTTCTCAAAGTACAACCCAGTGCAAACCAGTTGCTCTGCAAAGTTGTCGTTCTCTCTGGTTTTGGTAACCGAGAGAGAGAACGAGCAAGTGCTACCTGATAAGGGAGGCACATCAAGGGAAAGACAACTGCAGAAAGCAACTGGTGGCAGGAGAGTGTGTCAGCGACTAGTACGCTGATAGAGGGTGCGACTCCTTCCAATTCCTTGTGGGACAAGGAAATTGGAGTTCCAGGTGGTCCGTGTGGACTACTTCAGAGGTGGGAGGTTTCTGCCGCTCGGAGGATAACTGTAAATCCTGAAAGTCCCGATGAGACCAGAAGTCTTCAGTCCCAGTGCGACCAGGAGCTGCACAGACACCATCAAAGACCGGAGGTGAAGACCGCACAAGGCACGAGGTATTGTCGCCGAGCAAGCCTCGAGACAAGGTATGATTCCACAAACCATCCTTTCCTATTGTATAGACGTTGACACATTTCCTTGTTCTGGATTTGGGGAGGAGAAAAGTTTTGTTTCCGCTGCCTTCTCTGCCTCCCCTAAAACCCTACAGTTTTCAGTAATAATGTTGCCCTGCAGAATCTTCCAACAGCCCACCTTGATCCTTTGAGGCGTAATGAATTTCCATAGCCATCAAGCCAATAAATTTTCTCTCAGTGAGTCCTACTCAACTCCTAGGCACCTTTAGGGAGAATGAGTCAAGACTGTTAAAGGAGAACTGGTCCTTGTTCTTCAATGTTACAGTGGCACAGATAGAGGCAATCTCATCACCACCTCTAACTTTAGGAGAATCCCACTTGTTGACAATAATTATTGAACTCAGTTTAACTCCAATGTTGTAGCTTGTTCTAAGCTTTAGGGAGTTAACATCTGAGATAAAATGGTCAAGGACTTACCATGTATCCACAGATTCTTCCAAAGGGATATAGATTGGCCATCACCAATGTCAAACCTGACATGGGGTAAATACTCATCTCTTTCCCTCATAATGGATTTCCACATCCAGCTATTAGTTTGTTTTGTGGAATAGGATTGAACATTGTCTTCTTTTAGATATATTGTGTATCCACCTGATCCACAAAGTGTTCTTCTTGTTTGATATGTCCCAGAGAAGTCTCAACATACCAGCTTTGCTCCTGTCTTCAACCTTGGGAATGGACATGCCGATCATCAGGTTCTCATCACCTTAACCCTAATTAGTCATATGGTACATGATATTCTCTTACTCATGCTTGACCAGGATGTAGATGATATGAGGATATGATGTTTAGGTTTGTTCTTGATCAAGGTACTCCATTACCTCTTACTTGGCTTATTATACAACATGCTTGTGTTATATGTGTAGTAGAATACTTGGCATATGATATTGTATGAAATGATTGTTCGTGTATGGTATCTTGCTTGATTTTCCATATTTATGTCTATGAACACATGAAACGTAAAATATTCTGATCCATCATATGATAGCACTAAACTCTTTAGTAGTACAGTGCATTGAAGAAACATCAAAGCCCTTGGTGGTAGATGTAACATCAAAGCCCTTGGTGGTAAATGTACGAGTTATATGATAAGGCCTAAAAACATCAAAGCCCTTGGTGGCAGATGTACGAGACATATGATGGAAATGTGATTAAAATATATGTTGTCTCTTTTGTTAATGAAGATCTTTTGCGCAAATATATACTTTTCTTATATTTGTTTATTGCTGCCAAGTATTAGTTTTATCTTATTGCCAAGATATGTTGAGAGGTATATAAAAAGACACGTAGGTGTACTCAGTACAATATTCTTGAATATTGTGCCGACGTGTTAGGTCTGCAAATTGTGTCCCACACAACTGTATGGAAGTGCTTGCAACCCTCCTTATCACCCCATAGGAAATTACAACAAAGTCTTTCAATATCCTCCATTGTGGATCTAGGAAGGGGAAAGACCCCCGTCCAGAAAAGATGGTAGGCAGAAAGGGTAGAGACAATCAACTCTAACCTCCCTGCCATCGATAAGAAGATAGTTTTCTAAGACTCAAGGTTGGTTTTGATTCTATCAATGAGTAGAGAGCACATTGATTTAGTGATCCGACCTGCAAATAAAGGTAAACTCAAATATCTGATAGGGAACTCAGTTTTTTCAACATTGAGTCGAGAGCTAAGAGCTTTAGGGGCTGAGAAGCTCAAGAACAATTGACTTTTAGTTGGATTCATCTCCAGGCCTGATATGCTTTTAAATTTGTCCATACACATGATAATACCATCTGCATCTTTCTCTGTGGCTTCTGTTAAGAGGAGTGAGTCATCTTCAAAGATGATATGGGAGACCCTAGTATCCCCCGTGCATAGGGGGGTAATGGAGCCTTCCGCCACAACATTGTTTAGCATGGTAGACAGACCCCACGTGCCAATCACAAACAAGTACAGAGCCAGGTGATCCCCTTGGAGGATGCCTCTAGTAGCATGAATAATTCTAGACGAAGTGCCATTAATGAGTATTTGAAAGGAGGCTGTGTCCAAACACTCCCTTACCCATTGTAGCCAACACTTAGGAAATTCCATACCTTTCATAACATCCAGAATGTAGCCCTTGTCAATGGATTCATAGGCCTTGCTTAGGTCCACTTTTAGGACTAATTTCCTTTTGGCAGTGGTTTTCTTAAAATCATGAATTAGCTCGTTTACAAGAAATATAACATCTGAGATACTCATGCCTTTTACAAAGGCACAATACTGGTGTCGATCAAGGCAGGGAGGACCTCCCTCAGTCTGTTTGCTAGGATTTTTGAGATAACCTTGTAGGCAAAGTTGTAGAGGGAGATTGGTCGCCACTCACCAACTTTTTGTGGTTATTTAATCTTTAGAATCAACTCAATGTAGGTTTTGTTCACTTCCTTCAGTAGCTTTCCTTTGGAAAATAAATCTTTTATCACCAAATAAAAGTCTTCCTTTATGTCCCAGGAGGCCTTATAGAACCATGCATTCATCCCATAAGGACCTAGAGATTTATCATCGTTTGCATTCCTGACAACTTCATAGATTTCTTCATCAATAACAAGAGCACACATACTTTTTCGATGATCGTCCTGGATCTTTGGGAGGTTTGCCCAATTGAAAGAACCATTGGAGCTATGTAAATTGAAGAATTTCCTATAATGTTGATCGAAAGTGTGTTTGATCTCATGTTCTATTCTAAGTTGAGTACCTTCACGGTCCACAATTTTTATTTGGTTTCTACTCCTTGAATTCAGGGATACATAGAATAAGCGCGTATTTGAATCACCATTCTTCAGGCAGAAGATCTGCAACTTTTGTCTTACAATAGACTCTTCAGAAGTGAGTATTTGGATCACCATTCTTTATAAGCATACCATACATAAGATTTTCTTATTACTATTCCTATTGATGGTCTTGGATTACCCATAGAACCTATTGAATATCAAGCTATTCTACTTGCCACCTCATGATCCCATTATATCCTTCCAATGAGTATTGTCCCCTTTTGTCATTTTATGGAGCTTGATTCTTTTGGTGACCATGATGTGCATTGAGGAACTTGCCTAGGTTTCAAATTCTGATATGATGTCGTTTGGGATGCCCTCTTTGACATTATTTCTCGTTATGGGATAAAATCTCTTTAAGAAGATCTAGTTTCTTTCATTGGAACCCAAATGATGGTATAAATAGTTAGCAAACTTTAGACATTTTATGATTGGAATTGACGAATGGAAATCACACATTTGTTGAACTTGCTGAGGTATTTCCTTCAATTTGAAACATTTATGATGTCTTCATATCAGGGCACCCTACATCTATTGCAACTAAGAAATTCATAAGCATGGTGCTCCTGTGAAGCCAACCATCACCATTTTCTCCCCTTTATTTAATATCTTTGGGGTGTTGACTGATGACTAAATTAGTATCCTATGACACATTCAACATATCAACAATAGAAATATGATATTACCATCATCAAATTTTTCTAAATTTGTCTTTAGATCATTGGTATTTTCCATACAAAGAGAATTAGAAGCTCAAATTGTAGCTCATGCTTCTCTGAAGGCATTTATATAGATGATGGTTTATCATTCCCTTTGTATGAAACTTTTTAAAAGATTGAAATTTGGAAGTTTTTCCACTTTGTTATTCTATCAACTTCTCATTTTCAATGACCGTAATAGGGTTTTCAATAGGCAAAGGTAACTATTTATCCTTTAACCATACCATATAAAGTAAGTGTCACGGTAAATGATTTTCCTACTCATTACCCATTTGCTCACTACCCTCTAAACCACTACCAGAGTAGGTAAGGCTACAATTACCCACTAGATTGATTTCTCTACTCTAAATTTACATGCAAATGCATATGTAATTAATGTTATATGAAGTTCATCGATCATTTAGTATTGTGTGTGCATCATTTAATACTATAAGGGGAGTGAGAGAGATCATGAGAGGGAGACTATGTGCATACATTTTTTGTACAAGACATTCGTTAGAGAATGCAATTTGGTGAAGTAATAAAGAAGTGATAAATGAAATATAAAATTTACATGAGATGACGACCTAATGTGAAAATTGAGGATATTAATATATGATTAAGAGAAAAGAAAATTGAATGAGATGTGATTAATAAATTGTAATGAAAAAAAAGAGTGCCCATGTAAAGGGATGGTATGCTTCAAGGAGAGAGAAATAAGAAAAATTAGTGGCATGTTGTGTTATACTACAGTGTCACTTGTATTTTACTTAATTGAATTGTAATGCTTTGAATAAATGGGACATATTGGAAATGTGTGTGCATTATTTTAAAAGTATGGCTTGCTCTTGCAAATTTCCCTTGGATGTTGATTTTGAGATTGTACTGTATTATTAATCCAGTAATGGATAAAAGGGAAAAGTGACATAATAAAATCCAATAATAATAAAAAACCAAAAGAAATTAGATAATAACTAAGTGTATTTTGAGAGTTATGTAGAATTCTCTAGAAAGTGATATGGATGGCTACTAGTAATTGATTTTCGTTTTCACATCATTTCTAATAAGAAAAGTAATAAAAAGAAAGAGTATAGAAAAGAAAGGAAGATACAAGGATGTGTTTTAATGCTTGAAAATATGCTTTATAAAGAGAATACTTGCATATGAAGAAAAACATCATTTATTTTTGAGATTTGAACTCAAACCTTATCCATAGTTATATAATGACATTATGTACTTTCCTTAAAATTTTGGGATCAAAAGGTTTAATAGATTATGATTTATGGAATTTTCTAGAATTCCTAAAGTATATGATTCAACTTGGAATGATATTAAATGTCACAAATTTATTCTCAAAATAGTAAATCCTTTTTTTCGCCCCCTTTGTTAGGCATGTGGCATGATGACCTTTGATCTATGATCCAACAGTGGTGACATTGTCACCTACCCTCGGTGAGATCAGGAAATAGGGACACAGACATGCTAGCTTTCCAAGCCATTTTCCCAGATATTTAATGAGCGAGCAAGCAAGGAAACTTGCTCTTCCTCTTCGGAAGAATGGGATGAAGCTAACTACCCAAATTTTCATCAAATTTTGAGGCTTCTAGGAGATTTGCCTATTCTCCCATCCTAGAGATAACCATTCCGTCATAGGAGGGTATAAATAGGGGACCCTAGACCCTCTACGAAGGACACCAGTTGTTCCCAACTCTTCGACCGAGTCCCACGATCAATTTTATACCCTCAATTTCTTGGTTGATCTCGATGTGCACCCTAAACTCTTTGTCAAAGTCAATCTTTTCCTTGACTGCACAACTATGCTCGTGAACAAATGGAGTTTGAAGATAAGGAGTTGTCAATTGACCATCCTGCCCTCAGCCCTACGTTGAAGAGGTAAGGACAACTCTGTCCTATTGTTCTTTTTTTGTTTAGTCAGTGAGTCACCACATGAGCCAGCCACTTAGTTGGAAAGAGCTTGTTGGCTGGCCCAGCCAAGCTGGTAGGGCGACCTGGGGTTCCTTGTCTAGGTGGCAGGCCCCTATTGGTCCAAAATGATTTATTTTGGAATAATCATATAAATTGTAGGATTGTACAATAGTAACAAGTAATGTATGAATTTTACTTTAAAAATATGAAGAATTCAATAAAAATATGATCAATACCTAGATCTACCTCTAGTTCAAAAGGTACATAAAGTTTCTATCTTTAATGTTTTAAATGAATGAAAACCCTAATTGCTAAGTTTTGATGATCTTAATGAGTTCAACAGATCTTAATAATAAAAGATTAATCTTTTTGGATAAAAGGGTAACTTGATTCTAATTTGAGATTAGTAACCTTTGATTCGATGAATTAGGGTTTCCTTGAGATTGAAAGTGCAATTTATGATAAGATTAGGTTTGTCAACCCAAAGATCATGACAAGTGATAATTAGGGTTTAGGAAGCAAAAACTAATGAAACCCTAAAGTTGACCTCAAAACCTAATCTTGGAACCCAAGTCAGTCTTAATGGTAGATTCTGGATAAAATAATAAGACATGGGTATTATGCTTTAATTTCAAGACAATTGATTGATGGGTTGCTCTTGTTATGTTTTGCTTGGACATCAAGTACTCATGAGAAAGGTATGTGGTTATGCCTAAGACTAACCACATTAGTTTCCTGACATTTTTTTGAGAATTGTTGAAATGAATTGCAAAAAGTACTTGTTTGTTTGTTTATTCTCTACAACCTATAAAGTCACGATGGATATCACATTATATGGTTATAACTTGTTCAAACTGCTCATACCAACTCTGAAATTCATAGAATATTGAAAGTGACCACACCACATATTTGGAAGGTCACATATGAGAATACTAGGACCGATCCCAGATTGGGAAGGTCATATTTAGTCCAGCCCCATATTGGGAAGACCAACATGGAACCTAACTCCAGATTGAGAAGGTGGTTGACCAACATGGTACCTAGGCTCCAGATTGAGAAGGTGGCCTTTCATCCACTGTAGGGGCAAGACCCTAAAAGGGGTGTCCCAAAGGTTGAGTTAAAATGGGTTGAGAAGTTATGAAGATAATATTAAATTTGTTCTTATAACAATAACTATTGTGATTCATATTATTCTAGATGGCGCTCGGGGTAGGGTCTGGTAGTGCGACTACTGAGGCGATTTCTGATGCGATCTACCGCTGGCGACCTCCTTCCTATGATGCCATTCAGATTTGGAGGAGAAAAGATGACTCCGTGCTTCATTGCACGCTTTCTCAAGAATCGACTGGTCTTCCTTATGATCCAAGGTGTTGGTCCGTGCAGGATGAGTACTCTCTGAAGAAAACCAATGTAATAGTAAAAGAGGGTAAACTCTGTTATCCTAAATCTGAAGCCATGGAGAATGTAAGCAAATGGAGCAATTGCCTTATTGGTTATGTCATAGATTTCAAGCCCCATCTCCCTACCCTCGAAAACTATCTCGCCTGGCTATGGAATCTTCAAGGTACCCTTGAAATCTTCAACAAAGGCGATGGGATGTTTATTCTTCGATTCTCAATGTCCTATGATCTTGAGTTTGCAATCTTTGGAAGACGGTTCATTTGTAACAGACCATTACTTCTAAGTAAATGGCAACTGGGTGATACATTCCATAAGTTCAAGTTGGAGGAAGTGCCGGTATGGACTCATCTGTATAACTTGCCTATCGAGTTATGGGATAAGAGAATGTTTGACAGGATTGGCTCAGTTTTGGGAACTCCATTGGGAATGGATGAAGCTACTAAATCTTGTTCTAGACTGGAATATGCCAGAATCTTAGTTCTCTACTCAACTAATGAAATTTTTCCTCAGTCCATTTCCTTGTCGATCAATGAAGGTGATGAACATGAAATCCATTTGTCTTATGACTGGTTTCCTTACAAATGCTCTCAATGCGGTCTATTCGATCATGATGACTATCATGATTTACCTACATTGCCTCCTGAGCCCTGAAAGAAAAGGTATGGACTATCAAGCAGATGAAGATCCTCCTTTACATGTTAATGATAATGTCTATGAGAAACCGTTCACTCTAAATAGAGTTGCCCTGCAACATAATGAATTCGTTATGAGTATGCATTGCAAGTACAATGGTCCTAACTGCTCTGTTCCCTCTACTCCCATCCCGGTGTTCCTTGAAGCTACTTCCTACAATGGAGGGTCTACCAGTTCCACTAAGGAGATATCTACTATTTCAAAGTTTCCCAACAAATCACCCCCGAAGTGTTCTCCTAAGCCTGCTGTGGGTATTTTCCATAGAGTCACAAATTCTCTTTTCTCCCCTATGCAAAAAAAGTTTGGTGGATTGGAAATTATCAATGAAGAAACTTCTACTGAGGCTGACAGCTTAACAACCCGAGGGTTAAAATGAATGTATCGATACTTATATCTTCTTGGAATGTCAGAGGCATCTCTAATAAAATTCTGAGTGTCCAAGAAGAAGTAAGAAGGTATAATAGTCAAATTTTCATCATTAATGAGTCAAAGTTTTGATATGGTAAAATGGTCAAGTTCATGAATAGACATTTTCCTGAATTCAGTTGGATTTCAAATCACAACTCTCATGTCCCTGGTAGAGTTATTATTTTGTGGAAAGGTGATTCATGTCAGATTACTAAGATTGATGAGAATGATTAGGCAATTCATTGTAGAGTTCAAATTGAATTTTCCTCTTTTGTTCTCTCTGCCATTTATGGTCATAATGATGACTCAGACAGATCCTCCTTATGGAGATTTCTTGAGAGTATCAGTCCTTCTGTTGTTGAGCCCTAGGTCTTGATGGGTGACTTCAGCTGTGTGAGAAAAGCTTGTGAAAAAATTGGAAGGCAGCCTCCTTCTGCTAGGTCCATGGATGAGTTCAATGACTTCATGCTTGATTGTAGACTTTTTGAAATGGAATTGGATGGACCTTACTTTACATGGGATAATCACCAAGGAGGTTATGATTTTTTCACATCTAAAATAGACAAAATTTTATATAACAACCTCTTTTTATCTAAGTTTAATGTCTCTCAAGGTGATTGCATTTCCATCATTATTAGTGATCATAGAAGAATTGCTCTATCTATTAGAAACCCTAGCAAGATCTGTTCCCCCTTTAGATATGTGAATGCGTGATGGTTTCTATTTTTTTCTTGAAGAGGCTTGGAACACCAAGGTGGATGGTTATGATATGTTTAAGCTTTATACCAAACTTAAGAATCTTAAGCTGAAACTGAAAGCTTAGAATAAGAAATCTGTTGGTGACATTCTTAAAAAAGCTATGATTGCTCATGATTAAGCCCTTGAGGCTCAAAGATTGGCTGATCTCAACCCCCTGAATGTTGAAGCTAGAACTATTGCTAAAAACCTCAGAGAAAGAGCAAGAGATGCAAGTAATGTTGAAGAGTCTTTCATTAGACAAAAATCAAGAGTGCAATGGCTTAAGAATGGCAATTCCAATTCATTTTTTTTATGCTTCCTTAAAAACCAGACGTGATAGGAACTAAATTAGTAGTTTGAATACTAATGATAGATTTATTCATGAACAAACTGAGCTGAGTCAATATGTGCATGAGTTCTATTCTGATCTTTTCTGTAAGAAGGAATCCTTTGGTGGGGTTTGGTCTGAGAAGTGGTCTGGTCCTACCCTTTCCTCAACCCAATGTGAAAATCTGGCCTCTAGGGTTACTAGAAAAGAAATTGAGGACATTGAAAATAACTTAGATGATGATAAAAGCCCTGTACCTGATGGTTTTAATGGGCACTTCTATAAGAGGGGATGGAAAGTGATAGGTGATGATGTAGTCAATGCTGTTCTGGAATTCTTCTCTAATGGTAGTTTACTCAAGGAAGCAAACAAAAATTTTATCACTTTAATTACCAAAGGACAAGATAAATCTCTTTTAACAAGTTGGAGGCCTATATCTTTATGTAATATGTTTTATAAAATTATCTCTAAGATTCTCTGTAATAGATTGCAAGGTGTTTTTCCTACCTTGATTGATGATAACCAACTTGCTTTTGTTAAAGGTAGAAGCATAAGAGATGCTATTCTTCTAACCAATGAAATCTTGAGTGACTTCAAAAAACCCTCTGGTTCTCATGTGTGCATTCAAGATGACATTTCTAAGGCTTATGATTCAGTTTATTGGTCCTATCTTTTCTCTATTATGCATAACATGAATTTCCCTACTGTTTGGATTCGATGGATTGAGAATATTTTTTATTCCACCTCTTATCAGGTTTTAGTTAATGGTGAACCAACTGAACCTATTGGCCATTGAATGGAGTTAGGAAGGGGGACCCTATTGCTCCCTATCTATTTGTTTTGTTCATGCAGGGATTTTATGAAATGATGAAGAAGCAGGTCAACTTGAACCACATTTCTCCTATTAAAGTTTCTAAGGAATGTCACTGATCTCGTCTAATTTTTGCAGAAAATTTGATGATCTTCTCCAAAGCTGATGTTCCTAGTGAAAATAATTTGAAAGTCCTTCTTGATAAGTTTGGTAGAGAATCTGGTTTGAAGATCAACCCCTCTAAGAGTTCTATTATTGCTAGTAAGAAATCTGATGGTGCTAGTATGTCAAAGATTTTTGATATGAAAGTGGAATCTATTGAAAAAGCCAAATATTTGGGTATACCCCTCTTCATTGGTAAAATTTCAAAGAAGCATTGTTCTTCTCTGATTGGCAGAATCAAGAAATGTTTGGAAAGTTGGAAATCCAAGTTGCTCTCTCTAGCTGGTAGAGTTGATCTCATCAAATCTACTTTGTCATCTATGTTTCTATATTGGGCTTCTTCTTTTCCTATAACTAGCTCAACTCTTGAGAAAATTGATAGGTTATGCAGAGAGTTTTTGTGGGGTCAGTCTGACGATAAACATAGCCTGCATCTTATAAAATGGGACTCTGTTACTCTTACTAAGATTGAAGGTGGTCTTGGTCTGAGAAAAAGTAAAGACATTGTCAAAGCATGTCTTATCTTGAATGCTTGGAATGTGGCAAATAAGAAAGATACCCTCGGTCAAATGGATTGGTGAAAGATATTTTAAAAAATGCACCTTTTGGACTGCTGAGAAATCATCTAATAACTCTTGACTTTTCAATAACCTACTTAGGGTTAGGAAAGTTCTTCTTCCTTGAATCAAGTTCAATATTGCAAATGGTAAAAGTTTTAGGCTCTGGCTCGACCCATGGTGTTCTTCCAAGTTTCTTGGTGATATTATTGGAAAGGATATGGTCATTCAGTTGGGTCTTCCTTTGTATTCCTTCCTAAGTGCTATTATAGTTGATAAGAAATGGAAGGTTCCTTTGCACAGAGGCACATCCATGCTTTCTTCTCTGCTGGATCCATTTCCTATTGGACAGTTTGATTTTGACCATCTGAGTTTTTATTCCAAAGATGATAAAAAGGTCAACCTTCAAATTTTTTGGGAAAATATTAGAGTTAAAGGTGTGGAAGATCCCATTTTTGATTGGATCTGGAAATGTAGATGTCAGCTCAATGCTATCATCCACCTATGGAAAGTCAGACATAACAAATTGCCTACTTCTGACTATACTAGAAGAAGGGGGATCTCGATGGCTTCTATTTGTTTCCTATGCATGAATGCATATGAAGACTCTAACCATGTTTCATTTGAATGTTCCTTTATGAAAATTCTGTGGAATCAAGATAAATTTGTAGACCTTATCAGTATTTCTCCTTCTGATTGGAATGATCTTATTTGCATGAAGTATTCTTCTGAAAGGATTATTTCACCTCTCATTATGTATCATGGTTGGATTGAGAGAAATTCGAGAGTCCATGATGACAGATATAAGGATGTTGAACTCTTATGGACTTTTATTTTGAAAGATTATGATGCCTTATTATGATGTTTCTTCTATATTTTGAAGTCTTCTGGTTTCCCAATTCCCTGTCTGTGCTTGGTTCTGGTTACACTTTCTTCGTATCTAGTAGTAAGCTCCTCTATGGTTTCTGAGGTAGTTGGTTCCTTCTGAAGAGTTTGCTTGTGTCTTTGTCTACTGGGAGATGACTGGTTCTTAATTTTTGTTTGTTGGACTTCTGGACTCAGACAGAGTTCTCCCTGGATTCTTTTTGAAGAGTTAGTTTATGAGCTTTTGTCTGTTGGGTGATGCTTACTGTCCTCTTACCTTTTCCCTCTGATAAGGGTATTGTATAAAGTTATTTTTTGTATAGCTCCCTTTTTCATTTCCTCATTTCTTATTTTAAGGAATGAATGCACTGTACATGTTACTCACAAAATAGAAAAAAAGCATCATGAGTTTTCACTGACAAAAAAATAATAATTACTGTGAATATTTTTTTACAACTAGATGAGAATATTTTATTTCCCCCACATACTGGTATAACTTGTTATACTGACCGTGATTTGGATTCACGATGTTTTAGGTGAATCTGCTCATATCCTGCAATTAATGATGAAAGATGGACACCCAGAGAATAATACACAAAAAGAAAGAATATAATGTAATTCTTGGAGGATATAGTTAGAAGGTTTACTTCTTGTTGCAAACTTTAAAAAATCCATATTTTTATACACCATAATGGAAAATCTATATTTTATCTTGTACCAGACACATTTTAGTTTAGTGAAATTTATTAATTATTTCTGGTTATTTGATAAACCTCGATCCAATATTTATAGTAATGGCCCTTGACCTCTTGGACCTCCTGAATAGGGGATAACTGGGGGAGGGGGTCGTTACATTTGGTATCAGAGCCTGGTTTACCATTTAACCTCTAATAATTATTAAATGTTTAGATTTTTGTAGAGCCCAAAGGGAATTATTAGAGTGTTTTCCAAGGACGATGGTGTCTAGAAAGGACCACAGTTTGGGGGCTGGCAATACTTTCCTCTGCACCGCTACTTAGATTACAAGGACTCTCGGACCTATGCATCCATCTTGGCCAAAGTCAGAGGAATTTCACTCAAAATAAAATACCTCTAGGATTTCTCATCTACTTTCATCACTTCTCTACCTCCTTCACTCAATAAACCTTGGTACGTGTAACTATTCTCTTTATCTTCTTTTGAGTACTAGGGTTATGGATATTAGGGATTAAGGCATCCTCCACAAAATAATAAAATGCATGTAAACAAGATGTTATGGACATAATTTTAGGGTGTTTAAAAAAATCTTAAAGGCATTGGGGTATGGTTCCTAACCCTAACCACAAATCATATTCATAACCAATGGAGAGAGGAAAGGGAAAATACAATGAGTTCATCCATGCATGCATGTACTTTGAGTAAGGCATGTAGGATACAAATGTGGGTTGAACATACATACAAATAATGGGAAATAAGTAGGAAAATATGAAACCCCATAGTGCAACTTTTAGTAATGGTGTCCCGACCTAAGGTGGGTCAACCCAAGAGTGGAGAAAAGATCCATGAGGGAGCTAAACCCTAAGATCGAGTAATGACCACAAAGTCTAAACTCCTTTTGGTAGGAACCCTAATAGGAAGTGTGTTCCCACACATACACAAGTAGAAGGTAGACATGCATCTATGTGAAAGTGAGTGACTTCAAGGATAGAAAAGGGATTAGTTCTAAGTCATAGGGTTAATGTCTATTGGATCATGAGATAGGCATACTAGATGGAATGGATGAAGAGTTTAGTAATATGGTTTTTGATGACCTTAGTCGAATTTGAGAATTTGACTTTAGTTTTGGACAATAAGATTTGATACTACAAATGTGTGTGTGCTCCTTTGGATAAGATAAGTAGACGAGGATAAGATGTGAATCTACAGGGGCCTCAACCTCTTCTAAAAAAGGGGGCCTCTAGTGCTAGGACCAGCAGAAGTTGGGACCCAGAAGGAGAAGGTTGGGAACCTATACTCCAAGACATGAGGAATTATGATAAATATTTATATGATACATCCTAAACTAGAATGCCTTTGAGTGAATGAGTTGAGTTATTGTATGCATGATCCTTAGAGGCTTGTTGTACCCTAGATGATCTTGGAAGGACCAAACCCTAGATATAGATAAGGAAGCTTCTCATACAAATGTGTATATGATATGAGTGCCTACCATCTAGGTGAGGGAAAGAGAGTCCCAAGATCCTAGAGAGGTAATATGTTGTGAAGTCTTGTACTCAGATTGGTAGTTCCTTGCGTAGGATTCTAAGGGTTGTTTACATTAAAGAGAAAGTTGGGAAGAAGATGCCATATCATGTTTTGGTTCCGTACGTGCTTGAGTGGCTGAGTCATGCAGTTTGGATGACCAATGATAACAAGGTAAGCCTGATGTTCCTAGACCAAAGAGGGGAAGTGGAGGGGAAGTGGTGGTATCTAGTTCATATAATGCTCACAAGGTTGAATGAGTTCATAGAGATTAAGAATGGAACCCCCTCAAGTTTTGGGTGAAATGACACCCTACATGGACTGCCATATATGCAAGTTGGTTTAGCACTACCATGCTATCATGTGTATGTATGAAACTAGTCCAACCTGGAGAGATGATGAATGGGTATGACATAAGAAAATACTTAGAAATGGTTTAATAAGTCCTCTACTTGCTAGCCACATGCATCTGTAGAATAATACGAAATATGCCTACATGTGATGATATAAATTTTAGATTCAAGTATGTTTTTGTGAATCTTGGTATTGCCAAGTAATAGCTTTATGTTGTCTTGGGAAAGGGCCCTTACTAAAAGAGTGAGTTCCAAAATTAGTTTAAGTGTAAGGAGGTGGGATCACCCCCTTACTAAAGAAAAATTGAAGAATTAACATCCATTCCAAACACACTCAAAGGTATGTTGGAATAGGTATAAATTTTCCAAATTTATTATAATGGTATGCAAAAGACCAAAGTGTAGCAGCAGAATAAAAATAATTGACTATATTCAACTTTCATAAAAGATTACACAAGTACATCAAAATCTCCCATTAGGGTTTACAACAAGATACAAAAAAAAGGATCTAGATAGAGGGAAGTCTAAACTACTTCAAATCTATCTCCAAGCAACATCTCTAAGAGCTAGGTCCATGTTGGAAGCTATGTTCTGCTTGTTCATGTTTAACACCTCAATCTAAACCTGGGTGGTTGGGAAAACACACAGCAAAAGGGAAAGGAAAAGAAAGTATGTGGCAACAAATATGAATAGGATATTAAGGAAAAGAAAACATGTAAATAAAGGCTAATTTTCATCATAAAATGAAGATTTCAAGAGTATGAGGATATTTTTAAATAGATGCTTGCCATAAGCAAAATATAATAAAACGGTTGCATGTATGATAATTATTACTACCTTAACTAAGTAGTGTTGAGACACCTACCAGACCTCAACCTATAGGTGAGGGGAGAATTAAAACATTCCCAGTCATCTACACATATTTTTACAGAGGAGAATAAGAAATTCCCTAGGGAGAATTAATATATGCCCTATCTATGGGTGGTTGTACATAAGTACCACTACTATAGCTAAATAGTCCATAAAATCAACATGCTAGAAAAGAATTCATGGCAAGTAAACGCATCATATAAATTAAAACATGCAAGTGGGGTACAAGACCCAAGAAAAAGAATATCATTACTAATTTTGAGGCAATTTAACAAAATAATCATGAATAAAGAAAATAGGGTTCATATATCTTATGGAATATATGGTTTGGTTTGCAAATATCCCAACTTAGGGTGTAAGAAAGGCACATACATAAATAGGGATTTCACATACCTCTCATATGATTTCAACTACCAACTTTCATCACTTTATTGAGTCCAATACCAACTTCTCCTATTTCTAATGTATAACCATGTATTAGGGCATGTTATATGCATTAATGTAAAGAAAATCCCTATTTTTGACTTTTTGCATAAAACTTCAATTTAGACTCTAAAAACATCACTAGTGATCTATTTAGGTTCTTGTGATTAAGAAAACATATTTTTATATAAATTTTGGAGTTATGGTGATTAAGATGTAATTTTTATGGATTTTATGCATTAAATTCATTTTACAAAAACCACCCTTCATCAAAACATGAAATCAGACCTTGAATTTGTTTTTGATAGAGATTAATTTTCGAATTCTAAAACATATTTATTTCTCAAATTTGGATAAGCGGATTAAAATATATGAAATTTTCAATTTGAACCAATAGGAAAGTGCCACATCATCAAACCAATCGAGATAATTGAAGAGAGAGGGAGAGGGAGAAAACACCATTTGACCCAAGATCAGGTTTGAAGTTGCATAGGTAACCAAACTAGAGTTGCTAGAGAAGGTAAAATAGAAAGAAACCAAAACCCAAGAAGAACATGGTAAAAAGAGATGGAAATCATCAATTTTAAACATAGAAGTATGAGTTTTAAGCATGTAGTAAGCAATATATGAGGTGGGGGTTAACAAAACTCACCTCTAGGAAGGTAAGAAGATCCAAACAGCAAGGATCCTGAGATTAGAAGGTATGATTTCTCCAAGCCAAGCTCCACCTTCTCCACTTTAGAGGTGCAAACCCTAGAAAAAGAGAATGGAGATGAGATATTTTAGGGCTCTAGGTGGAGTTTTACCATGGAAGGACATGGTTCAGACCTGGAGGAAGGTGGAAGGAAGACTAACAACATGAAAATAGGGAAGGAAAGGAGGATACTTACTAGTTTTGGTTAAAATCACCAAGGAGGAGGTTAAGAAATCCTAAATAGAGAAATTTGGAATCCTAGGAGCCTTCTTCACCAAGATAGGCACCTCCTTTTATCTTGGGACAACACCTTCGTGAAAAAACAACGTAGGAATGATGCTCTAAGCTAGAGGGAATAAAGGATAACAAGAGTTTTCAAATTAAAGTTGGGAAGGAGTAGATATGGATATATAAAGGAAGAGGTCAAGTATGAGGTGTCTATGAGACTTTCCATGTGTCATGCATAAGGGTGCCCATGAACATACAAACCTTTAATGATAAGGAAGAAGTCAAGCATGAGGTGTCCATGGAGCTTTCTAGGTGTTCTTAGCCTAAGGATTTCATGGACATGCAAGAGGAAAACTCATATAGGCTTATTGAATATCAAATGTCAGTTTATGGACACTTATAGACCATCCCAACTGACCTCCAATCAAAGAAATAACCTCATTGGTTGATAGCTTCTAAAGATAAGCTCATTTATAAAGAGGGTAATCCAGAAAATGCCCTTGGAAAGAAACACCTTCAAATCAAGGTGAAACTAGGTTCCCTATGGTTCAAAAACTCGAGAATGGTAAGGGAATATATAAGGATTATAATGAATGTGACAATTTGCAAAGAAAACCCCCCAATTGGGTAAATTGCAAAAAAGTCAAGAATGTACCTAAAATTGCATAACTTGCACAAACAACTTCCAAATTGGACCAAATTTCATACACAAGTTATATTCAATGTTTTGAATATAAAATTTCCATTATTTACATATTTTGAAGTTATATAATCAATTATTCATTACTTATGCCTTTTACTCATTTTCTCTCTCCTAAACTTATCCTAATATTTCAAGGTTGTCCAGATTAGATGAAATTTGACATGTAGGCTAATTTTGATATGTAGATTTTGAATTTGAAGGTTTTTCCACTTTTTAGACTTATTTTTATGAGATATGTCATATGGCCCATTAACGACCCATTATCTAAGTTAGTCATCCAATTAAGTTTCTTATCTTCATATTACAACCAAAATGAGTTATGTGGCATATTTTATTTATCCATTATAAACCTACGATTAATGTTAGAACATTAGGTTACATTAGGTGATGTATACATGCATTAGCTCATTGGGGTTATACTAAACATCTATTTAGATCTAACCTTCAACCTTGTTTGGCTAAGTCCAAAATGTCAACTTCCAGGGTAGGGTCTGAGATCTAGTATGTTACAACACACCACCCCTTAAAGGGATTTCGTCCTCGAAATCAAAACATCCACATATAAGAAAACAACTTATTCACCACCCCTTAAAGGATTCATCTTATTAAGTCAAAAAAAAAATTAGGTACAAAAGGTTCAATTACACTTCCTTACATCCAACTACATAAGCATTATGCAAAAAAAAGAAACATAACTTATAAAGACTAACTATGAACTATGAGTTAACTTGCTCTTGTCCATCCTCAAACAAGTCTTTACACCTGGGGGACTAGTTCAACATATTAGGGTCCCTAAAGATAAATCATATAGATATCTAAGGCTACTATTGCCTAAAAGCATGCTATTTTAAGCAATTCATATCAACTCAGGCGAGGCTGGTATCATATGGATTCATGAGTCCTCGTAAACCAAACTAGTGGTGCGGAGGAAAATATTGCTAGCCCATGAACTCTGATCCTTTTTAGACATCTTTGCTTTCAACTTCATGTTCTAGTGGCTGCCTAAATTCCAAGCTAAACAACCTGAAGTTACTAAGGTTACTTATGCATCTTTTACTTGTAAGTATTTTAGGGATCTGTTCATCATTATTCTAATGTGAAACTATAGGATCCTAAATCAACCCTTCATTATCTATTGATCAACTCTAGGGAAAACATGTCACGTAAAGGTAAGGTAAGGATTCTAACTAGGGAGACAAAATTGAAATAGTCAGATTCCGACTACCATGGGCTCTGATACCATGCTGTAAGGAGGCGGGATCACCCCCTTACTAAAGATTAATTGAAGAATTAACATCCATTCCAA
Organism: Alisma plantago-aquatica; assembly: GCA_963693085.1. Taxonomy (NCBI): domain Eukaryota; kingdom Viridiplantae; phylum Streptophyta; class Magnoliopsida; order Alismatales; family Alismataceae; genus Alisma; species Alisma plantago-aquatica. Next base: position 1,938,872,454 of record OY856409.1, read on the forward strand.
ACACACTCAAAGGTATGATGGAATAGGTATAAATTTTCCAAATTTATTATAATGGTATGCAAAAGACCAAAGTGTAGCAGTGGAATAAAAATAACTGACTATATTCAACTTTCATAAAAGATTACACAAGTACATCAAAAATCTCCCATTAGGGTTTATAACAAGATACAAAAAAAAGGATATAGATAGAGGGAAGTCTAAACTACTTCAAATCTATCTCCAAGCAACATCTCCAAGAGCCAGGTCCATGTTGGAAGCTATGTTCTCCTTGTTCATGTTTAACACCTCGATCTAAGCCTGGGTGGTTGGGAAAACACCCATCAAAAGGGAAAAGAAAAGAAAGTATGTGTCAACAAATATGAATAGGATATCAAGGAAAAGAAAACATGTAAATAAAGGCTAGTTTTCATCATAAGATGAAAATTTCAAGAGTATGGGGCTATTTTTAAATATATGCTTGCCATAAATAAAATATAATAAAAGGGTTGCATGTATGATAATTATGACTACCTTAACTAAGTAGGGTTGAGGCACAACCGGACCTCAACCTATAGGTGAGGGGAGAATTAATACATTCCCAGTCACCTAAACATATTTTTATGGGGGAGAATAAGACATTCCCCATGGCAAATTAATACATCTCCTATCTATGGGTGGTTGTACATAAGTTCCACTACTATAGCTAAATAGTCCATAAGATCAACATGCTAGAAAAGAATTTATGGCAAGTAAAAACATCATATCAATTAAAACATGGAAGTGGGGTACAAGACTTAAGAAAAAGAATATCATTACTGATTTTGATGCAATTTAACAAAAGAACCATGAATAGAGGAAATAGGGTTCATATAGTGCCTCATTAGGGAATATAGGGTTTGGTTTGCAAATATTCCAACTTAGGGTGTAAGAAATGCACATACATAAATAGGGATTGCACATACCTCTCATACGATTTCAACTACCAACTTTCATCACTTTATTGAGTCCAAGACCAACTTCTCCCATTTCCAATGTATAGCCATGTATAGGATATGTTATATGCATTAATGTAAAGAAAACCCCTATTTTTGATGTTTTGCATAAAACTTCGATTTAGAATCTGAAAACATCACCAGTGATCTAGTTAGGTTCTTCTGATTAAGAAAACATATTTTAATGTTAATTTTGGAGTTATGATGATTAAGATGTAATTTTTATGGATTTTATTCATTAAATTCATTTTATAAAAACCACCCTTTGTCAAACCATGAAATCAGACCATGAAAATATTTGTTTTAGATAGAGATTAATTTTCAAATCCCAAAACATATTTATTTGTCAAATTTGGATAAGCGGATTAAAAGATATGAATTTTTCTATTTGAACCAATAGGAAATTGCCACATCATCAAACCAATCGAGATAATTGAAGAGAGAGGGAGAGGGAGAAAACACCATTTGACCCAAGATCAGGTTTGAAGTTGCATAGGTAACCAAACTAGAGCTGCTAGAGAAGGTAAAATAGAAAGAAACCAAAACCCTAGAAGAACATGGTAAAAAGAGATGAATTCATCGATTTTAAACATAGAAGCATGATTTTTAAGCATGTCGTAAGCAATGTATGAGAAGGGGTTAACAAAACTCACATGTAGGAAGGTAAGAAGGTCCAAACAATAAGGATCCCAAGATTAGAAGGTCTGATTGCTCCAAGCCAAGCTCCTTTCTTGAGCAAAGATCACCTTCTCCACTTTAGAGGTGCAAGCCCTAGCAAAAGAGCTTGGAGATGAGATGTTTTGGGGGCTCTAGGTGGAGTTTTACCATGGAAGGCCATGGTTCCGACCTGGAGGAAGACTAACAACATGAAAATAGGGAAGGAAAGGAGGATACTTACTAGTTTTGGTCAAAATAACCAAGTAGGAGATTAAGAAATCCTAAATAGAGAAATTTGGAACCCCATGAGCCTTCTTCACCAAGATAGGCACCTCCTTTTACCTTGGGACAATACCTTCGTGGAAAAACATAGTAGGAATGATGCTCTAAGCAAGAGGAAATAAAGGAGAGCAAGGGTTTTCAAATTGGAGTTGGGAAGGGGTAGATATGGCTATATAAAGTAAGAGGTCAAGTACGAGGTGTCTATGGGACTTTCCATGTGTCATGTATAAGGGTGTCCATAGACATACAAACCTTTATGGATAAGGAAGTAGTCCATCATGAGGTGTCCATGGAGCTTTTCAGGTGTCCTTAGGCTAGGGATTTCATGGCCATGTAAGAGGACAGCTCATAGAGGCTTCTTGAATATCAAATTTCAATTTATGGACACTTATAGGCTATCCCAACCGACCTCCAATCAAAGAAATAACCTCAGTCGTTGATAGCTTCTAAAGATAAGCTCATTTATAAAGAGGGTAATCCCGAAAATGCCCTTGGAAAGAAACACCTTCAAACCAAGGTGCAACTAGGTGCCCGATGGTTCAAAAACTTGAGAATGGTAAGGGAATATATAAGGATTATAATGCATGTGACAATTTGCAAAGAAAACCTCCCAATTGGGTAAATTGTAGAAAAATCCAAAATGTACATAAAATTACATAGCTTGCACAAACAACATCCAAATTGGACCAAACTTCATCCACAAGTTATCTTTGACGTGTTGAATATGAATTTTCCATTATTTCCATATTTTGAAGTTATATAATCACATTATTCATTACTTATGCCTTTTACTCATTTTCTCTTTCCTAAACTTATCCTAATATTTCAAGGTTGTCTAGATTAGATGAAATTTGACATGTAGGCTAATTTTGATATGTAGATTTCGAATTTTAAGCTTTTTTTCTACTTTTGAGACTTCTTTTTATGATATATGTCATATGGCCCATTAACGACCCATTATCTAATTATTCATCCAATTAAGTTTCTTATCTTCATATTACCACCAAAATGAGTTATGTGGCATATTTTATGTATCCATTATAAACTTTAGATTAATGTTAGAACATTAAGTTACATTAAGGTGATCTATACATGCATTAGCTCATTTGTGTTATACTAAAATCTATTTAGGTCTAGCCTTCAACCTTGTTTGGCTAAGTCCAAAATGTCAACTTCTAGGTTAGGGTCCAAGATCTAGTATGTTACAACACACCACCCCTTAAAGGGATTTCATCCTCAATATTAAAACATCCATGTATAAGAAAACAACTAATTCACCACCCCTTAAAGGATTCATCTTATTAAGTCAAACCTATTCTATAGATACAAAAGGTTCAACTACACTTCCTTACATCCAACTACATAAGCATAATGTAAAAGAAAAAAACATAACTTGTAAAGACTAACTATGAACTATGGGTTAACTTGCTCTTGTCCATCCTCAAACAAGTCTTTACACCTGGGAGACTAGTTCAACATATTAGGGTCCCTAAAGATAAATCATATAGATGTCTAAGGTTACTATTGCCTAAAAGCATGCTATTTTGAACAATTCATATCAGCTCTGGCCATGCCGGTATCATATGGATTGGGGAGTCCTCGTAATCCAAGATAGTGGTGCGGAGGAAAATCTTGCCAGACCCCGAAGCCTAATCCTTTCTAGACACCTTTTCTTTCAACTTCATGCCCAAGTAGCTGCCTAAAGGCAAAGCTAAACAACCTCAAGTTACTATGATTACTTATGCATCTTTTACTTTAAGTATTTTAAGGATCTATTCATCATTATTCTAATGTGAAACTATAGGATCCTAAATCAACCCTTCATCATCTATTGATCAACTCTAGGGAAAACATGTCACGTAAAGGTAAGGCAAGGATTCAAACTAGGGGGATAAAATTGAAATAGTCAGATTCTGACTACCATGAGATCTGATACCATGCTGTAAGGAGGCGGGATCACCCCCTTACTAAAGATTAATTGAAGAATTAACATCCATTCCAAACACACTCAAAGGTATGTTGGAATATGTATAAATTTTCCAAATTTATTGTAATAGTATGCAAAAGACCAAAGTGTAGAAGCAGAATAAAAATAACTGACTATATTCAACTTTCATAAAAGATTACACAAGTACATCAAAATCTCCCATCAGGGTTTACAACAAGATAAAAAAAAGAATCTAGATAGAGGGAAGTCTAAACTACTTCAAATCTATCTCCAAGCAACATCTCCATGAGTTAGGTCCATGTTGGAAGCTATGTTCTCCTTGTTCATGTTTAACACCTCAATCTAAACATGGGTAGTTGGGAAAACACCCAGCAAAAGGGAAAGGAAAAGAATGTATGTGTCAATAAATATGAATAGGATATCAAGGAAAAGAAAGCATATAAATAAAGGCTAATTTTCATCATAAGATGAAGATTTCAAGAGTATGAGGCTATTTTTAAATGGATGCTTGCCATAAACAAAATATAATAAAAACATTGCATGTATGATAATTATGACTCCCTTGGCTAAGTAGGGTTGAGGCACCTATTGGACCTCAACCTATATGTGAGGGGAGACTTAATACATTCTCAGTCACCTATGGGGGAGAATAAGACATTCCCCAGGGCAAATTAAAACATGCCATATCTATGGGTGGTTGTACATAAATACCACTACTATAGCTAAATAGTCCATAAAATCAACATTCTAGAAAAGAATTTATGGCAAGTAAAAGATCATATCAATTAAAATATGGAAGTGGGGTACAAGACCCAAGAAAAAGAATATCATTATTGATTTTTAAGAAATTTAACAAAAGAATCATGAATAGAGGAAATAGGGTTCATATAGTGCTTCATTAGGGAATATAGGGTTTGGTTTGCAAATATCCCAACTTAGGGTGTAAGTAATGCACATATTTCACATACCTCTCATATGATTTCAACTACCAAATTTCATCACTTTATTGAGTCCAAGACCAACTTCTCCTATTTCCAATGTATAACCATGTATTAGGGTATGTTATATGCATTAATGTAAAGAAAACCCCTATTTTTTATTTTTTGCATAAAACTTTGATTTAGACTCTGAAAACATCACCAGTGATCTATTTAGGTGCTTCTGATCAATAAAACATAATTTTATGTTAAATTTTGGAGTAATGATGATTAAGATGTAATTTTTATGGAATTTATGCATTAAATTCATTTTACAAAAACTACCCTTCGTCAAACCATGAAATCAGACCTTGAAAATATTTTTTTTAGATAGAGATTAATTTTTGAATTCCAAAATTGTATTTATTTTACAAATTTGGATAAGTGCATTAAAATATATGAAATTTTCAATTTGAACCAATAGGAAATTGCCACATCATCAAACCAATCGAGATAATTGAAGAGAGAGGGAGAGGGAGAAAACACCATTTGACCCAAGAACAGGTTTGAAGTTGCATAGGTAACCAAACTAGAGCTTCTAGAGAAGATAAAACAACAAGAAACAAAAAACCTAGAAGAACATGGTAAAAAGAGATGGAAATCATCGATTTTAAACATAGAAGCATGAATTTTAAGCATGTAGTAAGCAATATATGAGAAGGGCGTTAACAAAACTCACCTCTAGGAAGGTAAGAAGGTCCAAACAGCAAGGATCCCATGATTAGTAGGTCTGATTGCTCCAAGCCATGCTCCTTTCTAGAGCAAAGATCACCTTCTCCACTTTAGAGGTGCAAAGCCTAGCAAAAGAGCATGGATATGAGATGTTTTAGGGCTCTAGGTGGAGTTTTACCATGGAAGGCCATGATTCAAAACTAGAGGAAGGTGGAAGGAAGACTAACAACATGAAAATAGGGAAGGAAAGGAGGATACCTACTAGTTTTGGTCAAAATCACCAAGGAGGAGCTTAAGAAATCCTAAATAGAGAAATTTGGAACCCTAGGAGCCTTCTTCACCAAGATAGGCACCTCCTTTTATCTTGGGACAACACCTTAGTGAAAAAATAGAGTAGGAATGATGCCCTAAGCTAGAGGGAATAAAGGAGAGAAAAAGTTTTCGAATTGGATTTGGGAAGGGGTAGATTTGGATATATAAAGGAAGAGGTCATGGATGAGGTGTCTATGGGACTTACAAACCTTTATGGATAAGGAAGAAGTCAAGCATGAGGTGTGCATGGAGCTTTCCAGGTGTCCTTAGCCTAGGGATTTCATGTCCATGAAAGAGGACATATCATAGAGGCTTCTTGAATACTAAATGTTAGTTTATGGACACTTATAGGCCATCCCAACCGACCTCCAATCAAAGTAATAACCTCATTGGTTGATAGCTTCTAAAGATAAGCTCATTTATAAAGAGGGTAATCCAGAAAATGCCCTTGGAAAGAAACACCTTCAAACCAAGGTGCAACTAGGTGCCCTATGGTTCAAAACCTAGAGAATGGTAAGGGAATATATAAGGATTATAATGCATGTGACAGTTTGCAAAGAAAACCTACCAATTGGGAAAATTGTAGAAAAGTCCAGAATGTACCTAAAATTGCATAACTTGCATAAACAACATCCAAATTGGACTAAACTTCATCCACAAGTTATCTTGGATGTGTTGAATATGAATTTGCCATTATTTCCATATTTTGAAGTTATATAATCACATTATTCATTATTTATGCCTTTTACTCATTTTCTCTTTCCTAAACTTATCCTAATATTTCAAGGTTGTCCTGATTAGATGAAATTTGACATGTAGGCTAATTTTGATATGTAGATTTTGAATTTGAAGTTTTTTCTTCCACTTTTGAGACTTCTTTTTATGATATATGTCATGTGGCCCATTAACGACCCATTATCTAAATTATTCATCTAATAAAGTTTCTTATCTTCATATTACTACCAAAATGAGTTATGTGGCATATTTTATGTATCCATTATAAACCTAAGATTAATGTTAGAACATTAGGTTATATTAAGGTGATCGATACATGCATTATCACATTGGGCTTATACTAAACATCAATTTAGGTCTAACCTTCAACCTTGTTTGGCTAAGTCCAAAATGCCAATTTTCAGGGTAGGGTCCGAGATATAGTATGTTACAATACACCACCCATTAAAGGGATTTTGTCCTCAAAATTAAAACATCCACATAAAAGAAAAAAACTTATTCACCACCCCTTAAAGTATTCATATAATTAAGTCAAAACTATTATTTAGGTACAAAAGGTTCAACTACACTTCCTTACATCTAACTATATAAGAATCATGTAAAAAAAAGAAACATAACTTGTAGAGACTAACTATGAACTATGGGTTAACTTGCTCTTGTCCATCCTCAAACAATTCTTTACACCTGGGAGACTAGTTCAACAATATTAGGGTCCGTAAAGATAAATCATATAGATGTCTAAGGCTACTATTGCCTAAAAGCATGCTATTTTGAACAATTCATATCAACTCAGGCCAGGCTGGTATCATATGGATTCGGGAGTCCTCATAAACCAAGCTAGTGGTGTGGAGGAAAAGCTTTCCAGTCCTCGAACCCTGATCCTTTGTACACACCTTTGCTTTCAAATTCATGTCCTAGTAGCTGCCTAAAGGCCAAGTTAAACAACCTCAAGTTACTATGGTTACTTATGCATCTTTTACTTGTAAGTATTTTAAGGATCTATTCATCATTACTCTAATGTGAAACTATAGGATCCTAAATCAACCCTTCATCATATATTGATCAACTCTAGGGCAAACATGTCACGTAAAGGTAAGGCAAGGATTCTAATTAGGGAGATAAAATTGGAATAGTCAGATTCCAACTATCATGGGCTCTGATACCATGCTGTAAGGAGGCAGGATCACCCCCTACTAAAGATTAATTAAAGAATTAACATCTATTCCAAACACACTCAAAGGTATGTTGGAATAGGTATAAAGTTTCCAAATGTATTATAATGGCATGCAAAAGACCAAAGTGTAGCAGCGGAATAAAAATAACTGACTATATTCAACTTTCATAAAAGATTACACAAGTACATCAAAATCTCCCATTAGGGTTTACAACAAGATACAACAAAAAGGATCTAGATAGAGGGAAGTCTAAACTACTTCAAATCTATCTCCAAGAAACATCTCCAAGAGCTAGGTCCATGTTGGAAGCTATGTTCTCCTTGTTCATGTTTAAAACCTCGATCTAAACCTGGGTGGTTAGTTAAACACCCAACAAAAGGGAAAGAAAAATAAAGTATGTGTCAACAAATATGAATAGGATATCAAGGAAAAGAAATCATGTAAATAAAGGCTAGTTTTCATCATAATATGAAGATTTCAAGAGTATGAGGCTATTTTTAAATAGATGCTTGCCATAAACAAAATATAATAAAAGGGTTGCATGTATGATAATTATGACTACCTTAACTAAGTAGGGTTGAGGCACCTACCAGACCTCAACCTATAGGTGAGGGGAGAATTAATACATTCCCAGTCACCTACACATATTTTAATGGGGGAGAATAAGACATTCCCCAGTGCGAATTCATACATGCCCTATCTATGGGTGGTTGTACATAAGTACCACTACTATAGCTAAATAGTCCATAAAATCAACATGCTAGAAAAGAATTCATGGCAAGTAAAAGCATCATATCAATTAAAACATGGAAGTGGGATACAAGACCCAAGACAAAGAATATCATTACTAATTTTGAAGAAATTTAACAAAAGAATCATGAATAGAGGAAATAGGGTTCATATAGTGCCTCATTAGGGAATATAGGGTTTGGTTTGCAAATATCCCAACTTAGGGGTGTAAGAAATGCACATACATAAATAGGGATTGCACACACCTCTCATACAATATCAACTAGAAAATTTCATCACTTTATTGAGTCCAAGACCAACTTCTCCTATTTCCAATGTATAACCATGTATTAGGGTATGTTATATGCATTAATGTAAACAAAACCCCTATTTTTAACTTTTTGCATAAAACTTCAAATTTGACTCAGAAAAATCACCAATGATCTAGTTAGGTTCCTCTGATTAAGAAAACATATTTTTAAGTTGATTTTGGAGTAATGATGATTAAGATGTAATTTTTATGGATTTTATGCATAAAATTCATTTTATAAAAGTACCCTTCGTCAAACCATGAAATCAGGCCTTAAAAATATATTTTTTTAGATAGAGATTAATTTTTGAATTCCAAAATTATATTTATTTGTCAAATTTGGATAAGTTCATTAAAATATATGAAATTTTCAATTTGAACCAATAGGAAATTGCCACATCATCAAAACAACTGAGATAATTGAAGAGAGAGGGAGATGGAGAAAATATTATTGGACCCAAGAATAGGTTTGAAGTTGCATAGGTAACCAAACTAGAGCTTCTAGAGAAGGTAAAACAACAAGAAACCAAAAACCTAGAAGAACATGGTAAAAAAAGATAGAAATCATCGATTTTAAACATAGAAGCATGAGTTTTAAGCATGTAGTAAGCAATATATGAGAAGGGCGTTAACAAAACTCGCCTCTAGGAAGGTAAGAAGGTCCAAACAACAAGGATCCCATGATTAGTAGGTCTGATTGCTCCAAGCCATGCTCCTTTCTTGAGCAAAGATCACCTTCTCCACTTTAGAGGTGCATACCTTAGAAAAGAGCATGGAGATGAGATGTTTTGGGGCTCTAGGTGGAGTTTTACCATGGAAGGCCATGGTTCAGAACTGGAGGAAGGTGGAAGGAAGACTAACAACATGAAAATAGGGAAGGAAAGGAGGATACTTACTAGTTTTTCTCAAAATCACCAAGGAGGAGCTTAAGAAATCCTAAATAAAGAAATGTGGAACCCTAGGAGCCTTCTTCACCAAGATAGGCACCTCCTTTTACCTTGGGACAACACCTTCATGGCAAAACAGAGTAGGAATGATGCTCTAAGCTAGAGGGAATAAAGGAGAGCAAGAGTTTTTGAATTGGAGTTGGGAAGGGGTAGATATTGCTATATAAAGGAAGAGGTCATGTGTGAGGTGTCTATGGGACTGTCCATGTGTCATGTATAAGGGGGCCCATGGACATACAAACCTTTATGGATAAGGAAGAAGTCAAGCATGAGGTATCCATAGAGCTTTCCAGGTGTCCTTAGCCTAGGGATTTCATGGCCATGTAAGAGGACAACTCATACAGGCTTCTTGAATATCAAATGTCAGTTTATGGACACTTATAGGCCATCCCAACCGACCTCCAATCAAAGAAATAACCTCACTGGTTGATAGCTTCTAAAGATAAGCTCATTTATAAAGAGGGTAATCCCGAAAATGCCCTTAGAAAGAAACACCTTCAAACCAAGGTGCAACTAGGTTCCCCATGGTTCAAAAACTCGATAATGGTAAGAGAATATATAAGGATTATAATTCATGTGACAATTTGCAAAGAAAACCTCCCAATTGGGTAAATTGTAGAAAAGTCAAGAATGTACCTAAAATTGCATAACTTGCACAAAAACATCCAAATTGGACCAAACTTCATCCACAAGTTATCTTTGATGTGTTGAATATGAATTTCAAATTATTTCCATATTTTGAAGTTATATAATCACATTATTCATTACTTATTCTATTTACTCATTTTCTCTCTCCTAAACTTATCCTAATATTTCAAGGTTGTCCAAATTAGATGAAATTTGACATGTAGGATAATTTTGATATGTAGATTTCAAATTTGAAGTTTTTTTCCACTTTTGAGACTTATTTTTATGATATATGTCATATGTCCCTTTAACGACTCATTATCTAAAGTATTTATCCAATTAAGTTTCTTATCTTCATATTACTACCAAAATGAGTTATGTGGATTATTTATCCAATTAAGTTTCTTATCTTCATATTACTACCAAAATGAGTTATGTGGCATATTTTATGTATCCACTATAAAACTAAGATTAATGTTAGAACATTAGGTTACATTAAGGTGATCTATACATACATTAGCTCATTGGGGTTGTACTAAATATCTATTTAGGTCCAACCTTCAACCTTATTTGGCTAAGTCCAAAATGTCAACTTTCAGGGTAGGGTTCGAGATCTAGTATGTTACAACACACCACCCCTTAAAGGGATTTCATCCTCGAAATCAAAACATCAACTTATAAGAAAACAACTTATTCACCACCCCTTAAAGGATTCATCTTATTAAGTCAAAACTATTCTTTAGGTACAAAATGTTCAACTGCACTTCGTTACATCCAACTACATAAGCATCATGCAAAAAAAAACATAACTTGTAAAGATTAACTATGAACTATGTGTTAACTTGCTCTTATCCATCCTCAAACAAGTCTTTACACCTGGGAGACTAGTTCAACATATTAGGGCCCCTAAAGATAAATCATATAGATGTCTAAGGCTACTATTTCCTAAAAGCATGCTATTTTGAACAATTCATATCAGCTCAGGCCAGGCCGATATTATATGGATTCGGGAGTCCTCGTAAACCAAGCTAATGGTGCGGAGGGAAATATTTCCAGCCCCTGAACCCTGATCCTTTATAGACACTTTTGCTTTCAACTTCATGTCCTAGTAGCTGCCTAAAGGCCAAGCTAAACAACCTCAAGTTACTATGGTTACTTATGCATCTTGTAAGTATTTTAAGGATCTATTCATCATTATTCTAATGTGAAACTATAGGATCCTAAATCAACCCTTCATCATCTATTGATCAACTCTAGGGCAAACATGTCATGTAAAGGTAAGGCAAGGATTCTAACTAGGGAGACAAAATTGAAATAGTTCGATTCTGACTACCATGGGCTCAAATACCATGCTGTAAGGAGGTGGGATCACCCCCTTACTAAAGATTAATTGCAGAATTAACATCCATTCCAAACACACTCAAAGGTATGTTGGAATAGGTACACATTTTTCAAATTTATTATAATGGTATGCAAAAGACCAAAGTGTAGAAACGGAATAAAAATAACTAACTAGTTTCAACATTCATAAAAGATTACACAAGTACATCAAAATCTCCCATTAGGGTTTACAACAAGATACAACAAAAAGGATCTAGATAGAGGGAAGTCCAAACTACTTCAAATCTATCTCCAAGCAACATCTCCAAGAGCTAGGTCCATGTTGGAAGCTATGTTCTCCTTGTTCATGTTTAACACATCGATCTAAACCTAGGTGGTTGGGAAAACACCCAACAAAAGGGAAAGGAAAAGAAAGCATGTGTCAACAAATATGAATAGGATATCAAAGAAAATAAAACATGTAAATAAAGGCTAGTTTTCATCATAAGATGAAGATTTCGAGAGTATGAGGCTATTTTTAAATAGATGCTTGCCATAAACAAAATATAATAAAAGGGTTGCATGTATGATAATTATGACTACCTTAACTAAGTAGGGTTGAGGCACCTACCAGACCTCAACCTATAGGTGAGGGGAGAATTAATACATTCCCAGTCACCTACACATATTTTAATGGGGGAGAATAAGACATTCCCTAGGGCGAATTAATACATGCCCTATCTATGAGTGGTTGTACATAAGTACCACTACTATAGCTAAATAGTCCATAAAATCAACATGCTAGAAAAGAATTCATGGCAAGTAAAAACATCATATCAAATAAAACATGGAAGTAGGGTACAAGACCCAAGAAAAAGAACATCATTATTGATTTTGAGGTAGTTTAACAAAAGAATCATGAATAGAGGAAATAGGGTTCATATAGTACCTCATTAGGGAATATAGGGTTTGGTTTGCAAATATCCCAACTTAGGGTGTAAGAAATGCACATACATAAATAGGGATTGCACATTCGTCTCATATGATTTCAACTACCAACTTTCAACACTTTATTGAGTCCAAGACCAACTTCTCCTATTTCCAATGTATAACCATGTATTAGGGTATGTTATATACATTAATGTAAAGAAAACCCCTATTTTTGAATTTTTTCATAAAACTTCGATTTAGACTCTAAAAACATCACTAGTGATCTAGTAAGGTTCTTCTGATTAAGAAAACATATTTTTATGTTAATTTTGGAGTTATGATGATTAAGATGTAATTTTATGGATTTTATGCATTAAGTTCATTTTACAAAAATCACCATTCGTCAAACCATGAAACCAGACCTTGAAAATATATTTTTTAGATAGAGATTAATTTTCGAATTCAAAAACATATTTATTTGTCAAATTTGGATAAGTTGATTAAAAGATATGAATTTTTCAATTTGAACCAATAGAAAATTGCCACATCATCAAACCAATCGAGATAATTGAAGAGAGAGGGAGAGGGAGAAAACACCATTTGACCCAAGATCTGGTTTGAAGTTGCATAGGTAACCAAACTAGAGCTTCTAGAGAAGGTAAAACGACAAGAAACCAAATCCCTAGAAGAACATGGTAAAAGAGATGGAAATCATCGATTTTAAACATAAAAGCATGCATTTTAAGCATGTAGTAAGCAATATATGAGAAGGGGGTTAACAAAACTTGCCTTTAGGAAGGTAAGAAAGTCCAAACAACAAGGATCCCAAGATTAGAAGGTCCGATTGCTCCAAGCCAAGCTCCTTTCTTGAGCAAAGATCACCTTCTCCACTTTAGATGTGCAAACCCTAGCAAAAGAGCATGGAGATGAGATGTTTTAGGGCTCTAGGTGGAGTTTTATCATGGAAGGCCATGGTTCCGACCTAAAGAAAGGTGGAAGGAAGACTAACAACATGAAAATAGGGAAGGAAAGGGGGATACTTACTAGTTTTGGTCCAAATCACCAAGGAGGAGCTTAAGAAATCCTAAATAGAGAAATTTGGAACCCTAGGAACCTTCGTCACTAAGATAGGCACCTTCTTTTACCTTGGGTCAGCACCTTCATGGCAAAACAGAGTAGGAATGATGCTCTAAGTTTTATCATCCCCCAAATCCTGATCATTTCTTGACACATTTGCTTTCAACTTCATATCCTAGTAGCTGCCTAAAGGCCAATCTAAACAACCTCAAGTTACTATGGTTACTTATGCATCTTTTACTTATAAGTATTTGAAGGATCTATTCATCATCATTCTAATGTGAAACTATATAATCCTAAATAACCACTTCATCATCTATTGATCGACTTTAGGGCAAACATGTCACGTAAAGGTAAGACAAGGATTCTAACTAGGGAGGCAAAATTGAAATAGTCAGATTCTGACTACCATGGGCTCTGATACCATGCTGTAAGGAGGTGGGATCACCCCCTACTAAAGATTAATTGAAGAATTAACATCCACTCCAAACACACTCAAAGGTATATTGGAATAGGTATAAATTTTCCAAATTTATAATAATGGCATGCAAAAGACCAAAGTGTAGAAACTGAATAAAAATAACTGACTATATTCAACTTTCATAAAAGATTACACAAGTACATCAAAATCTCCCATTAGGGTTTACAACAAGATGCAACAAAAAGGATCTAGATAGAGGGAAGTCTAAACTACTTCAAATCTGTCTCCAAGCAACATCTCTAAGAGCTAGGTCCATGTTGGAAGCTATGTTCTCCTTGTTCATGTTTAACACCTCAATCTAAACCTGGGTGGTTGGGAAAACACCAAACAAAAGGGAAAGGGAAAGAAAGTATGTGTCAACAAATATGAATAGGATATCAAGGAAAACAAAACATGTAAATAAAGGCTAGTTTTCATCATAAGATGAAGATTTTAAGAGTATAAGGCTATTTTTAATTATATGCTTGCCATAAACAAAATATGATAAAAGGGTTGCATGTATGATAATTATGACTACCTTAACTAAGTAGGGTTGAGGAACCTACCGGACCTCAACCTATAGGTGAGGGGAGAATTAATACATCCTAGTCACCTACACATATTTTTATGGGGGAGAATAAGACATTTCCCAGGGCGAATTAATACATGCCTTATCTATAGGTGGTTGTACATAAGTACCACTACTATAGCTAAATAGTCCATAAAATCTATATGCTAGAAAACAATTCATGGCGAGTAACAACATCATATCAATTAAAACATGGAAGTGGGGTATAAGACCCAAGAAAAAGAACATCATTACTGATTTTGAGGCAATTTAACAAAAGAATCATGAATAGAGGAAAGAAGGTTCATATAGTGCCTCATTAGGGAATATAGGGTTTGGTTTACAAATATCCCAACTTAGGGTGTAAGAAATGTGCATACATAAATAGGGATTGTACATACCTCTCATACAATTTCAACTACCAACTTTCATCACTTTATTGAGTCTAAGACCAACTTCTCCTATTTCCAATGTATAACCATTTATTAGGGTATGTTATATGCATTAATGTAAAGAAAACCCCAATTTTTGAATTTTTGCATAAAACTTCGATTTAGACTCTGAAAACATCACCAATGATCTATTTAGGTTCTTTTAATTAAAAAAACATATTTTTATGTTAATTTTGGAGTAATGATGATTAAGATGTAATTTTTATGGATTTTATGCATTAAATTCATTTTACAAAAACCACCCTTTGTCAAACCATGAAGTCAGACATTGAAAAATATTTTTTAGATAGAGATTAATTTTCGAATTCCAAAACATATTTATTTGTCAAATTTGGATAAGCAGATTTAAATATATGAATTTTTCAATTTGAACCAATAGGAAATTGCCACATCATCAAACCAATAGAGATAATTGAAGAGAGAGGGAGAAAACACCATTTGACCCAACATCAGGTTTGAAGTTGCATAGGTAACCAAACTAGAGCTTCAAGAGAAGGTAAAATAGCAAGAAACCAATAACCTAGAAGAACATGGTAAAAAGAGATGGAAATCATCGATTTTAAACATAGAAGCATGAGTTTTATGCCTGTAGTAAGCAATATATGAGAAGGACGTTAATAAAACTCACCTCTAGGAAGGTAAGAAGGTCCAAATAGCAAGCATCCCAAGATTAGAAGGTCTGATTGCTCCAAACCAAGCTCCTTTCTTGAGCAAAGATCACCTTCTCCACTTTAGAGGTGCAAACCCTAACAAAAGAGCATGGAGATGAGATGTTTTAGGGCTATAGGTGGAGTTTTACCATGGAAGGCCATGATTCTGCCCATGAGGAAGGTGGAAGGAAGACTAACAACATGAAAATAGGGAAGGAAAGGAGGATACTTACTACTTTTGGTCAAAACCAGCAAGGATGAGATTAAAAAATCCTAAATAGAGCAATTTGGAACTCTAGGAGCCTTCTTCACCAAGATATGCACATCCTTTTACCTTGGGATAACACCTTCATGGCAAAACAGAGTAGGAATGATGCTATAAGCTAGAGGGAATAAACGAGAGCAAGAGTTTTTGAATTGGAGTTGGGAAGGGGTAGATATGGCTATATAAAAGAAGAGGTCAAGTAGGAGGTGTCTATGATGAGACTTTCCATGTGTCATGTATATGGGTGCCCATGTATATACAAACCATTATGGATAAGGAAGAAGTCAAGCATGAGGTGTCCATGGAGCTTTCCAGGTATCCTTAGCCTAGGGGATTCATGGCCATGCAAAAGGATAGCTCATAGAGGCTTCTTGAATATCAAATGCCAGTTTATGGACACTTATAGGCCATCCCAACCGACCTCAAATCATAGAAATAACCTCACTGGTTGATAGCTTCTAAAAATAAGCTCATTTATAAAGAGGGTAATCCCGAAAATGCCCTGGAAAGAAACACCTTCAAACCAAGGTGCAACTAGGTGTCCTGTGGTTCAAAAACTCGATAATGGTAAGGAAATATATAAGGATTATAATGCATGTGACAATTTGCAAAGAAAACTTCCCAATTGGGTAAATTGTAGAAAAGTCCAAAATGTACCTAAAATTGCATAACTTGCACAAACAACATCCAAATTGGACCATACTTCATCCACAAGTTATATTTGATGTGTTGAATATGAATTTGCCATTATTTCCATATTTAGAAGTTATATAATAACATTATTCATTACTTATGCCTTTTACTCATTTTATCTCTCCTAAGCTTGTCCTAATATTTCAAGGTTGTCCAAATTAGATTAAATTTGACATGTATGCTAATTTTGATATGTAGATTTGGAATTAGAAGTTTGTTTTCTACTTTTGAGTCTAATTTTTATGAGATATGTCATATGGCCCATTATCTAAATTATTCATCCAATTAAGTTTCTTATCTTCATATTACCACCAAAATGAGTTATGTGGCATATTTTATGTATCATTATAAACTTAACATTAATGTTAGAACATTAGGTTACATTAAGGTGAACTATACATGCATTATCTCATTGGGGTTATGCTAAACATCTATATAGGTCTTCAACCTTGTTTGGCTAAGTCCAAAATGTCAACTTCCAGGGTAGGGTCTGAGATCTAGTATGTTACAACACACCACCCCTTAAAGGAATTTCGTCCTCGAAATCAAAACATCCACATATACAAAAACAACTTATTCACCACCCCTTAAAGGATTCATATTATTAAGTCAAACCTATTCTTTAGGTTCAAAAGGTTCAACAACACTTCCTTACATCCAACTACATAAGCATCATGCAAAAGAAAAAAGAAACATAACTTGTAAAGACTAACTATGAACTATGGGTTAACTTGCTCTTATCCATCCTCAAACAAGTCTTTTTAGCTAGGAGACTAGTTCAACATATTAGGGTCCCTAAAGATAAATCATATAGATGTCTAAGGCTACTATTGCCTAAAAGCATTCTATTTTGAATAATTCATATCAGCTCAGGTCAGGCCAGTATCATATGGATTCGGGAGTCCTCGTAAACCAGGCTAGTGGTGCGGAGGAAAATATTTCCAGCCCCTGAACCCTGATCCTTTATAGACACCTTTGCTTTCAACTTCATGTCCTAGTAGCTGCCTAAAGGCCAAGCTAAACAACCTCAAGTTACTATGGTTACTTATGCATCTTGTAAGTATTTTAAGGATCTATTCATCATTATTCTAATGTGAAACTATAGGATCCTAAATCAACCCTTCATCATCTATTGATCAACTCTAGGGCAAACATGTCATGTAAAGGTAAGGCAAGGATTCTAACTAGGGAGACAAAATTGAAATAGTTAGATTCTGACTACCATGGGCTCAGATACCATGCTGTAAGGAGGTGGGATCACCCCCTTACTAAAGATTAATTACAGAATTAACATCCATTCCAAACACACTCAAAGGTATGTTGGAATAGGTACACATTTTTCAAATTTATTATAATGTATGCAAAAGACCAAAGTGTAGAAATGGAATAAAAATAACTAACTAGTTTCAACATTCATAAAAGATTACACAAGTACATCAAAATCTCCCATTAGGGTTTACAACAAGATACAAAAAAAAGGATCTAGATAGAGGGAAGTCCAAACTACTTCAAATCTATCTCCAAGAAACATCTCCAAGAGCTAGGTCCATGTTGGAAGCTATGTTCTCCTTGTTCATGTTTAACACCTCGATCTAAACCTAGGTGGTTGGGAAAACACCCAACAAAAGGGAAAGGAAAAGAAAGCATGTGTCAACAAATATGAATAGGATATCAAAGAAAATAAAACATGTAAATAAAGGCTAGTTTTCATCATAAGATGAAGATTTCAAGAGTATGAGGCTATTTTTAAATAGATGCTTGCCATAAACAAAATATAATAAAAGGGTTGCATGTATGATAATTATGACTACCTTAACTAAGTAGGGTTGAGGCACCTACCAGACCTCAACCTATAGGTGAGGGGAGAATTAATACATTCCCAGTCACCTACACATATTTTAATGGGGGAGAATAAGACATTCCCTAGGGCAAATTAATACATGCCCTATCTATGAGTGGTTGTACATAAGTACCACTACTATAGCTAAATAGTCCATAAAATCAACATGCTAGAAAAGAATTCATGGCAAGTAAAAACATCATATCAATTAAAACATGGAAGTAGGGTACAAGACCCAAGAAAAAGAACATCATTATTGATTTTGAGGCAGTTTAACAAAAGAATCATGAATAGAGAAAATAGGGTTCATATAGTACCTCATTAGGGAATATAGGGTTTGGTTTGCAAATATCCCAACTTAGGGTGTAAGAAATGCACATACATAAATAGGGATTGCACATTCGTCTCATACGATTTCAACTACCAAATTTCATCACTTTATTGAGTCCAAGACCAACTTCTCCTATTTCCAATATATAACCATGTATTAGGGTATGTTATATACATTAATGTAAAGAAAACCCCTATTTTTGAATTTTTTCATAAAACTTCGATTTAGACTCTAAAAACATCACTAGTGATCTAGTAAGGTTCTTCTGATTAACAAAACATATTTTTATGTTAATTTTGGAGTTATGATGATTAAGATGTAATTTTATGGATTTTATGCATTAAGTTCATTTTACAAAAATCACCATTCGTCAAACCATGAAATCAGACCTTGAAAATATATTTTTTAGATAGAGATTAATTTTCGAATTCCAAAACATATTTCTTTGTCAAATTTGGATAAGTTGATTAAAAGATATGAATTTTTCAATTTGAACCAATAGGAAATTGCCACATCATCAAACCAATCAAGATAATTGAAGAGAGAGGGAGAGGGAGAAAACACCATTTGACCCAAGATCTGTTTTGAAGTTGCATAGGTAACCAAACTAGAGCTTCTAGAGAAGGTAAAACGACAAGAAACCAAATCCCTAGAAGAACATGGTAAAAGAGATGGAAATCATCAATTTGAAACATAGAAGCATGCATTTTAAGCATGTAGTAAGCAATATATGAGAAGGGGGTTAACAAAACTTTCCTTTAGGAAGGTAAGAAAGTCCAAACAACAAGGATCCCAAGATTAGAAGGTCCGATTGCTCCAAGCCAAGCTCCTTTCTTGAGAAAAGGTCACCTTCTCCACTTTAGATGTGCAAACCCTAGCAAAAGAGCATGGAGATGAGATGTTTTAGGGCTCTAGGTGGAGTTTTATCATGGAAGGCCATGGTTCCGACCTGAATGATGGTGGAAGGAAGACTAACAACATGAAAATAGGGAAGGAAATGGGGATACTTACTAGTTTTGGTCCAAATCACCAAGGAGGAGCTTAAGAAATCCTAAATAGAGAAATTTGGAACCCTAGGAACCTTCGTCACTAAGATAGGCACCTTCTTTTACCTTGGGTCAGCACCTTCATGGAAAAACAGAGTAGGAATGATGCTCTAAGCTAGAGGGAATAAAGGAGAGCAAGAGTTTTCAAATTGGAGTTGGGAAGGGGTAGATATAGTATTAGAAGGAAAAGGTCAAGTATGAGGTGTCTATGAAACTTTACATGTGTCATGTATAAGGGTGCCCATGGACATACAAACCTTTATGGATAAGGAAGAAGTGAAGCATGAGGTGTCCATTGAGCTTTCCAGGTGTCCTTAGCCTAGGGATTTCATGGCCATGCAAGAGGACAACTCATATAGGCTTATTGAATATCAAATGTCAGTTTATGGACATTTATAGGCCATACCAACCGATCTCCAATCAAAAAAATAACCTCATTGGTTGATAGCTTCTAAAGATAAGCTCATTTATAAAGATGGTAATTCGGAAAATGCCCTTAGAAATAAACACCTTCAAACCAAGGTGCAACTAGGTGCCCTATGGTTCAAAAACTCAAGAATGGTAAGGGAATATATAAGGATTATAGTGCATGTGAAAATTTGCAAAGAAAACCTCTCAATTAGGAAAATTGCAGAAAAGTCCCGAATGTACTTTAAATTGCATAACTTGTACAAACAACATCCAAATTGGACCAAACTTCATCCACATGTTATCATTGATGTCTTGAATATTAATTTTCTATTATTCCCATATTTTGAAGTCATATAATCACATTATTTATTACTCATGCCTTTTTCTCATTTTCTCTCTCCTAAACTTATCCTAATATTTCAAGGTGGTCCAAATGAGATGAAATTTGACATGTAGGCTAATTTTGATATGTAGATTTCGAATTTGAATTTCCCCCCTCTTTTGATACTTATTTTTATGATATATGTCATATGGCCCATTAACGACCCATTATCTAAATTATTCATCCAATTAATTTTCTTATCTTCATATTACCACCAAAATGAGTTATGTGGCATATTTTATGTATCCACTATAAACCTAAGATTAATGTTAGAACATTAGGTTACATTAAGGTGATATATACATGCATTAGCTCATTGGGGTTATACTTAGCATCTATTTAGGTCTGACCTTCAACCTTGTTTGGCTAAGTCCAAAATGTCAACTTCAAGGGTAGGGTCCGAGATCTAGTATGTTACATTAAGAGTTGAGGTAACATTAAAGGTCACTTAATAACTTGAGAGCTTAAGTGTAGGAAACATAAAAACACATATCTTGAGCATGGCTCTTTGCACTCATGTATACCATCTCTAAGGGACATGAGGAAAAGGACAAGGAAGTAACCAAAAAGATTGGACCAGACCCATATGGGAAGGTCTCCATGAACCCAATAAAAAGAATAGACGGAAAATTGTGTGTGTCCTAAGTGATGAAGGAAATTCAGGCAGAGAATTTTAAAGTATATAATGTGCTCGGATAGTGGTAGAGAAACTGCAAGAAAAATGTGAGTTGAAAAAAACTGATGACAAATTAATAGAGCCCTAAGTCAATTCTAAGGTCAAGAAGGGATGAGACCAATTGGAGTAGGAATTTATTGTTCCCTCGATACACAATACAATATGGTCGGGAGGTAACAACTATGTTTGCCCAAGTCCCATTGGTTAGGAGGTTGGCCACCTTCATAAGTTCATGTGGCCAAATGGGTAAATGTGAGAGGCACTCCCTAGATGCATAAGGTTGATATCACTCCAAAAGTACCAGTACCGTAGAGACTTTGAGGAGATGACTAAGGCTAATGAGAAAATAAATAATAAGTCAAGTAATAATGAAATTGCACAAACCCCAAAGTGAGGAAGGATCTTGACTTCAAGAAATATAATAATGTTGTGAAATGAAAAGTTTATATGGTTTAGAGTCATGTTGAGAGGGATTCAACCTAAATATGAACTTAAACTTGGTAAGGTGTGATGCACCGTATCTACTCTTGGAATGAGATGAGATTTGTATTTGGACTGCAGCCAAATGCTTATTTCATCTTGTTATGAGTGTGAGAGATGAGACAAAACATGTCATATTAGAAATGAAAGCGATATGTTGAATAAATGATTAAGTTATAATACTTTTTAGAATAACTGAGAATTTGAGGTATTATCACACCCTTATGAGAGGATATTTAATAAATTGTTTGAAAACCTAGGTGAATTAGATAATCACCAAATTAAAGTTTCAAATGAGGATATATTTACCAAGTGGAAATAGATTTCTATATGTATAAGATTGAATATGGTGATCAAATAATGGATGCAAGAGTTGAACCAAGCCTGACTTGTTGACCAAGCTTGTAACAACCCAGTTAGATGACCTAGAGTTAGTTGAGATGAAGGGCTTGATCAAGAAGTCTCACGTACATCTCCCAGTGGATGTGAATGGTGGAATTAGATATGAAAGTCATATATGAGTTCCTAAGGATTCACCCTTTAGGAATTGGAAGTTCATGAGTCTAAGTTTATCGTACACACTGGCATCACAAAGATGTTTAAAGACTTACAGTGATATTTCTGGTAGCCTAGAATGAAGAAAGACATAGTAGCATATGTATCCAGTTGTCTCACATGACCAAATGGTGAAGGCTGAACACCAACAACCCGATGGTTTACTACAACAATTGAGATTCCTTAGAGGAGATGAAATTGGAACACTATGGATTTCATTTGGGTATCCCCAAGACAAAGAAAGGGCATAATGCAATATGGGTTGTAGTGGACCACCTAACTAAGTCGACACATTTCCTTTCCTTAAAGATTACTGCCAAGGTGATAGACCTAACTAAACTATATGTCAGTTAGTTCATCTCTATGGTGTTTTGAGTTCAATTATCTCTGAGTATGACCCGAAGTTCACTCAAAGTTATGGAAACAAGTGCTTGAAGAACTCAATACAATGTTGAAATTCAGCATCACCTATCACTCACATACTAATGGATAGACAGAAAGAACAATCCAAAATTTAGAGAATCTGTTGAGAGCATGTGTGCTTGATTGGGGTGGATCATGGGAGCACTACTTTCCCTTAGCTGAGTTTGCCTATGGTAATGGCTACCAAGTCAGTATCGGGATGCCTTTGCATGGAGCTTTTTATGGGAGGTTGTGTTGGTCACCACTTCTTTGGGATGATGTTAGTGAGAGGTCTTTGCTGAGGTTAGAGGAACTACAATTATATGCTGATAAGGTTGCTTTGATTGAGCAGGGACTGAAGAGAGCCCAAGATTGACAAAAGTAATATGTTGATGCAAAGAAGACAAATTTGCATGTTACAACCCATGTTAGGGTTAGTCAAGATATACCTCGAATAACGTGAAGCACCTTGATTAGTGCTAATCACCCTGTTAAACAACATGGTTAATCAAGATAAGCTACTTCATGAATCAATAGTTGAGATTGAGTCATCTGAGGAAACTAATGACAATAGCAGTGTTAATTGTTGAGTTAAGTTAAATGCCAAGATGCAATTTGTGTTTTGACTAGTTGTGACAAGCTAATAATCATAATTTTGTGCTTTGAGGTTGTAGAGAATCCCATGCTTGAAAGTTTGCAAGAGAAATCACTCGAATCAGACATTCGAGGCAAATGTTATGATTGTTTCAAGAATTTTGGACCTGGTTGCAATTTTCCCAATAATTAATTTTTTTGTTATTTCTTTTAAGAGGGTCGGTTGCCCCCTCTTCTCTTTTATTTCTTCCCGACAGAACAGGGAACCACAAAAGCGGTGCCCCAAACTTAGAGCTCGACCGAGACCTGCTGTAGGGGTGATGAGCGAGGGTGATTTGGGCTTCATAGCTCCGACCAGCTGCACCTAGCCTTCCACCCTTCTTCTTCCTCCTCTATTCCTTTCTTCTTCCTCGCCCTAGGTGCGCAGCACCTCGACCAGCCTGGGCGGCGGACAGCAGTAACAGCAGCAGTTGCGGCTGCACGGACGGCGCCGGCCATGGGCCGTTTTGGGCGCACAAAGCACCAAGGAAGGTGCGGGTCATTCCGTTTGTGAGGTTCGTGCACAAATCTGCAGCTCCAGCTACATCTAGCGTTTCAATCATAGCTCATCTGACAAGGGGCGACGCCCCACCTTGCAACAACAGCAGCTACCACATGAAGAAGTAGCCATGGATGGCTAGGGCGTGAGCAGTACCACGATAATGGCATGACTAGCTTCGGCCTTGAGGCCTAGATCCGGATCCGCATCTCTATGCATTTTGGCACCCAACCAAAAGCATCCTCTTCAATCTGTGCGTGAAGAAAAACTGCCGCTGGTAGCAGCAGGTCTGAATCAGGAACATACTTGGGTAAGTAAGCACTCAAATCAACCGTCTTAAACTCGGTATAGAGGTCCGTTCACGAACTCGCTGTTCATATTCTTCGATTCTGCCTTAACAGAGTTCATCTTCAACCTGTGCAAGCGTAGAGCTTCTCGCATGAAGCAGGTTCAACTTGGGTCTATTTTAAGGTAGAAGACGAACCAGAAATAGCCAGAAACCGGTACTTGGACGCATTTCCAGACGAATCCGGACAGTCCAAATCGCGGTGAGTAGAATTTCATTTATTTATCATTAATAAACTCAGACGTTTGAATATTTTCTGTTTTGTGCGCGAATTACGCTGATAACAGGCGTTATCAGGCGTCGGGCAGCGTTTGGCGTCGCCCGACTTTTTATTTCATAAAATGCTTTTAGACACTTTTATATGATTTAGTTTAGCATCTGATCAGTGTGGATTGAATCAGTGAATTTATATGGTTCATTGGAACCTAAATTGCTCATTTGAATGTTGAAATTAGAAATTCATGTCTGAAAATGGTATGATTTGGGTATGAACCCAGACAATGAAGATTTCTGATAAATTATCAGATGCACAATTTCAAAGTTGATATGAATAAATAAAATATGCATGAAAACCCTAATTGCATATATCTTTTGACGTTAATATGTATAAATTGATATTTACATGAAATGGCACATTTCTCTGAAATATTACCAGAAATTCTCAAGTATTGTTATTAAATTGTATTGTGATATGTAATTAACTCTTAATTGACTTAAGTGATGCACAAACCAGGATTTGGGTTAATGTGCACATTTTTCGAGAATTTTAGAGAATTGATAATTGTTGAGTATGATTCTCATATGTGAAGTAAATTTCTTTAATTTGTGCAATAAGATGTTCAACTGCGTAAATTCGCTATTTATGTGCCAAACTGAAATAAGTTGGGTTATATATGCATTTATAATTTGCTTGAATGCATGGTATGAGAATTTCTCAGAAATTACAATGATTTGAAATATATTGCTCTGTCGGTTTAGAATGACAGTGTATTGTGATCTGATAGGAAATCAGTAAATGTGATATTCCTGTTTAAGTGTTTATATGATAATCAGTTAATAGACTTAGGTTCCCTAACACCGTAGAACCCCTTTGACATATCTGCTTCTTAGGGGTGAAACTCATGTTCAACATCAACGCATGCGATGTCACGGTGGCACGAGGATGGAAAGGCAGTGTTCAACATCAACGCGTGCGATGTCACGGTGGCACTGGAGTAAATAGGGGTTATTCAACAACAACGCGTGCGATGTCACGGTGGTAACCCAGACCTCCTGAGCCTGTGTACTCAGGTTAGAGGAGGAGTTCAGAGCACTCGATGTAGTGCAGTGAGGCCGATGAGCCTCGAGGCCGATGAGCCTCGAGGCCGATGAGCCTGAAGGCCGATGAGCCTGTGGGTCCTGTGGCAGAGAAGGGCTGACGTCAGACTTAGCATTTCCCGGGTGTGTCCCTAAGTCTTGTACGGTGGGATCGTAGTTCGCTACGGATCTTTATATGCAGGGTACACTGCATATGATTAGGGCATAATAATATAAATATGTAATCATACAGGATTACAGTAAATTAATATATCCAAACTTTTGTGTCAATTCATTATATCTGTTTATTTGTTTAAATTATCTGTTGTTGCATAGAAATGCAATTATATTATGTAATCTGCTATGTCATTAGAATTGCCCTGCTTGTATTGTATTTATGTTTATTTCAACTTTATAAACCTGATGAGTTGTTTAGTGATAGCTAAATGAAATACTATTCACTGAGCGAGTAGGCTCATACCTCTACTCAAAACATTTTCAGGTCAGCGACAATTCCAGGAATCTGAAGGATCTTACCATCCTAGTCAGTAGAAGGTATATGTAGTTAGTTAGATAGTGGTCTCTTAGTCCTTTCCCCTCGGTCCTTGGGACATGGTGTGGGTGAGAGAGAGTATGTATGGCGAATGTGTAAAAGATGTAAATTAACTGTTATGTTTTACTTTCTGTTAAACAATGTTACATGTTGTAAACTCTGTTTATGTTCTCTAGCCAGTTTAATTGAAATGCTTCCACAATAGTTTATTATGTTTTAGTTTACAACAATAATCCGGATATCATTACGAGGTTTTTGAAAGAAAAAGTTCTCAGTGATTTGTTTATGTGATAATCCCTCCGTCGCACCCTAATCTCGTGATTAGTGGTTAGTGTGAGATCGGGGTGTGACAACTTGGTATCAGAGCATAGGTTGAGTATGCAGTTACTCTAAGTCAAGGTCAGGGGACGATAAGAGACCAATAGGATTAGGACTTATGTGTCTTCCTTCTAACTGCAATTTTATAATAGGAAATGTTCTGTTATAGTATTGCAGATGACAGGAAGTGGACGTGGTCACGAGAACCAAGTAAAGAGCTTATGTTGAATCGTTAGGGATCATTAGGATCGAAAATTTTAAGTAAGGTACATAAAAAGTGACATGTCGTTAGCTCTGGGAGGTCTGAGTGTTTAGATACCCTGGCCAGGTGTCTGAATACTTAGATTGACCACTATCAAGCCTCTATCTATTATTCTCTGAATACCCTGGCCAGGTATGCAGAGGAAGGATAGGCTAGAGAGAAACCCTAGAAATCTTAGGGTTAAGAATCGGAAATTAATGTAAGAGTAAGAGATTAAATATAGGATGCAATACAACTCTTGTTTTATATTGCTTATTTGATTAGAGATCACTAGAAATGCTCTTATATGCATGAAATTAGATTTTTAGTTTGTAAAGTAAACATGATTCTTTTATGTTGTTGTGTGTTATGAAATGATTTATTTATTATTTATATTCTCTGTATCAAGTAGACTAGACGATTGTTTAAATGTATTTTCCCTAAATGGATATTATTTCCACATGTTTGAGATCAATAGGAGTTAGTTAATCCCGAGTAGCTCTTAGCTTCAGGACTACAGGTTTGGCCTGGTCCGGCTGGCAGGATGCGTTATTGGGATCTAATGACTCCTATTAACAGTATAATTAGAATAGACTCTGGATGATTTAGACCTGAATCATAGTAAGAATGTACATACGATAAGATGTTGAGATATAAGGGAAAGATTAGAACAATTAAGGAGTAGCTGGAACTGATATCGGAAACTTAATGTTGAAGCCTCATATGAGAAATCCTTAGTTGAAAATTAAGGAACACGATATAAGGTTCAAATTAAATTCAATGATTAGTATTATAAGAACTATGAGAATGTGGAAAAGAAATGAGAAAGGTATGTAAGGGCTAAGATAGTAAGAATCAAACATGGAATGGAGCATATAATAGAGTAAAATATTTTTATGTACTTCAAAACAAAGGAAAATAGAAGAAAAGAGTTGAATATACAATAAGTACATAGAAATAAAGAGTCTTATGTAAATCATAAGACCAGGACAAGGAACTTAGTTGGATCAAAAGAAATGTTAGAAAGGATGACCTTGATTAAGGAATGAGGATTACATGACATAATTGAGAGTATGGCATGCATATCTTTATTATAAAGTTTAGTGCATTCATACATACTACCTTGGGATTCCGAGTCTCTAAAAACTAACAAACTAGTTTCAAAAATAAAGAACAAACGCGTAACTTAGAAAATGAAT
Source organism: Alisma plantago-aquatica (assembly GCA_963693085.1). NCBI lineage: Eukaryota > Viridiplantae > Streptophyta > Magnoliopsida > Alismatales > Alismataceae > Alisma > Alisma plantago-aquatica. Next base: position 1,938,900,419 of record OY856409.1, read on the forward strand.
GCATCATATATGTTGCATAACTACCAAGGTAGAGATGTCTAAATGAATGAAATAATGGCACACAGTATGATGATGAAACCCTAGCAAGGTAAATTGAGAATGTAATTTATCTAAATGTCCAAGTAAGAGAAAGGAAATTCCAGTGATAAGATAAGCACGACTTTAGTAAAACTTATGAGATCCAAAGTTTGAATTTCAAACTAAGGGAGTGAAATTACATCACAATAACATCGTGTTATTGATAAGGATCAAACCCTAAAATGTTTAGAGTTGTAGTAGTTCAAGATATGTCGCTAGTGATTTGACCTTGAATACTAGCATCTCTATAAAACAAAATCATGAGATTTGCACTATGATAGGTAAGCTAGTGCTAATAAAATCCAGGGTTTAAAGGTAGTTAATATGGAAAGTTAGATAAACAATATGAAAACGACTCAGAGAAAAGAGTAAGATATAAATTTGAAATGTAATAAGTGTGTGTTGAATAAAAGGAGAAATACACAAATAAGTGAAGTGCGATATGAAATAAATTCTTGCAGTAATAACAAGAAGCAAGTAGTATATAATGAGGAATACTACCTTACATGATCTAAAGTTAGCTGATGTAATTCATGCTCTTATGACACAGCGTCACTATCTTTATGATGTGACGATAGACTGTCACCCTGGAAAGGCGAATGTGGTGCCTGATGCCCTCAGTAGGAAGTCAAGTTCAACAGCTGATGCATTCTCTATGGCATGTTTCGAGAGAGACATGCTAGTAGAAATGTGAAAGTTGAACTTAGACTTAGGAGTGACAGAGCAAAGTGGTTTGATAGCACAGATGCAAGTCAAGCCTATCTGTTTATGATCAGATCAAGGAACTTCAGCAGAGTGACAGTGAGGTGCAGTAGATCATGCATGACATGACAGGGGGAAAAGACCAGCGTTTAGGTTTTCAGATGATGGTTTGTTGTATTAGCATGATATGTTGTGTACCTCAAGACAGTGATTTGAAAAAGAAGATTCTTGAGGAGGCACATGCATCGATGTATGCCATGCATCCAGGTAACACTAAGATGTACATGAATCTCAAGGAGTTGTATTGGTGACCTGGTATGAAGAAGGATGTAACTGAGTATGTGGCTAAATGTAGTGTGTGCCAGTAGGTTAAGACTGAACATTAGAAACCTGCAGGTACCTTGCAATCTCTTCCTATACCAGAATGGAAATGGGAACATATCACAATATATTTTGTGATAGGGTTGCCCAGGACACCTAAAGGTTGTGACTCGATATGGTGATTGTGGATAGACTGACTAAGTCTGCTCACTTTCTTCATTTTAAGTCAACCTTTGATGTTCTGAAGTTGGATAAGATATTCATGGATGAGATAGTTAGGTTGCATAGTATCCTAAGTTCACATCTAGGTTTTGGAATCAGTTGCATCGTGCTTTGGGCACAAAGTTGATATTCTGTACAACTTTCCATGCACAGACAGATGGTCAGTCTGAGAGGACCATTCAGACTCTTGAGGACATGATGAGAGCAGGTGTCTTGCATTTCTGTGAAAGTTGGGAAGAACACTTGAGCCTTATAGAGCTTGCATACAACAATAGTCACCATTCCAGTCTTGGTATAGCCCCATATGAAGCTTTATATGGAAGAAAGTGTAGATCACCCACATGATGGTATGAGGTAGGTGAAAAGCAGATTCTTGGATCAGAGATAGTGGATTTGACCACTGAAAAGATTGCAGTGATCAAAGAACAGTTGAAAGCTGCTCAGGACAGATAGCAGAGTTATGCTGAGAAGAGGCGTTGACCTCTTGAGTTCCAGGTTGGTGATGAAGTATATTTGAAGGTTTCACCATGGAAAGGAGTGTTGAGGTTTGGTAAGAGAGGCAAACTGACTCCTAGGTTCATGGGCCCATATCCTATCATTGAGAGGATTGGACCTGTAGCCTATAAGTTGGATTTGCCATCTGAGTTAGCTAATCTTCATGATGTGTTTCATGTGTCTATGCTTAAGAAATGTTACCCTGGTTCAGAGAAGATAGTAGACCCAGAACCGGCACAACTCAGAACAGATGTGTCCTATGTGGAAGGACCAGTTCAGATAGTTGATCAGAGAATCAAGAAACTTAAGAATCGCGAGATACCTTTAGTAAAAGTTTTGTGGAGGAATCATAACCTAGAGGAAGATACGTGGGAGCTTGAGTCAGAGATGTGTAACAAGTTTCCTTCTCTCTTTTAGGAATTTCGGGGCGAAATTCTTATAAGGGAGGAAGATTGTTACAACCCATGTTAGGGTTAGTCAAGATATACCTCGAATAACGTGAAGCACCTTGATTAGTGCTAATCACCCTGTTAAACAACATTGTTAATCAAGATAAGCTACTTCATGAATCAATAGTTGAGATTGAGTCATCTGAGGAAACTAATGACAATAGCAGTGTTAATTGTTGAGTTAAGTTAAATGCCAAGATGCAATTTGTGTTTTGACTAGTTGTGACAAGCTAATAATCATAATTTTGTGCTTCGAGGTTGTAGAGAATCCCATGCTTGAAAGTTTGCAAGAGAAATCACTCGAATCAGACATTCGAGGCAAATGTTATGATTGTTTCAAGAATTTTGGACCTGGTTGCAATTTTCCCAATAATTGATTTTTTTGTTATTTCTTTTAAGAGGGTCGGTTGCCCCCTCTTCTCTTTTATTTCTTCCCGACAGAACAGGGAACCACAAAAGCGGCGCCCCAAACTTAGAGCTCGACCGAGACCTGCTGTAGGGGTGATGAGCGAGGGTGATTTGGGCTTCATAGCTCCGACCAGCTGCACCTAGCCTTCCACCCTTCTTCTTCCTCCTCTATTCCTTTCTTCTTCCTCGCCCTAGGTGCGCAGCACCTCGACTAGCTTGGGCGGCGGACAGCAGTAACAGTAGCAGTTGCGGCTGCACGGACGGCGCCGGCCATGGGCCGTTTTGGGCGCACAAAGCACCAAGGAAGGTGCGGGTCATTCTGTTTGTGAGGTTCGTGCACAAATCTGCAGCTCCAGCTACATCTAGCGTTTCAATCGTAGCTCATCTGACAAGGGGCGACACCCCACCTTGCAACAACAGCAGCTATCGCACGAAGAAGTAGCCATGGATGGCTAGGGCGTGAGTAGTACCACGATAATGGCATGACTAGCTTCGGCCTTGAGGCCTAGATCCGGATCCGCATCTCTATGCATTTTGGCACCCAACCAAAAGCATCCTCTTCAATCTGTGCGTGAAGAAAAACTGCCGCTGGTAGCAGCAGGTCTGAATCAGGAACATACTTGGGTAAGTAAGCACTCAAATCAACCGTCTTGAACTCGGTATAGAGGTCCGTTCACGAACTCGCTGTTCATATTCTTCGATTCTGCCTTAACAGAGTTCATCTTCAACCTGTGCAAGCGTAGAGCTGCTCGGATGAAGCAGGTTCAACTTGGGTCTATTTCAAGGTAGAAGATGAACCAGAAATAGCCAGAAACCGATACTTGGACGCATTTCCGGACGAATCCGGACAGTCCAAATCGCGGTGAGTAGAATTTCATTTATTTATCATTAATAAACTCAGGCGTTTGAATATTTTCTGTTTTGTACGCGAATTACGCTGATAACAGGCGTTATCAGGCGTCGGGCAGCGTTTGGCGTCGCCCGACTTTTTATTTCATAAAATGCTTTTAGACACTTTTATATGATTTAGTTTAGCATCTGATCAGTGTGGATTGAATCAGTGAATTTATATGGTTCATTGGAACCTAAATTGCTCATTTGAATGTTGAAATTAGAAATTCATGTCTGAAAATGGTATGATTTGGGTATGAACCCAGAAAATGAAGATTTCTGATAAATTATCAGATGTACAATTTCAAAGTTGATATGAATAAATAAAATATGCATGAAAACCCTAATTGCATACATCTTTTGACGTTAATATGTGTAAATTGATATTTACATGAAATGGCACATTTCTCTGAAATATTACCAGAAATTCTCAAGTATTGTTATTAAATTGTATTGTGATATGTAATTAACTCTTAATTGAGTTAAGTGATGCACAAACCAGGATTTGGGTTAATGTGCACATTTTTCGAGAATTTAAGAGAATTGATAATTGTTGAGTATGATTCTCATATGTGAAGTAAATTTCTTTAATTTGTGCAATAAGATGTTCAACTGCGTAAATTCGCTATTTATGTGCCAAACTGAAATAAGTTGGGTTATTTATGCATTTATAATTTGCTTGAATGCATGGTATGAGAATTTCTCAGAAATTACAATGATTTGAAATATATTGCTCTGTCGGTTTAGAATGACAGTGTATTGTGATCTGATAGGAAATCAGTAAATGTGATATTCCTGTTTAAGTGTTTATATGATAATCAGTTAATAGACTTAGGTGCCCTAACACCGTAGAACCCCTTTGACAGATCTGCTTCTTAGGGGTGAAACTCGTGTTCAACATCAACGCGTGCGATGTCACGGTGGCACGAGGATGGAAAGGCAGTGTTCAACATCAACGCGTGCGATGTCACGGTGGCACTGGAGTAAATAGGGGTTATTCAACAACAACGCGTGCGATGTCACGGTGGTAACCCAAACCTCCTGAGCCTGTGTACTCAGGTTAGAGGAGGAGTTCAAAGCACTCGATGTAGTGCAGTGAGGCCAATGAGCCTCGAGGCTGATGAGCCTGAAGGCCGATGAGCCTGTGGGTCCTGTGACAGAGCAGGGCTGACGTCAGACTTAGCATTTCCCGGGTGTGTCGCTAAGTCTTGTACGGTGGGATCGTAGTTCGCTACGGATCTTTATATGCAGGGTACACTGCATATGATTAGGGCATAATAATATAAATATGTAATCATATAGGATTACAGTAAATTAATATATCCGAACTTTTGTGTCAATTCATTATATCTGTTTATTTGTTTAAATTATCTGTTGTTGCATAGAAATGCAATTATATTATGTAATCTGCTATGTCATTAGAATTGCCCTGCTTGTATTGTATTTATGTTTATTTCAACTTTATAAACCTGATGAGTTGTTTAGTGATAGCTAAATGAAATACTATTCACTGAGCGAGTAGGCTCATACCTCTACTCAAAACATTTTCAGGTCAGCGACAGTTCCAGGAATCTGAAGGATCTTACCACCCTAGTCAGTAGAAGGTATATGTAGTTAGTTAGATAGTGGTCTCTTAGTCCTTTCCCCTCGGTCCTTGGGACTTGGTGTGGGTGAGAGAGAGTATGTATGGCGAATGTGTAAAAGATGTAAATTAACTGTTATGTTTTACTTTCTGTTAAACAATGTTACATGTAAACTCTGTTTATGTTCTCTAGCCAGTTTAATTGAAATGCTTCCGCAATAGTTTATTATGTTTTAGTTTACAACAATAATCCGGATATCATTACGAGGTTTTTGAAAGAAAAAGTTCTCAGTGATTTGTTTATGTGATAATCCCTCCGTCGCGCCCTAATCTCGTGATTAGTGGTTAGTGTGAGATCGGGGTGTGACATTGCACTTCAGTATAGGTGACTATGTGTTTATGAGAATCTGATCCCTCCGAGCTATAACTAAGAACAAAGGAAAATTGAGTCCCTAATATGTGGGTCCATTTGAGATCCTAGAATGGATTGGTGAAACTGCTTATCGTTTAGTGTTAAACCCTCAGTATAGTATGATGAATGATGTATTCCATGTGTCCAATCTGAAGCACTATGTGAAGGATCATAGTCATGTGTTGAGCATTAAACCAATTGAACTCCAAGGGAGGCTGACATACCTTGAGTCACCTGTGAGGGTAATGGATACCAAGGTGAAAGAGCCGAGGAATAAAAATATTGAGATGGCAAAGGTTCTTTGGGAGCACCATGGAAAGGATGGAGCCACATGTTAGCTAAAGACAGACATGTAAAATTCTTATACTAAATGTTTTGTATGATTAGCTAAATTTTGAGGATAAAATTCTTAGAAGAGGGGAAGGATGTTATAACCTCAGTTTCACTCGTATTATACTTAATTGAATTGCAATGCTTTGAATAAATGGGACATATTAGAAATGTGTGTGCATTGTTTTAAAAGTATGGCTTGCTCTTGCACGTTTCCCTTAGATTTTGATTTTGTGATTTCTACTATATTGATAATCCAATAATTGATGAAAGGGAAACAAGAGAGAAGAAAATCCAATAATAAGCAAAAAGCAAAATAAATTAGATAATAATTAACTGTATTTAGGAGAATTATGTAGAATTCTCTAAAAAGTGGTATGGATGGCCACTAGTAATTCATTTTCGTTTGCACATGTTTTCTAATAAGAAAAGTAATAAAAATAAAGAATAGAGAAAAGAAATGAAGATACAAGGTTGTATTTTAATGCTTGAAATATGATTTATAAAGAGATTACTTGCATATGAAGAAAAACATCATTTATTTTTGATTTTTAGTCTCAAACCTTGTCCATATTTAGATAATGACATTATGGACTTCCATTTAAAATTTGGGATCAAAAGGTTTAATAGAATAGGAGTTATGGAATTTGCCAGAATTCCTAAAGTGTATGATTCAACTTGGAATGATATTAAATGTCACAAACTTATTCTCAAAATAGGAAATCCTTTTTTCCCCATTTGTTAGGTGTGTGACATGATGACCATTGATATATGATCCAACGGTGGTGAAAATGTCACCCATTCTTGGCGAGATTAGGAAACGAGGACACATACATACTGGCTTTCCAAGCCATTTTCCCAGAGATTTAATGAATGAGCAAGCAAGGAAACTTGCTCTTCCTCTTAGAGAAAATGGGATGAAGCTACCTACCCCAAGTTTCACCAGGTTTTGAGGCTTTTAGGAGATTCACCTAATATCCCATCTTAGAGCTAACCATGCCACCAGATGAGGGTATACATAGGAGACCCTAGATGCTCTGCGAGCACACAAGTTGTTCCCAACTCTTTGGCCGAGTCACAGGATCAATTCTCTACCCTCAATTTCTTTGTTGATCTCGACTCCCTGAACCATCTTTGCTTCCTAGTCATAGTTCTTCTATGTTGTCTTGATGACTTCGACCCTCGATAGAGAAATTGATGGTGTCGGTGGGTTTGGAGTGTGGCGGAGGAGGGGATGGTCTTTATTCATGTGTTGGTGGTCTCCTTGCTGAAGTCAACCTTGTCATTGCATGCACAACTATGCTCACGAACAAGTGGAGGTTGAAGGTGAGGATTTGTCAATTGATCCTCCTGCCTTGACCCTATGTTGAAGAGGTAAGGGCAGCGTCGTCCTTTCATTCTTTTTTTCATTTAGTCAGTGAGTCCCCACACAGGCTCGTTGCTTAGTTGGCAAGAGCCAGTTGGCCAACCGAGCCAAGGTGGTAGGGCAATAATCGGGGTTCCTTGCCTAGGTGGAAGGACCTTATTGGCCCAAAATGATTTATTTTGCAAAAATCATAGTAAATTGTAGGATTGATCAATAGTGACAAGTAATATATGAATTTTACTCAAAAATACAAAGAATTCAATAAAAATATGACCAATTCCTAGATCCGCCTCTACTTCAAAAAGTAAATAAAGTTTCTATATTTAATGTGTTAAATGAATGAAACCCTATTTGCTATGTTTTTATGATCTTAATGAGTTCAACTAATCTTAATAATAAAATATTGGTCTTTTGGATAAAAGGGTAACTTGATTCTAATTTGAGATTAATAACCTCTGATTTGATGAATTAGGGTTGCCTTGAGATTAAAAGTACAATTAATGATAAGTTCAAGGTTTTTCAACCTAAAGGGCATGAAAAGTGATGATTAGGATTTAGGAAGCTAAAACCATAATGAAACCCTAAAGTTGATCTCAAAACCCAATCTTGGAACCCAAGTTAGTCTTAATGGTGAATTTAGGATAAAATAATAATACATGGGTATTATGAATTAATTTTAAGATAATTGATTGGTTGGTTGCTTTTGTTATATTTTGTTTGGATGTCAAGTACTCATGAGAAAGGTATGTGGTTACACCTAATATTAACCACATTAGTTTGCCAACAATTTCTGAGAATTGTTGAAATGGATTGCAAATAATTGCTTGTTTATTTATTTATTTCCTGCAATCTATAAAGTCACTATGGATATCACATTATATTCTTATAACTTGCTCAAACCCCTCATACCAACTGTGAAAGTTTGAGAATATTGAGAGTGACCACATTACAGATTTGGAAGGTCATATATGAGAATACTAGGGCCTGACCCCATATTGGGAAGGGCATATTTGGTCTGGCCCCAGATTGGGGAGACCAAAACAACACCTAGATCAAGATTCAAAAGGTGGCCCACCAACATGGCACCTGGGCTCCAGATTGAGAAGGTGGCCTTTTGTCCACTACAGGGACAAGACCCTGAAAGGGGTATCCCAAAGGTTGAGTAAAAATGGGTTGAGAAGTTATGAAGAAAATGTTAATTTTTTTTTCTTATAACAATAATTGTTGTGAATATGTTGTTACAACTAGATGCAAATATTTTGTTCCCCCACATACCCGTATAACTTGTTATACTAACCGTGTTTTGGATTCATGACATTTTAGGTGAATCTGCTCATATCTTGCATAATGATGAAAGATGGATACCTAGAGAAGAAGACACCAAAAGAAAGGGTTTAATTTAATTCCTAGAGGATATAGTTAGAAGGTTTACATCTTGTTGCAAACTTTAGAAAATCCATATTTTGTACACCATGTTGGAAAATCTACATTTTATCTTGTACCCGACTCATTTTAGTTTAGTGAAATTTATTAATTATTTCTAGTTATTTGATAAACTTTGATCCTATATATATAGTAATGGCCCTTGCCAACTTAGTCCTCATGAATAGGGGATAACTGGTGGAGGGGGTCGTTACATGTTGGTTCAGAGTAGAAAAGAACATAAGACTTGAAAAAAGGTGAAAATGTGAGTGGAGAGAGTGTTAAAGAGAATCCAATATTTTAAATATTATAATCCTATTGGTTAGCATTTTCAAGGATATAAAAAATTAACATGCTCATAATTATTTCAATAAACCACTATTTCTATAGTAGTATAGATTAGGAAAAACAAAAGTGTCACGTACGAAAAAGGAAAGTTGGAATATGATACCCATTGTAATTCATGATCATGTAAATTTCATACAAATTATAACCATTAATTTGAAATCAAATTCTTGGATATCAAAAATTTCATAATTAATAATGACATTACAAAGTGCTAATTTGATATTTTAGTCAAGTTATGATGTATAAATTATATAACATGTTTGAGGTATGCATTAATATATCAAAATAGGAACACTATTTGGAGGGAAACTAAATTTTAACTAACTATGTTATGATCACACTATATTTTTTGGATGAGTACATGCTCACCATTTTTTGATTATTTACAATGAGTGCCATAAAGTTATCAAATAATGCATTATAGTTAAGTAAGAAATCATAAATATGTTTTGCATAGTTTCTCATTAAAGTTAGCCTTAAGATATAATTGATGCACATGCACATGTAAGAAATTGTATAACAACCCTATTAAATTGTGTAGTGAAGTTAGAATATTTGAGAAAAAGATTTTTTTTATTAAAATATTCATATTATTTCATTTTTGGTATTATTAATTATTCATTATAATTAGAATGCCAAAAAATATAAATATGTGATAATTTTTTGTCAACAATGTAGAGGATATTAAATAAGCATTATTGTTGTATGTAAAGTTATCATGACATTATAAAGTAGCATTCAACAAAAAGTAGCACATAATGCATGTCAATTGACATATTAAACTGATTTGAAAGATATTAATAAATTTGGAAGGGGAGGGTGAAAGGCAGTTAATATTTAGTTAGAGCTCATGTCTCCCTTTTTCTAGTAAGAAATGAAGGCATACGTACAACAAGTTAACTGTATTCCAATTCTAGGAAACCTAATTCTGAAATGTATCAAAGAGAATATATTACAAATTTCATGTAATATTAGAATAAGGATAGAACATTAAATCATAGATAAGAGTGCATCTTGTGCATATCTACTTACATAATTATAGAATTTCCACTAAGTTATAATACTTGAGTGGTGTATCAATGTTTGTGTTGACTGAAGGCTACATATTTTGACGATGACTAAACAATTCCACGATATTGAGTCTAATTAAACTACAAGATGATTCTGAAAAATGGGTACACTCTAAGCATTCAACATTAGAGCCTTATATAGAGAAATTCAATAAGGCGTACAACCAGATCAAGTTGATCCAAGAACTTAGGAGAGAAATGTCATATCTCGTCGATATATTTGGCATATATCATCGGTTATATCATTGGTTATAAACTGATGACTAAATGTGTGATGACAAAACTTAGGATGTACATCCTCCATTATTTTAATAAAAAGAAACTGACAAGATACATATATATCGTCAGTTCTACATTACAACCAATCAATAATTCAACATGCAGCATGCAACAAAAATGTGGTTTCCCTTGATTGTTCCTCATCGATTATTACAAAGAGAACCAATGAGGTAATGCTAATTATGTAGTTAGTTTCTTGTGAAATAACTGGCAAGGTAATTCTTAATAGAATTTCATTGGTTTGTCCAGTGAATAAATAGTGAATGAAAGGATTTTTCATCGATTTCATTCATTTAACCAATGAAGTAGGTATATTTAGTTGGTTTCTTATGAAATAACTTATGACATATGTGTGTATTTTTTATATAGTAGGTCTACAAACCTACTTTCCAGCTATTAGCCTTTTTAGAGCATGCAGTTCATTAGAATTGCAAGCTCTGTAAGCATCAAAGCTTAACAACAAGCCATCAAACCTGTAAGAAAAAAGAAATATATATACAAGAAACAATCTATCCATTTTCATTTCAATGCACACACATATGCATGAACTCACAACTCAATTGATTCAGTTCTCATCCACACATTCAATTTCATATATATGCATGAATACACATCACAAAGTAGACTCAAATCTGATCCCCCTCATGCACCTCATATTGAATTCACACACACATATGCATGAACACATATACAAATAAGCTACCATAGAGTTTAACTCCACATGTACAATATATAAAACAAAATATTGACATCAAAGTTTGTATACAGATATTAATCAACCATCCCAATTAGCTGACTAGTCCACATGCTTGATGAAATAGCCTGCCCACTCATTGCATAGGTCATTCAACCGCTCCAATGCATAGGCTTCAGTAATGTCAAAAATCTGCAAAGAGAATGAGACATAATTCAAATTATATTTGAGTGTTTGTATTATCAAAATGATATTACTTAATCAATCATGATCCAAGACTAATAACAATACCCTCACTATACATTTGATTTCTCCTAATGCATGCCTAACAATGTTGTCCATGTACAACATCATGTAGTATCTACATGCCCAATCATTGTCTTATACAAAGCACTATCGATTCACAATTATGTGAATAAATGTAATTAAGGAGAGTAGGTAACATCTATGCAATGAAGCGAGAAGACTATAAACATTGACACTCCTCCAAGATACTATCCACTGTCCCTCTACCGCTAGGAAATTCTTTCGTACCCCTATAAGTTAAATTAACAAATATGTTGCATTATTAAATTTTCATATGATTGCAAACATTAGCAAATATGTTGAGCATGGAGAAAATATAGTTTTGCGTGAATCAAAAGTTTCATTGAATTTCCCTCATGTGGTGTTAGTTTTATACCTAAAGGATCAAGGAAATACATAGTATAGATCTCAGGAATAATCACTAACAATTGTCAATGCTTATTTTTGAGTAAATAGAAGGCAAATAAAATAAAAATTAAATTCCACAATAATTGTATATTGAGTATAATGAAAATATAACATGTAGTATACATTAAACTAATATCCCTTCTACCTCATCTCTATGTGTATCGTTACCAGTCTTAGATTCAACATTTACACTTGGTAAGCCAATAGAGAATGGACTAAAATCATCACACTTGTGATAGTACTCTTCTTCGTCGATATGATCTGAAATGAACTGTCTTTTCCCATGAAGAATGATAGATGAATTTTCTTTTGTAGAATTTTCAATACAGAATACTTGCTTTGCCTTTGATGCCATGATGAATAGTTCATCCTTCTCGCATGTCCACCCAAAATTCACTATCGTGAAACTGAGTCATCAACTACAACTCCTTTGTTGTTAATAACCCATTTACATGTAAATAATGGAACTCTAAACTCTATTTAGTCAATTTCCCACATGTATGCAATGACACTGTAATAAGAAATTTTTCCCTCATGTGGACTCTTATCATTTGCACTAGAAAAATACAATGAAGACACTTGAAGGGTCCACTATTTTAGATGACACTCTTATCATCTTGATGTTTTGTGTAGCATGAAAATCCATTAATGTCAAATGCTTCATAAGATGTAACTTGCGTCTTTGTCTTATACACAAGGCATATGATATGTTCCTCTACAAATCTTACAAATTGTTACTATAATTCCTATAGAGGTAATATAACCTATCCCCAGGTTGTTTGCCATGTTCCTCTATAAATATTACAAACTGATCGTGACCATTAATAAACTCCAGAGTGTAGTGATTTGGATTAGACATCCATGATTAATCCATTATATGACCACATGGGAGACGAGTAGCTCATCATGTGTTATCTAATAAGCTAATTTTAGGATAAAATATGATTGATATGATCCCTAATAATCTATTAGCATTCACATTGATGAATGTGTACCACATATCCCATTCTTGAGCACTTCGTCTCACTAGTAACTGTAAAATACATGTTTGATTTAATAAATTTTGACAACATATCCCCACAGTTCTCCAAGTACACTAATGTAGATGGGCAAATACCCACATATGTAGCCAGAGAACAAAAGGAGAAATGTTGTCAAATTTTTTTGAAATAAAAATGGATTATATAATTACATCCTAAATGAGATGAAGTGATCAAGAACAGTCCCAAATAAGTGACTATCCAAGGTTTACTCCTAATGAGTAAATCTTGGACATGTTTATAGGCTAACAACATGGTTTAGAAACAAGAGTTTTGAATCTAGCTTTTATAGATTAGAGTATATAGATTAGTATTTATATTATATTAGGGCTTAAAAATAATGTTAATACTAATCACATACACACGTACAACTTAGAGACCTAAAAAAGTCAAATAATTAATAGCAAACATGAAATAAATTATTATATATGCATTTTCAACACAATTTCCATACAATTATCACAATTTCCACACAATTCATCCAATTTTCTTCTAAATTTAATCACAAACTCTCTACAACTGAAAGCATGAAAAAATGTTCAATTCCACACAATTTGATTTCTTCTCCCTCTCCTCCTTCCCCCTCTCTCCTCCTTCCCCTATCCTACTCGATTGTTTCTCAATACTATGAAGAAATCATAATAGGGTAGGGGGAGGAGGAGAGAGGTTAAAGGAGGAGAGGGGGAAGGGAGATGGAGATGGTTGAAGGATGAGAGGGGAGGAAGGAGAAGACATACATGTGGAATCGGTGGCAGTGGCGGATGATGATGAAGGCAACGTTCAGTGAAGGTGACTACACTGGCGACCGACAACAGTGGCAACTGGTGGCAGTGTAGCCAGTAGAGGTAGCATCGAAGGATTTGAGGGTAGGGGCGGGGTGGATAACAATGTTGAAGCTATAGTGGGGGATGTTGAGTAGTAACAGAGGAGCTCAGGCCATCGGTGGTGGCAGAATCATGATAAGGTCAGAGAGGCTAGAGGGGTTTCTCGCAGGTAGGGGAAAGAGGAGAAAGACGAGTTTTTCACAGGGTTAAGTAAGACATTTGTAGCCGGTTATTATAAAATATTGAATAAATACCATATGTCATTGGTTCTTTGAACAAAACCACTTAATAAACATGTGTTTGTGTGAATTGATATTGTTTGTCCGTTATAACAAAATTGATGACAAAAAATGCATTGTAGCAACACCTATGTTGTCAGTTTCTATAAAAAGCCGATGAGTTATTCTAATGGGGGGGGTTGTAGGATGTTTTGTGTGTAACCTTTCTCGTCGAATACTTTCTATGAAACTGATGATGTAGACTAAGGGTTATGCTTCTATCTCATTGGCTAGTTTACTAGAAACTGACGAGATAGGGGTTTTAGAGGGAGGTGAAATATCTCTCAAAATTTTTTGCAAAATTTTATTCTCGTAGGTTATCTATGTTGTTGGTTTCTTTATGAATCAACTGACGAGATAAATAAAGTGCAACCATGTTTTCTTAGTCAGCCAATTATGATGTTTTTTAAAGAACTAACCGAGATGTATTACAACATTAGTTTCCCTTGAATAAAAAAATGACAACATAAGTCATATCTGTACTAGTGCTCCTTGGGCATATCAATCTTGAGGCAGACTTCTCCATGCATCCATATATATTTGACAACACCAAATACTAAAACTAAAAGAGGTGGATACAATCCCTCATCTAAGCAATTAACTATGATATGTGGAAGACAATGGACATCCCCTTCACCATGCATTTGGAATAGACAAGGTGGGATGAGGAGTCCATGAGGAGAGACTGACACAATGTCAAATCTATAAGAATTCTCTACACATATCTCTCCCTTTTGAGTGCAACCACATCTCTCTTATGAAACATATTTTGAGATCCAGAAGAATCTCTCCATCACCCATGAAGGAACATAAAAAGTTAAGGATTCAAAAGATCATCTTGTTACAATACTAGCTCCATCTATTCAAGATGTGCAAGATGGAGTCCAATTGGGGACATGTATCTAAATTTCACTAGTTGCATCAACGGTCTTAGTGCACTTGGTAAGTATGTAGAGTCAAAGGATCCATGAGCCAAAATCCTTTGCCCCTCACAGACCATTTTAAGAAGAAAGTGACAACCATAGAAGAGTATTCTACCCTCCAAACCCTATAAGTTGAACATCTTATAGGTAATCTTAACACTTATGAGGTAAATCTTAATGCAAGAGGTGAGGAGAGTCTCCTAGGAAAAATAAAGAGATGGATTTCAAAGTTCAAAAATCCTCCTCGTGTGATAGATACTTAGATTCTACATATCATAACTAATATACATGCTAAATTTCTCTATAATTGGATAACTATAACCACCATAAATAAATTAGAAAAGATAATATATGATTTAATATCTCAAAATATCTATTAATAACTAAATGAAAAACTCTTTTTGAAGTTCATGCTCATTTTTTGACATCACAAAGCCTTTCTCATTTTCCCCATCTTGGACCACATGTTCCAACTCCATATCTTTTCTCCTTGTGCACCCATCCTTCCAATGGTGGTGATATCTTCTCCTACCTCCCATCTTCTCATGTCCCTCTTTTGCACATGAACCATATGATTCTCAAATAGAAATATCCCACTCCGTTCTTCCTTTTCCTCCAATTTCCTCTCCCTCACATTTCTTGCATATTCCTCAATCCATTTGTTAATTATATAAGTCTGTCTATACTCTTATATATTGAGATAAGTCTCACATTATGCAAAAAAAATATTGGCAACCATTCATAGTCCTATATAAAGGTTATCCTTCTTGTCTAGATACATAATATATTCTCCACCTTCTCTCTAGTAACATGGTATCAAAGCATCTTTATCCTTTCTTAAGAAGAAGTGTCTAAGGTTTCTATGTGGTGACATTATTTTCTCTGGCATCCTCACCATATACTTCTTCTCCATGGTGTAAGTCAAGTTTCCACAAAAGTCATATTTGTGGATATATATCTATGGTGAAAATCATCTCTACTTGGATCTATATATTATATGTTATCCTCACTAGACACTTATTCTCTATGACAGAAGTCGAGCCTCTACAGAAGTCATCTATCTGGAAGCATATCTAAATAGTATCTCCACATGGAACCATCTTCATGGAAATCATCTCTACTCTAGTCTCTTCTTATTCCTTGTCAGTTGTGAACTATCCATGCACAAACATATCTCCTTGTCCCTTAAGATCTCTAGATCTAGAGTCATCTTAAATGACTATAGAAACATGATGAAATTCCATGTTAGAATCCAACATGGCATGTCGCTGTTAGGTCTCCCCTTTCGGCTTACACATCATGCTAAGATCTGACATGCCATGTAAATGCTATGTTTGATCCTTGTCATCAACTTGATACCATGTCAGACCAACAACACATCATGTTGCAACCAACTTTCACTATATCATGGTAGATGATAAGCCTCTACAACCTTCACCCTCACCTCTTCTTGTACATAACTTCATCATCACCTGGAGAAAACTAAATGGACACAACTTCAATAAGTGGAGTCATAGTATCACTATCTACTTCAAAGATTAGGGGAAAGAGAAACATTTCATAGAAGGACCTCCAAATGATGATTCTCTTCCACAATAGGAAAAACATGATTCCAACCTCCTATCCGCTCTATGAAAATCAATGGAACCTCATATTTCTGACATCACAGACCAATAGATTGACTACAAGTCAGCTAGGGATCATCTCCAATTGATATACTCAAAATACATCTCTAAGATATATGACATGATAGTTGAGATGTATTTTTTTCATCATGAGTAGAATAGTTTACAAAAATATGTTGGAGAGGTCACTCACATCATAGATGATCTAAATAGTCTAATTCCTATCTCTATCGACCCTGTCAAACTTTAGAAGCAACAAGATCATATGCTTGACATCGAGTTCCTTTATGGCCTTTTTCAAGGAATACAACAAAGTTGGAAGCTAGATTTTTTAGGTACATAGCTTCCCTCCTTGACAAAAACAAAATAATGTGTCTCTAGATTGTTCCTTGAGCAACACTCTTCATCCAATCCTATCACACATTCATTTGCCTTCATTTCTCACAACACTGCAAAGCTATCTACTAGAAGATGCGGTCATGGTGGGAAAGGGGGAGGACACTCTTATGGGGTTATAAGATGACCCAAATGAACTCAATACATAAAACATGGTCACTATAAGGACTACATACTCCAATCATGACTTCCCATCTCAATCTTCTACTCATTTGTCAATTTTGCAACTATTGAAGAATCTACCGAGCAAACTCCTCATCAAATTATGATGAGTAATGAAGAATATAATCAACTCCTTGAGATCCAGGCATCCCAACAAGCATCCTCATCTATTACTTCATATGTTTAGATGCCAGGAATGTCCTATTCTTCTACATCCCCATATAACGATCCCCAAATATAGGTTCGTCATCCAAATACTTGATTCTAGTACAATGGATCATATTATAGGTATACCTAGCCTTAATCCTAATTTTTCCACCACAATAGGTAGTACCCCTAAATTCACCATTGATAATGGACCTTCAGTTGTTTTTCAGGGCACAAGGACCATCTCGCCCCTTCCTCATATCAAATTGCCATCCATCCTTTTTATTCCTTCCTTTTCATTTAATCTATTGTCTATTAGTAAATTAACCTGTACTCTTCGTGCCTCAATCACTTTTGATCTCGATCGATGTTTTATATAGGACCTTCAGATGAAGGTAGTGATTGGTGGCAGATATGGGGAATCTAGTCTCTACTATCTAGACAGGGCTCTAAAAGCTTGCTAGTTACATCTCCTCCACACATGCATAGTTTCCTTGGTCACTTATCTCTCAAGAAGTTTCACATTTTGCATCCTTAATTTTCCATTTAGATAAACTAAATTGTGAAGATTGTAAATTATGAAAGCACCATAGATCCACTTTACCATATATAGATGTCATGCATACAAACTCTATATTTCATATTGCTAGTAGGATCTCCTCCAAAATTTGGTTTCAATATTTTTTAACTGATGAATTTTCTAGAACTAATTTGTTGTATTTCATGGAAGATCATTATGATATTTTATCTATTACTCATTTTTTGTCTTAAAATTAAAACACAATTCTCTCAGAATATTCACATATTTTGAACTGAAAATGTAAAAGAGTATTTCAATCATGCACTCACCTTGTTTCTTTCCAATAAAGAAATTATTTATCAATATTATTGTCCTCATTATCCTCAACAAAATGGGATAAAATACATAGAATTCTTCTATGCCTAAATGTTCCCTACAATTTTTAGGGAGATGTTGTCCTCACTCCTACCTATCTCATTAATCGTATGCCTTCATTTTATTTTGAATAAACCAATCTTTTTTCAAGTTTTACATCCTAACCACTCACTATATAGTGTTCCTCCTAAAATCTTTGGGTGTCTTCATTATGTCCATGAATTAAGTAATGGTCATGATAAGTGATACATTGATTTTCAATCACTTTTCACATCCTATTTTTTGGGCTTATTTAGCACAAATGTTCACTTTAGGACATTTTTGTGCATTATTTTACTTTATGAGCATGTGAATCACTGTTGCATCAATTATTTAGTATTTTAATGGAACCATGTTAATTTATGATCCATATCTCAGACTTATGTTGTGTTTCCCTCTTTTCATGTGATTTGACACTGAATGGTCAGCTCAACGCTACCAACATATGTGCTGGTGGTACTGACACATCACAATCTACAACAATGAAGGAGGACAAACTCAGTACTACTGAAAGAGGTGTCGATGCTACACAAGCCAGTGGTGAGTGTTATTGACTCATGATCTAGGGAGCATCAAAACTCGAGATTAAATATCTTGGTGCCACCGATTTGCTTGTTGGTGGTACCGATTTCAACATCCAAACCTCCATGATAAATAAGTCTATGCTACGAAAACCCATGTCGGTAGTATTGATACAGTTTGAGGAGAAACAAGTTGTCCAATCACTCAGTGCCACCAACACCCTGTTGGTGGTACCGATGCTACATGATCAGAGTAGATCTAAATTAATTTAGATCCAACAACCATGACTTAATGAGGGCTAAATCCTCCTTTATGACTTCGGGAGTGCGGCCATAAACAGATAGTGACACATTAGCAGAGGATAGAGTCAAGAGAGGAGGAGAGAGATCTATCTACCACACGCTCTAGGCACTACTGGAGTACATTTTTTTTATCAGTAAGCGTTCCTCCTTCTATTCATATATAAAGCTTTACAAGAGGGGAACTAAGCCCAAAAAAAGACCTATTTATGCATGGCTTTATAATCACTATCTATTCTTCTCCACACACGAATTGTGGATGGAGATACATTGACTGGAGTACAAATTTATAGTAAAAAAGATGCAGATTAGGGTATTCATCAGAGGGGATCGTCCAGACGAATTCTCTTAGGGTTTGTGTTTCAATTTTCTAATATTTAGGATGTTTTCCTCTTCTTACTCTTACATTAAGATGATGACAGTCATGCGGGGCTAAATCCCTTATTCCTTTGGATCTAGGAGTATCCCAATGTTGCATTGTATTTGAATTTTATGTGTTGATAATTTATTTCATTTGTTCTGGATGTGAATCTATGATCTCTTCATTGATTTGTATATGCTTGATCACCATAATCAAAGTAATAGAGCATTAATTTCTTATAGAAAGATCAGGAGTTGAAAAAGTTATATATTCACATAGCCTATACCATGCTTTAGGAAAAGGCTTACTTCTATAAAAGAATATCCTAGAGATTTCTATCATGCATATGAGCTTATTCCTAAATGTCTATAGGAGTGGGGTTTGTCTTAGTTTAAGTATTGTATTATGGTGAAGGAGAGGATGATGCTTGCTACATGTCTTTAGTCTAGAATAAAGTGTGGATGATTATTAACAAAAATGAATTTAAATATAGTGCATGTCATGCTGAAACTACACCTCCTAAGGAATCCATCCATTGTTGATTACAATCACCTTAATTTAGGTTTAAATTGTGTTCTTGGTTAACTAAATAGCTAATCAAATCTTTGCAAGGTCTAGTCAATTTGGTTTTAGTACGTAGTAGTCTCTGGTGAATGTTTCCCTACGTTCAACACCTGAGCCTCATCATCATGTAATAATACACACACACACTTGCATTTTACGCACACAGTTCTTGTGTGTCTACAAGCTCAATCCTCAAGTAATGAAGTGTGTCTTCCTTGGATATTCAAAAACTCATAAGGGGCATTGCTGTTATAATCTGACCACACATCATGATCATATGTTGATGTCATGTTTTGTAAAGACACCCCTTACTTCAGATAACCATGGAACCTCTTTGACATATCTAAAAACTAAATACTTCCCATAATTCTTAGTTATTATCAATCCTACACCAATTCAATCACCTAATGATGGAGACCATCCATAGATCCAGATAGCCTAACCATAGCTATCTTTTGTGTAAGACATTATATGTTCTCAAACAGGTCCCCTCTTGGTATGAGAAACTAAAGACCTTTTTGCTAGACAATTTGTTTAGTTTCTTGGTTCTATAGGAAGCAAAGCACTATTGTTCTTTCAATGACAAAATGTAAATACATAGCTACCAATAGTTGGTGCACCCAAGTCCTATGGATGAAGAAAAATACTTAATGATTTTGATATATCTCTTCATTCTTATCCTTTATTTGTGATAATAATAGTGCAATATATATCTCTTATAATCATACATCTAATGGTAGATACAATAGCATAGAGGTCCACCATCATTTCCTCTATGGTTGCACAACTAAAAGTGATATCTATGTCTTGCATGTGGATACAAAAGACCGACTCACAAATATATTTACTTAGCCTATAACTAGGGATAAATGCTACTTTATTAGATCAAAATTTCAAATTACTGCTCTTAATGAAAACTTCATTCTCCTAGTTTTATTATCTTAACTCTGACAAACTTTCTTGGTTGATATCTCAAATTTCTATATCTTATAAGCAAACTTATTGTGTTTATCAATCATATCCACTACAATTAAATTTTTTGTTCTTTTATTATTATTATTATAAAATCTACCTATGAGGATATATCTAAGTTCATTATCCCTTATTAAATTACTTTTGATCATTAAACTAAATTTTAGGGACACTTGCATAGTTTTATGATTAGACTGAAGTGGTGGACACTATTGCTCTTTAACTGAAAATCCACTCTAAAATTCAACTAGAAACCTTATTTTCCATCAACCACATCAATTGAAAATGCAACTCAAAATTGAATTCGATGAACCTAGATTTTTTTATAGTAATAAATTCACACTAAGGTTATTTAGTGAACTTCCAACTTGTAGATAGAAGATCAGTAGTTTCACTAGTTTATAATGAGTTACTCAGTCTCTAATATATAGGAGTCCAAGGATACATGAGTGCACTTAAGTGGATAAATGGATCCTCACTTAAATGTACTTATGTAATAACATAAATTGTAAATACAATGTACCTAAGCCCAATTGACCAATAAACACATCTAGTAACACTCCCCCTCAAGCTTGAGAGTAGACATTGTGTAGTTCTAGCTTGAAACCCATATATTGAAATAGCATTTGAGGAAGTGGTTTGGTTAGGATATTGACATGTGTACGACGTACATGTAGAACATAAGTGTATGTGTTGAGTAATAGATGACTATTGAGTCTTGAGTTATCAAACACATGGAAGTCTGAAGCTAGAAACTACTAGCTACTAGAATTCAATTAGCTAGGCATATGAAAAGTGTTGGTTTTAATAAGACTAAACTTTAAATAACAATTTAAATAAGAAAGTATATTAAATAATTATTTGAAATTTGATGGATGGTAAACTTTAGTATCCTCTATTTAACCAGATTGTAATTATCATATAAGATATACATCCAAATTATGTATTAGCTATTATCAATTAAGCTAGGGAAATTTTACCATGCCACCTTCTTTCCCAATGTAACACTATCCTCTCTAGTCAAAATCCCTCTTTTGTAGTGTTCAAGTAGTAGATAGAATGATACATGATCTCTAGATACTCTCCTTAACTATCTTAATACTTCTTTTATTGTGTGATATCAATAGTGTCAATATAGAGATGGCTCGTTCAAATGGGAGCGTAGGAGGGGCAACAATAAGGGTGACCACGACGGAGTCTGCAAGGGTGACGATGGAGGCACCAAGGATGGTTGTGATTTTGTCTATGGAGCCAAGGTTATCGAAAAGGAATGATGATAATGGTAGTCATCCTCAAGCCTCTGTGCCTGGTTCAAGATATGTTAACTCCGGGTCCTTGAAGTCATCCTCCATTTTGGTTGATCCAGAGATTAGGGCATGGTCAAATCTGTTTGCTCCAAAGCCGGTAGAGGATTCGCCTAGACTCCAGAAGCTTGAGGTAAACCTTGTTAAAGGTAAATTAGTCTATCCTAAGAAAATTGCAGAATAGAATGTTGATAAATGGAGTCTGGTGGCGGCGGGTTATGTGAATGGCTTGAAGCCACATTGGACGACTTTGGTGATACAGGTTCAATTGAGGTTCACTCTTAGTTTCTTTAATGTTACTTTCTCAAATGATGAGAATCTAAACCCGGAATTAGAAGATGGGACATGGTTTGTTGCTGGGAAATCATTGATCATAAAGAAATGGGAAAGGGGAGATTCTATGGAGAAATTGAAGCTTGCAGAAATCCCGATCTGGATTTGTATTTTTGACCTTCCTATGGAACTGTGGGATGAGGAGATGTTTAATCAGATTGGTTCCATCCTGGGAAAACCTATTTCTGTTGATGTGCCTACTGCTTCCTTTCAATGACTTGATTTTTCTAGAAAGTTGGTGTTGGTCCCGGCTGATTCATCCTTTCCTAAATCTCTTCCTATTGTCAGTGATGACGGTGTAGAAGATGTGATCAGATTTGAATATAAATGGGAACCTTCTCACTGTCTTAATTGTGGGAATTTTAGACATAAATCCTTCCTATGTAATGAAGCATTGAGAATAGAGAAGGGGAGCCATAGTAAGAAGGATATGTTGGTCAGAAAGACATAGGTTCTGATCATTGGAAAGGAGTCTTCAGGTCAAGATTCCATTGCCAGTTCTTCTTCCATCTTACTTCCTATTGTCTCTGAAGTGTCTATGATTGAGTCGAATGTTCAAGTCCCTAATATGATTGGTTATAGGAATCCTTTGATGGTTGTCTCTACTCCTACTGCACATAACTCTGGTGGCTGGGAAGTTCAGGGGAGGAAATTTGAATTGCCTCCAAGGTGTACTAATACCTATACTAGAGTCAGTGAGATCTCCCCTAACAAGTTTTCTATTATTGATTATAATATCTTTGAGAATGAGGACTTCATTCATCCATGGTAGATGAAGGTGGTGCCTCACCCTTGTTCATATCTAATGGATACACAATTCTCCGTCGTATCCTAGAACGTTAGGGGAGCTGGTAATAAGTTTTCTCGTATCTAGGATGCTATTGATAGGTTGGGGGCATATGTTTTTATCCTTCTAAAATCCAGGTTACAACCTACTGATGTGCCTGGGTGCATTAATTCTATTTGGAGGGATTCCAATATCATCATGAACGATGGTTTTTATTCCTATGTTAGGATTATAATTCTGTGGAAGGATCCGAACATCACTATTTATCCTTGCTATATTTCTGACCAAGTTATCCACTGTGTGGTCTCTATTCCATATCATCCCTTTCTTCTCTCTGCTATATATGGTGCGAATGGTGATAATGATAGGAGGAGGATGTGGGAGGATCTTAAATCCATTTCTATGCCCTGCTCTTTACCTTGGTTCCTTGTTGGGGATTTTAATGTTGTTCAATTCTTAAAATGATAAAATTGGCAAGCATCCTCCTTCTAAGGCTATTATGAAGGATTTTAATGAATCTATGGAGTTCACTAGTTTGTTAGACATGCCTACCAAAAGTCCCTTTTTTACTTGGGATAGCAGAAGCAAAAGCGGGGTTAATACCTTTTCGAAGACAGAAAAAATTATTTGTAACATTGAATTTATTTCTTCTTTCAAAGGTGCTTAGGGTGAAGTGAACTCTTCAATGACTAGTGATCACAAGATCCTGAAGCTGCATATCTTTTTGGGAAAAAATGCTCCACTTCCTTTAGATTTATCAATTCATGAATTTCAGTTGATGGATTTTGTGAGTTAGTTAAAAGGGTTTGGTGCATGGACAACCATGGTGCGCCAGTGTTTAGACTTTATTCCAAACTGAATAACCTCTGGACTGCCCTTATTAAATGGAATAAGAAAATTGTGGGGAATTTCCATTCATATGCTAGATGCCTTGAAGCTATTTCCACTAATATTCATGATAAGGTTGGTAAGATTCCTAATGACCTTGATCTTCAAAATGAGTTAAGGGTTGCTAGGACTAAAGCTAAATAGATAGAAGTCAAGAGTACAATGGCTCAAGGAGGGAAATATGAACTCCAGATTATTTTATACATCTTTGGAAACCAGGCACCTTACCAATAGCATCCATCTTATGGATATTGATGGTTCCCCTTATTCTAATCCAAAACTCATTTCTAAACATATGGTTACTTTCTACTCAACTCTTTTCAATTATGGAAATTCTAGTCCTATTGTTTGGAAGCCATAATGGAGGTTGCCTACTCTTAGTAATGAACAAAAGGTTTTTCTAAAGAAGTGGGTTACAAAAGAGGAATTGACGAGTGCTATCTTGAGCATGAAAAATGATAAAGCACCTGGCCTTGTTGGGTATAATGCCAAATTATTTATCTCATGTTGGGACATTATTGGATCTGATGTGACCAGTGCTATTTTCAATTTATTTTGTAATGGTAAGCTCCTTAAAGAATGCAATAAGACTTTCATCACCATGATTCCTAAGTCGAAGGTTGTGAACTCCTTGAAAGATTATAGACTAATATCCCTATGCAATTTTATCTATAAATTGATAACTAAGATCTTGGTGAATAGAGTGAAGCCTATCTTGCCTGATCTCATTGATCCCAGCCAGCACACTTTCATACATGGAAGAAGAATTGGGGACACCATCCTTCTCACTAATGAAGTATAATGCTCCTTCTCTAAAAATAATATTAATAATATGTGCATCAAGCCTGACCTTTCTAAAGCCTATGATTCTGTCAATAGAGATTATATCTTGCTTATCATGAAGATTATGGGGTTCCTGGGCTATTGGCTTGAATGGATAGACATCTATTTCTCCTCTGACTCTTACCAGAAACTCATTAATGGTTCCCCTTCTGTTTCTTTTAAAGCGTCAAATGGGGTAAGGCATGGTGATTCATTTGTGCCATACCTATTTGTCATTTCTATGCAAGGCTTATCATCTATTATCAATTATGAAACCCAGTACAAGAAATTCCTACCTCTACATAATGGGATGCGAGTGTTTCTCACATTATCTTTGTTGATAACCTGATCTCATTCTCCAAGGCAGATCCAAAGTATGCCCTAGCTATCAAAGCCATCTTGGACTCCTTCGCTGCTATTTCTGGCCTTAAGTTGAACAAAAGCAAGAGCCATGCATTTCTTTGCTCTAGTAATCGTAGTATGGAAATTTCTTAGATCTTAAATACTGATGTGAAGAGCTTCCCAATTACTTATCTTGTCCTCCCTCTATTTATTGGAAGGTTGAGAAAATCCATGTGCAGCCCTATTCTTGATAAAATGTCTTCTAAGCTTGACTCGTGGAAGTGTAGATTACTCTCTATGGTAGGAAGAATTGAGTTAGTTATTTCTACTCTGTCTTCTTATCATATCTTTTGGTCTGCAACATTTCCTCTTCCTAAATCTATTGTTGTTGAATTGGAAAGAAAGTTTAGAAACTTTATTTGGGGTGACACTGAAGATAAGAAACATTTGCATTTGATTTCTTGGTCCCAAGCGTATAGACCCAGAGTTGAAGGAGATCTAGGCATTCATTGCATCATGGATTAGGCTTTTTCTAGCATCATCAAAAATATATGGGATGTGGCTAGTGATAAAACTATTTATGGGTTAAATGGCTTCATGGCAAGTACCTCATGCATGACTCTATTTGATATGTTAAGCCTAAATCCTATGATTCTTGGCTATGGAAAAAGTTACTCAAGCATAGAGACATTCTCCTTCCTCATATTCATTTTCAGTTGGGTAATGGTTCATGTTTCTTTTTGTGGAAGGATCCTTGGCATGGTGATGGCACTTACCTAGCTGACCATGTTGATATTCAGCTTATGAATAGTCTTGGCAAAGGTGATAGATGTTGTGTGGACACCTGTATCTCCAATGGAGAATTGTCTATCTCTTCCAGTATTTTTGGTGGAGACAAATCTCTTTTGATGCTGCAAAATCTCACTAAACCTGAAGTTAACTCTAATGATCATATTTTAGTGGAGGGTAAGGAATCATTTTCCCTGAAGGACTGTTGGAATCTTTGTAAAGATGTTCATCAATGTCCTAAATGGCCTAGGTTTACATGGAGTAGTTTGATTCCTAGGAATATTTCTATTTTCCTTTAGAAGTGTTATCTTCAATGCCTCCCTACTCAAGACACTCTCAGGAAGTTCGCAATCCAGATGCCCTCTATCTGTTACTTCTATTGGAATAATGAGGAAAATTCCCACCATGTTTTCTTTGCTTGTTCCTTTTGCTCAGACTTATGGATTTCTTTCATCTTGGTCTTTGGATCTATTCCTATGCGTCTTAATGATATCCTCCTTCTTAATAAAAGTGCCAGGACCACTGCCTTCTTTCTCATTTATCACATTTGTAATGAGAGGAATAGAAAGATTTTTAGCCAGTGTTCTTGTGGTTTCAAAGTGGTCTGGTCCCTCTGTATTTGGGACATAAATAGCATGTACATATAGGTGCTTTTTCTTCTTTCTTAATGTGCAATTTTAAGCTCTTTTCTTTGTACAAAGGTTGAAAACTCTACTTTGTTTTAATAAAAGAAGGAGGCACACATGGTTCAACAAAAAAAATAATGTCAGTATAAATTCATCAAGTAAAGTAATCCTGCATTCATAGTGATTAACTGTTGGGTATTAGGGGAGACAGAGAAGGCAGCGGAAAACAAAAAAAAAATTTCTCCCCAACCCATACCGAGGAAATGCGTCAACGCCTATATAATAGGAAAGGATGGTTTGTGGAATCATACCTTGTCCCGAGGCTTGCTCGGTGACAATACCTCGCGCAATGCGCGGTCTTCAACTCTGGTCTTGGACGGTGTCTGTGCATCTCCTGGTCGCACCGGGACTGACAACTCCTACTCGAACCGGACTGTCGGATGACAGTTGTCCTCCTAAGCGGCAATGTCCTCCCGCCTCTGTAGTAGTCCACACGGACCACCTGGAACTCCACTCTCCTTGTCCCATAAGGAAGTGGAAGGAGTCGCACCCTCCTATTGACGTACTAGTCGCCAACACGCTCTCCTGCCTCCTGTTGCAACTACAGTTGTCCTTCCCTTGCTGCACCTCCCTTTTGCGGGCACTTGCTCGGGCTCTCTCACGGTTACCAAAACCAGAGAGAACGACAACTTGCAGAGCAACTGGTTGCACTGAGCTGTACTTTGAGAAGCCCCCAATACCCCTATATATAGGAGAGTCATGGGACAGGGTTCTCCATCCCGGGCAATGCGGGACTAAAGCAGGAGTAGAAGGGTTTGAGAATTTTCTACAAAAAGCAACCGGTTCGCAACTTGAGATGATCGGTTCACAACTGAACCGATCAGTTCGGCCATTGAGCCGATTGGTTGGACCTGAGCCGATCGTTTAGGGCACTCCAACCGATCAGTTGGTGCCCTGAACCGATCGGTTCATGGCCCTCATCCGGCTCAAAAAGACTTTCCTTGTTTCGTTCTCAATTGGTATCGTATACCAATGTTATTCCCAATCGAATTGGGCAATTTGAAACCAAAGGAAAGTTCTTGCTGACATGACTTTCCCAACTGGTCGGTTGCACCAATTGAGCCGATCGGTTCAACTCTTGAACCGGTCGTTTCAACCTGGGCATGAGCCGATCGGCCTGGACACTCCAGCCGACCCGTTCAGCACCTCAGCCGACCGGTTCATCACATGAGCCGATCGGTTGGGAGCACAGGTTGGGTAAAATCAGTCAATTGCGATTTCAATCAATCCGATACTCCAATCAATGCGTCCAACACCTTGAACCATATGATATTGAGCTATCGACTGATTGAGTGTTTAATTGAACTACTAAACTCCTTTAGTAATCAATCTAAATATTGCTTTGTGGACAAAACTCCTTTTCCAGGTTAAATCCTATGTGTGTGACCCTACAGGTCCATTTCACGTTGGCAGTGAAAGTTCATAACACTTATGACTTCACAAGCAAGGAGCGGTGCCTAGTCACACATCAGTGCTACCCAAGTGAAAGTAGAAAGTTGGAGAACAACTTTCATCCTACAATCCGTGAATGGCGTTACAGCGAATGTATAATTCCTTTGTCACTGATATCCCGAATGTACTCGAGGCATGGAACAGTCATCCTGTCAATGTTCATTCACTTCCTTGATCTCAGAGTAGACTGGAAGAGATATGTATGACATCAATATCATATACTGATTCACACATGCGTGCAAGCCTTTCTCAATCCTACTCATCAAGTGGCCATGGATATCAAACTCCCTCAGGAGGGACAAATCCCATATCTATCACTCACCCCTCAAAAGCCCCATGTGTCAAAGCCACCCAATCATCACCTTTATAACAAACCATGTTTCAGGACTGCGTTTGATGATGTCAAAGTGTGCCCAACGACATGTGTTGAGTGCAGTGATTTCAGGTCTAAGAATCACACTCACCACCATCACTGTGAGTACTGACTGTGACTACCATCTCATGGTTCCATGTGTCAAACTCGCGGTGGGTCTGTCCGGTACCTTGTTCTCTAACAAGTACCTATGTGTTTGGTTTGATATCTCTATATCATGACTAATGAGATTCTGTCATCAACCAACACCACAATCTAGTCTTGTGTGTCATTGCTGTCTATCTACCTTCCACAATGACATCCGACTAGGGACATAACAAGAATGTACAAACTCTTAGCATCCGTATGATCTCATCGTTCAGGTCATGAACCTGAAGGCATACATCATTGAGTACTGTCATTCTCTAGACATTCAATCTGTTCTATCACTATCTCATATGACTGAACCAGAAAGAATTGGAAGCTCGCCTTTTATGTTTATCAAATCAATCTTAATGTATCCCACCAATCATCACATGATTGGCTCTCAGGGCATACATACCAACAGACTCCCACTTGCACTGCGAGCCAATCACCCATGAATCATATTCATAGTGATCTTCAAACATGTCCCACATGTTACTGTGCTGTAGTGCCAACATAGTGAGTAATGGCAACACCTTGCCAAAGTCTGTATAAATTGCATGTCTCTCATCTCTTCGCTGTACGTCACACGTATGAGATGGAGTTGCCGTAATATGCGATCTTGTATTCCATTTGCTAACCTTTAGCCACATTGCATGATCAAGGATTCCAGACTTGTCATCAATGAGTGGAATATAAGTTCATCTCATGAACTTTCAGATCCATATGGTATCCACTGCTGTTCACTAACACATAGATACTCGGCATTTCCCTTTTAAATGGCTTTATTGGAACACTTCCAATTATCAACAAACATTCACTTTTATACATCTCATGTATATATATTGCGATTAATTTTCTGTCCTTTCGGAAGTTCGCATCAATGTAACTCTTTACATCGAACTCTTCTCCATAGAACTAGTGCTTCACAAACACTTTTCAAGTTCTCATGGTATTCCTGTAACACTTACTGGAAGCAGACAGACATCCACTCATCATACGAGTTATCAGAATGAGCACATCATATTGCCATGTCCTACATACAAGATGATGAATGCATTTTATTCTTGCCATGTCATACATGCAAGATAATGGGATGATTACATACATGATAGATCCATATCTATTCTTAGTGTTCCCATTCTTCATAAGAATTGGACACTTGGCCTTGGGATACTAATATCCATGTAACATGGACAAGTTTTCTCCCACTGAATCTATGCATACTGAACACTTCAGTACAGATTGCCAATGTATGCTTTCTCTTTCCAGGTCAAGAGATTTTCGAGAACTATCGCTATAGATCTCTATTCCTATCACATAGGAAACATCTCTATCTTCCTTAAAGATAATTTCCACTTTTGGATTTCCATTCTAGAACAATTCCATTTCACATCAATATGTGGAATGTGAATACGCTCCCACTAAATCACAAATCACTTCTTTATCTTTGACATATCAGTCAAACCCTTTGACTATATTATCAAAATAAAGATCCAATTTTGAGTTGCTTGTACTCAATCAATCACATTGATTAGTCCATTGTAACTTATAGACTTCATTTGCATTAGTGGATTCATAAACCTTATAGGTTGTGTCACGTACACATCCTGGTTTTATTCCTCATAGGAATGCGGTTTTAGTATCCATATGCCAAATGTCTTAGTCATTAAGTTGCAATCAACAAGCATCATCCTTCTCAAAATGTTATCCATGTGTCTTAACACTTAAGACTCATCTGCACTTATGGATATGATCCAATGAGTGCTACCATCAAGGTCATACCTTATGGTTCACATGGAAGTCATTTAGGATGTAATGGTTTTAAACTATAACTCAAGATTCAGTTCCTCATATTCATCTTGATAGTTGACTCATCACATGAACAACTCATCACATAGATAATTGAGGTGTATCTGTTAAAAATATAATAACTCACAACCCTTGTGATTCTTAATTTCTTTTATTAGTGTGGGGTATTCTTTTATTAAGAAGAATTCAGTTATTTGATAATCATTCTCTAACTCCTTAGAGTATGATTCCTTCTTGATTCAGACATCACCATGCCTTAATCATGAGTTCACTATGATACACTATCATAATCACTCATAAGGATCTCAAACATTTGGTCCAAGTATTTCATTCATTGATCTCATCAAGAATTAATACTTTACCAAATTTGTACTTCATTTATGATAATCTTGAACATTTCAAGACATTCATATTGGTATTTCTCTAAACACCATTTGAAGTATTAGCATTTATTCCAATAGGTATGTAAATACATCACATGTATTATACCTAATAGGATAATCACTCTTCCACTACTTTAGTGAAGATTGATTAATCATGTCCAAGATATTCATGTCCCTTACTGGTTCTCTAACCAAAAGAGTCTAGTTTTATCCATCACATGGAAACTAGAAATGAATTTCTCATGATTAATGCTAATTAAATTGTTTGAGTTATCTATAACTTTTAGGTATCGTCTTATCTTATGCATATCAAATATCACAAGATAAATAAGGCATTGCCACAAGGATCACATCTTTATAAATTGAAACATCTCTTTATTAATTGCTATCATTGTCATACAATATGCAAAAAATAAAGTGTTTCTATCTATTGGCAAGTATGAAATAGCAGTTCATAACTGTATTACATGCCTTATTGGCTGAAAATAAACTAAAGTATTCCTATCTATAAAGGCAACACTTGCCCCAAGTAAGAATGCTTTACACTTTACATCTTGATATCATATATCTCAAAAGTGTTACAAGTTTACTTTCATGACACCTTTAAGTAGAGGTTTCAGTCGCCTCCTTCTTCTTTTGTTCTTCCAGGTAGAGAGGACAATTCCTTTTCCAATGTCCTGGCTTTTGAAAATGGTGGCAATTTCCTTTCTTGGTCACGCCTCCCTTGGCCTTGAGAGCTGAAGATGGCTTGGACTCCTGGCTAGCTTCAGAACCTTTCTTAGCTTTGCCCTTGCCCTTGCGCTTGGACTTGCCTTTCTTGCTCGTGATCACCATCACAGACTTAGTCTTGTCCTTCTTCATCTGTAACTCGGCTGTCCTCAACATGCCCAACAACTCTGACAGTGGCCTATCAAAGTTGTTCATGTTGTAGTTCATCACAAACTGACTGTAAGATTCTGGCAACGATTGCAGTATCACGTCAGTAGCCAACTCTTGGCTCAGTGGAAATCCCAGTCTCTGCAGGTTCTCCACATACCCAATCATCTTGAGTGTGTGAGGACCAACTGGATCTCCTTCTGTCATGACGCACTTGAACAACGCCCTAGAAACATTGTACCTCTCTTGTCGTGCCTGATCTTCATACATGTTCCTGAGATGAAGAATCATCTCTATGACACCCATGTTCTCATGTTGCCTCTGCAACTCATGGTTCATTGAACATAGCATCAAGCACTTTGCATCAATGGCATCATCAGAATGCTTCTTGTAAGCATCCCTTTCTGCCTTTGGTGCATTAGGAGCGGGTTCCTCTGGAATTGGAGTATCCAGGACATATAGCTTGCGCTCTTGAGTGAGAACAATTCTCAATGTCCGATACCAGTCGTGGAAGTTTGTCCCATTTAGCTTGTCCTTGTCAAGGACCGATCGCAAAGAAAAGTTGTTGTTGTTTGTTGTCATTTGAACTACAAAAGGAAAAATATGCAATTTTAGTCCAAAACTCATTTTTGACTTATTTGATTGATTTGAAAATTTGACGATATAATTAGGCCTTTAATTAATTATCGCTCCCACTATTTTACTTCAAATTGATAGCCCTCACCATCAATTCGGAAGATTGCAGCGTACAATCTTCTAGTGGGCAAGATCCTGAAATCCTCTAAGTCATGGACCAGCTTAGGCTGTCACCCACAACATAGATCTCTCAGGTAGGCAACTTTTGCCAATTGCATCATATGCAACTCTTGATAAGATGTCATCTACAACTCCTTGCAATGATCATCTCCATGCCTCAAGGCGCTAGATCCTATCTAGGTCACCTTGTTAAGTCTGACCCAAAGCAAACACGATGAACATGCACCCTGCTTGGGCAGACCCACACATTCATCCTTCACGCTTCCACGAGATAGACGGTGCACCACGCTTGGGCGTGCCCACACTTGGTCGATCAAGCTTTTCACGTGTGTCGCATTTGGAAGGCATCTAAAACTTAATATTTTAATGAGGGATTTGGTTTTATATACATATACATATCCAATCACCACAATACATAGAACGTATCATATACATGCTATATCCCACAGAAAACATGCACAAACGATAAAAGGCGATGATTATGGCCATCCTAATGTGATTCCTCAAGCCAAGAGGAATCACGGTCATCTAGGTCAACATCTCATGCAACCTGTACAAGATGAACTCTGTGCCTTTGCCATCCGAGTTGATCAACTCATCACATGAATGATCTGTACTCTCCAGCCGGTCGTCTGGGTGCCACCAGCCGATCGGTTGGCTCCTCCAACCGATCGGTTCGCCTGGTCGTCGTGCATCTCGTCATGTCCACCACCCGCTCGTCTCGCTCCTCGAACCGGTCATCAACCGATCGGTTCACTCCTTGAACCGACCGTCTGGAAGGTCAACCGATCGGTTCACTCCTTGAACCAAAAGTCTGAACAGTCGTCTTGATGTCCGCCGACCTTTGACATAACAGGAAATAAAATCCTATTCTATTTATTACATTCCTTTAAAAGGGAAACCCCGAGTTACATTCGGGGGGAGCAAAGGTAGGAAAGAATCTCGAATTATTTTGAGTTACATCAGGAATAGGAGAAGGAAGATCGGTGCGCAGACCGAGATGCAAGCAACCACACACAACCAATCACAGATAGGGGTTTATAGGCCATAATCACGCTACACACATCCACCACAAAACTCATTTAAGGGCGACGCGTATCGAGTGCATTAATAATACATATCATATATGTAATTAGGGATTTGTGGATTTAGGATTGGACATGCATAAAGAAGATATTATTCGCATCGTATGCAATAATTAAAGGCGACAAACCAAAATTGATCATATCGATATTCCTAAAATATAGAACAGCTGACGTGGCTCTGATACCACTGTTGGGTTTTAGGGGAGACAGAGAAGGCAGCGGAAAACAAAAAAAAAATTTCTCCCCAACCCATACCGAGGAAACACGTCAACGTCTATATAATAGGAAAGGATGGTTTGTGGAATCATACCTTGTCCCAAGGCTTGCTCGGAGACAATACCTCGCGCAATGAGCGGTCTTCAACTCCGGTCTTGGACGGTGTCTGTGCAGCTCCTGGTCGCACCGGGACTGACAACTCCTACTCGAACCGGACTGTCAGATGACAGTTGTCCTCCTAAGCGGCAGTGTCCTCCCGCCTCTGTAGTAGTCCACACGGACCACCTGGAACTCCACTCTCCTTATCCCACAAGGAAGTGGAAGGAGTCGCACCCTCCTGTTGACGTACTAGTCGCCAACACGCTCTCCTGCCTCCTGTTGCAACTGTAGTTGTCCTTCCCTTGCTGCACCTCCCTTTTGCGGGAAGCACTTGCTCGGGCTCTCTCACAGTTACCAAAACCAGAGAGAACGACAACTTGCAGAGCAACTGGTTGCACTGAGTTGTACTTTGAGAAGCCCCCAATACCCCTATATATAGGAGAGTCATGGGACAGGGTTCTCCATCCCGGGCAACGCGGGACTAAAGCAGGAGTAGAAGGGTTTGAGAATTTTCCACAAAAAGCAACCGGTTCGCAACTTGAGATGATCGGTTCACAACTGAACCGATCGGTTCGGCCATTGAGCCGATCGGTTGGACCTGAGCCGATCGTTTGGGGCACTCCAACCGATCGGTTGGTGCCCTGAACCGATCGGTTCATGGTCCTAATCCGGCTCAAAAAGACTTTCCTTGTTTCGTTCTCAATTGGTATCGTATACCAATGTTATTCCCAATCGAATTGGGCAATTTGAAACCAAAGGAAAATTCTTGCTGACATGACTTTCCCAACTGGTCGGTTGCACCAATTGAGCCGATCGGTTCAACTCTTGAACCGGTCATTTCAACCTGGGCATGAGCCGATCGGCCTGGACACTCCAGCCGACCGGTTCAGCGCCTCAGCCGACCGGTTCATCACATGAGCCGATCAGTTGGGAGCACAGGTTGGGTAAAATCAGTCAATTGCGATTTCAATCAATCCGATACTCCAATCAATGCGTCCAACACCTTGAACCATATGATATTGAGCTATCGACTTATTGAGTGTTTAATTGAACTACTAAACTCCTTTAGTAATCAATATAAACATTGCTTTGTGGACAAAACTCCTTTTCCAGGTTAAATCCTATGTGTGTGACCCTGCAGGTCCATTTCACGTTGGCAGTGAAAGTTCATAACACTTATGACTTCACAAGCAAGGAGCGGTGCCTAGTCACACATCAGTGCTACCCAAGTGAAAGTAGAAAGTTGGAGAACAACTTTCATCCTACAATCCGTGAATGGTGTTACAGCGAATGTATAATTCCTTTGTCACTGATATCCCGAATGTACTCGAGGCATGGAACAATCATCCTGTCAACGTTCATTCACTTCCTTGATCTCAAAGTAGACTGGAAGAGATATGTATGACATCAATATCATATACTGATTCACACATGCGTGCACGCCTTTCTCAATCCTACTCATCAAGTGGCCATGGATATCAAACTCCCTCAGGAGGGACAAATCCCATATCTATCACTCACCCCTCAAAAGCCCCATGTGTCAAAGCCACCCAATCATCACCTTTATAACAACCCATGTTTCAGGACTGCGTTTGATGATGTCAAAGTGTGCCCAATGACATGTGTTGAGTGCAGTGATTTCAGGTCTAAGAATCACACTCACCACCATCACTGTGAGTACTGACTGTGACTACCATCTCATGGTTCCATGTGTCAAACTCATGGTGGGTCTGTCCGGTACCTTGTTCTCTAACAAGTACCTATGTGTTTGGTTTGATATCTCTATATCATGACTAATGAGATTCTGTCATCAACCAACACCACAATCTAGTCTTGTGTGTCATTGTTGTCTATCTACCTTCCACAATGACATCCGACTAGGGACATAACAAGAATGTACAAACTCTTAGCATCCGTATGATCTCATCGTTCAGGTCATGAACCTGAAGGCATACGTCAGTGAGTACTGTCATTCTCTAGACATTCAATCTGTTCTATCACTATCTCATATGACTGAACCAGAAAGAATTGGAAGCTCGCCTTTTATGTTTATCAAATCAATCTTAATGTATCCCACCAATCATCACATGATTGGCTCTCAGGGCATACATACCAACATTAACTACCTAAAATAATGTACATGGTGATCAATTATGCATATAGAAAAAATAAATACAATCTAGTATAATGAATTACATATGGTTACCCCAAGATCCTAAAAACAAAATGTCATCGTTAAATATTGTATAATACAATAACATGTATTTCTAGGAAGAATAAGGTGAAGAAAACATTAATGAAAGGATTTGAAGAATATGAACTATGTTTGACGTTGTTTTCATCACCAAATTGACTCCAAATACCTCCTATGTTTTCAACTATTTGACAACACTTTTCTAGGTCTAGGAGTAGCTCCCCCTCAATGGAGCATTTGTATGATAATTCATTGGAGTATACACGAGTTTGGAATCTATTATCCCATTCTCTTAAAAGTATGTCCAAGTTAGAGCATTATTTGGACAAGTTGATACTTTTGGAGCAAAGGACCTCTACTCCAAGAAAGTATCACAAGTTTCCCAAGTCCTTTGTATGAGAATGTGCATGTAGCGATTGCTTCAGGATGGAGATGTCAATTTTGTCACTTCGTGTGGGTCACAATGTCATAGGCATAGATAACAAGGAGAATGTTCCCTCTTGACTTTGAAGAGAACAATGAATGATATGTATCCTTGAATTTGAAAAGAACAATCAATGATCTGTATCCTATCTCTAGAAACTAGTTTCTCTAGGATCGTGCTAAATTTATTGAACTATGCTCTCGAGGATTATTTAAGTTCATATAAAGAGCAGTGTAGATGATTGACTTTTTAAGAAGTACCCCCTCAACAACAAATCCAATAGTTTTCTACATATAGAAATTTTTTAGGAGATCTCCATGTAGAAAAGCATTCTTGATGTCCAACTAGAAAAGTGGCCATTCAAAATGATTTGTTGAAGAAATGACGATGCAGACAGAGACAATCCTTGATACTAGAGAGTATGTCTCAAAATAATCCACACGAAATGTTTGAACAAAACTGTCAAAAATGGCCATGCCTTTTAGTCACTTAATAGAAGCAAAAGAGAGGTGTTTGACTAATAACACCCAAAGACATCCAACAATATTCTTGTCATGTGGTGGATTAACTAGGTTTCATGTATGGCTGTCGGGTAAATCTTATATCTCTTTCAGCATGATAGATTCCCATCAAGAATGTTGTAAAACATCCATTTGATGTTTAGAGATAGAAGTGGTATCCAAAATGGTAATAAAATAACAAACAACAAGAGAGATGTGAGTTATACAACATGTGTTAAAGACTAGATGGTTAATGGTGTAAGATACTGAGTTCTAACCATCCTAACTTTAGAAACCCTAATTCCATGAATAGGAGATTAGTATGCTTGAATTTTAGGTTTTACCAAATGAGGCTATATCTAACCCTAACATACATATATGTGTCCTAATAAACATATAATATACAAATAATGACTAATTCACATTCTTGTAGCCTAATACATATTCAAGGTCTAACCCTAATATACATGTCTTTGATAATATTCATGATATACTAAATGACTTTAGGTTATGTAGTCACATCACATATCATGATACATGCACATTTATGTAATAACTTAACCATGTGGGTATATAAAATATATTCACATTGTCCATTAATACACATATAATAACCTACATGTAAACAATAATGATTGGATGTGTGTAAACATGCATGAATGGTTGGAATGATATCTTACATACTTAATAGGTGTAATATAATAATTATTAGAAATTCCATATAAAATAAATAATGTGCAATTATTTAGGTTGATGTTGGTTTAATGGACTTATTGAGTAATTGCTTAAAATAACTTAAATCATGTAAGGTAATGTCATGAAATTTGGTTTGAAGTCAGATATGGATAACATTACTCTAAATGCTAAATATTGAAGATAATGTTGATATATATAAATAAATAATGAGATAATTAACTTAAACCTTATTTGTATTAAAACTTGTCCAAATTGTCTCGAAACCTAAATCTAACCCCAAAATCAAATTCCTCGAGTCCTAGTTAGTCTAGGTGTAAAGTTTTAGCCTAATTGAATAAGGTTTGCTTTCATAATTGGGATTGAGAAGATAATTTTCGAATGATGAATTTCTTCTAAGAATGAGACTATTCTCTATGCAATTTTAATGTCATAATGATTAATTTATTTATTCTATTAATATGTTATTATCATACGACTAAGAAGTGATCGTATCTCATGCCTTTGTCATTTTGATTTCTACCTGGATCGTTGGATGGACATCACACAGCCCGTGGTCTTTCTCCTTCCATGAGTCCTCCTATTCCTGGACTTTGCATAGAGTAGTGACTGCTTCCTCCTCTAAATTCTATAATTTCTCTCTCCTCTCCTCCTCCCAACCCAATTGCCCCTTCTTTGCAATCCTCAAACAGTATCAATCTTGAACATTTGACTTTGAATGGGAGTTCATCCAGCCTAACTCTCGGTCCACAAAGGGGTGTCGTGTTCCCCTATTTCTGGCTTCCACCAAGCCTCCTCACCTCTTTGTGATTCATAGCCTATAAATAAGTACCTTTCAACCATAGAGAAACCTTCAAAGAGTTAACATAAGCCTCATTGATCGTCACTTTCTTTACTGTTCTTTCCCCAAGCTCAACCTTCCTCACGGTGCCACCGATGGCTAGGGAGTGCATTTTTGACCGCCACGAACATTGGAGACCATTTAGAGTACTCACCTGGTCCTTGTGAAACTTGGAATACCCATGCTGTTCTTGATTCAGGTACACAATCGATTTTCCCCCTTTTGGGATCCTTTTTCCTATTTTCACAGTTGAAATACAATGTTCAAGTTTCAAGCATGTCTAGTTAGTGATTTTTATTGCTATGCCTTCGTAAGGTCCTTGGGAAACCTCCCTAATGTTTGGGTTCCTATAAATATCTTATATTTGTAGTTTTGGGTTTTGCGTTCCATGTTGTGGTAATGGAGGAAGATGCCAGACATGTTCCTGGTGTCAAGATCTATTTTGTCTGAGGTCCCTTAGTTGCCTTAATCTCAAGAAAGGCGATGAGCCTGATTCTTTCGGCAGATTTTGCTACACTAGGAGTCTTGTATCGGATAGGTGAGATACAGTCTACTGCATTTTTCATCGCTCCAGAGAACAAGCGAGGAAGACAATCTCTTGCAAATTTTGACACTTTTACCCTCATATCTATTAGATCATGTCACACGCTTCATGAAAATTTTAGTACTTTGTTCTCGATAATCATACATTATCGTGGGTGGTTTAAAATAGATCCATTTTACAAATATGCCCTGTCACACATCAAGATTTTGATGCATGATGCGAGGGCCTTTTGGTCCTTTTGATGTGATTTTCTGATTAAACTTCAGTAAATTTCTTTATCTTACAAAATTCATAACTAATGATCTATTCATAAGAAAATTATGTTCTAGAATCAGGAAAATAACCCCTACATGATGGTGTAGGTTTCATAACCTAAATTCAATATAATAAGTCGATATATCTAGGGTTTGTAGTCAATAATTAATTAATTAATTACATCTATATGTTAATAGGTGAAGAAATACCCTGATTGGATCTAGGGTTTGAACCCTGACATGTTACATACATCATTAAGGTATGTTACATCCCTCTTAGTCTATATTTAGCAACAGTTCTATTTTCTCTCTCTTTAGACCTATTTGAAGGATATGTGTGAAATCTCTTCTTGGAGATCTAATTTGAAATTATTTTGAGTCCCTGATATTAAAATCAATCATATGTTGACATTCCTTATTGATATTGCACTTTAGAATCTAAGATTTTTAATCTTGTTCAAGCTATCTCTACTTGAACCCCAATTGGTGGAATTTCTCTATATTGTGTCGTTTGTTCTCTTAACCCTAATTTGCTCATAATGGATTTATATGATATGATGTTCCACTTTTAGTTGGGCAATCTTGATTAATACCATGACTAACTTTACTTCCCTCTACATTGCATGCTTGTTGATTCAGTATTACTATGGTTGTATAATATGATTTGGATTTTGGGTTATGTGACCCCTTATGTTTGTTTTGGGATGGAGGTTATGAGCCCCATGCCCGGGTTCTGTGCCCACTTTTATATATTTGTGAGTATGGTTATGTGCTATGCTCTATCAGGTTAGGGTCATGCACTCTAGCTTCCATTGCTTTATTATAGTTCAATAGTACTATGCTTATATTACATGCATGTTGTATTATTCATTAATATTGATAGGTCATGTTCTCGAATTTATCTTCTTATGTTTTTGAGGCATATTTTATTTTAGTTAATGGCAAGTATATCTATTTGTTTTCATCATATTGTAATGTTTTCTTTTGATATCCACTTGGATGGCACCTTTCCCTCTTTCTCTGGGACTTGTTATATTTGATGTCCTTTTTCCTATATAATTGCCCAGTCACTGTTTATATACACATTCTGGCATTGTTATGATGACAACATCCACTTTTTCTTCTCTTGTGGGGGTATGCTTCCAACCCTTAGATGGAGAGCAAGGAGGAGTGGACTATAGTTGACCTAAACTTGTCCAGGTGTATGTGAGCATTCTGGGAGGTAGATTGAAGTAGTTGATTTACCCTCTATAGCTTATGTTCCTTTATCTTTCTTTTATGTACACCCTGCATGGTGAAGAAAAATGATAAATATGAATATTGTAATAGTTATATTTTTATCTTCTGGCGCTAAACTTTTGATATTTGATACATTACATACATGAATTTTATTTATCGTCCTCTGCAAAAAAATACTTGTGATAACTGGCATTGGATGATATTCTATTGTTCACATCTCAGTAAGTGAGTGGCTCCCCTATTGGGTACCAGTCCTTACATATGGTAGGAATGTATACCTTTGGAAAGATTCACATATAATTAGGATTAGACCAGAATATACGATGATTGTGGGGATGTTGTTTAGGGATCAAATTCCATGTTCCAGTTAGGTCATGTAGTGGTGGTGATGGGGTTGGGGGAAAGGGTTCAGGAAGCAAGATCCATTCGGTAGTAGGATTGGAGGATGATGACAACAAAGAGAAGAATAATTTTTACTCGTGAAATGTGATATAAACAAAAATATAAATGTAATTGAATAGAAGATCAAGGTAGTTGTACCCTTTTCAACAAAAATGGATATCCTATAAAAACTATTTTTATTGTGTGAGGGATAGTTTTTCCGTCTTAGGGTCAAACTATGGACAAAGGAAACACATCTGAAAACCATTGTATTAAAGAGAATGGTTTGTTTTGCAGATAAAAATAAAAGGGGCCCATTGTTTGACAAATGAGGACGATTGATGATTGATTAAAACCATGAGGTGAGAACAACATCAGACCAAAGGCTTATTGGGATATTTGGTAAGGGAGCATGTAATGCCAAGTAGGTGATGCTTTTCATGCACACCAGTACCATTTTGTAGTGGATAATAAACACACGAGTGTTGATGGACTAATTACCAAATCCTAACAAAAGGAGGAAACTAACCGTAGGGAGTACTCAAGGGCATTATTAACATTATCAGTATTAAGGATATTAACAGACATAGAAAATTGATTTGAGATCATTTTATGGAGCACGTGAATAAGGTATAATTGCATATGTGTTTGAAGAAAATTAACCAAGTCATTTGTGAAGAATGATCCAGAATAGTAAGAAAATATTTGAAACCCATTATAACTTGTAGTTCAAAACATACCAAAATCATCACTACAAATTAAATCAAAAGCTTTTTATGTAATCATACAAGGTGGGAAAGATACATGATTATATTTTCCCAAATGACAAGCATCACAAAAATATAAGAACAAGAAGAAATAGTAATATCTTGATCTTGTCTAGAGCAGGATGGCCAAAACATAGATGTAGTTGTAGGGGAGAAGCCACAACAAGAGCATTGGTAAGAGGCTATGGGGGAAGCAAATTAGTATAGATGACTAGATCAAACTCCTTGCATAATCATCATCAAATTCCACCAAACATGTAAGACAAAACTAGAAGGCACAAAGGTTAAAAAAACATCAAGCATACTCAACTAATTTTGCCACTAACATGAAATTATAGGGAAAAAATATTAACAAAGTGAACAACATGAAATTTTAGTTTCGATGGGAGAGGGACAATCCACACTTGGTGACCCATTTTATTGATCCATATGCTAGAGTGATAATGTAATGTGGGATAAAAGAGGTTGAAGAGGTGCATAGGTGTGGCATACCGGTCATGTGCTGAGAAACACATGAATCCACAATCCAACAAGAATTGGTGGCAAGCAAAGAAGATATTGGGTAGCTCTGATGAGTAGTTAGGTGATTCAGAGGTGATTCATTGGGTGGCTCACAAATGTCCCAATCAAGGGAGGACTATGGTGTCATAATGCTATTGTGAAGAGGGGATTCACCATATTGGTGTGGAGTTTGACAAATCCTTCCATACTCCTTTATCAACAAGAAATGAGTTGGATGTCCAATCAAAGTAATGGATGCATGTAATGCATGAGGTACTTGACCAATGATCAATGTGGGTTCCTGAGTAACATGTTAAGATACTATAGTACGTCCTCTACCATAGTGAGTAGGGTATTCATGCTTAGAGTGACACACATCCTCAGTGTGGTAGAATTGGCAGTAGTAGGTGAGTTCGAGTCATGGTCCATTATGTGACTCATGACCTCATCCTCATCTTCTAGCATATGCAATCAATGCTTCTTAGGATTCAAAGACATCATTATAGGAGAGGAGTACAAGCCATTCATACTAGGACATGCATGTATATGCTTGTTCCATGGATGGAAGAGTGATTCCAATGAGAAGAAGTTGACACACTACCGTTGAGAAAGCACTTAATAATGAGAGTGTATCTCTCCGTGGTAAGTTTGGTAGAGGTGGAGGCGAGAAAAAGTTCAACTGATTATCAAGGGATTTCATGGAATAAATATAATTTGGCAATGACTGATAACCTTGTTGAGAAAATATTATTTATGGCATTGTACGGTTACAACCAATTATCTTATTATGCATAGAATTATTTCATTTCTTGCCACATGGTTTCCACATTCATGTGCCACATGTATTTGATTGCCGCATTGGGCTCCATACATCATCATATCTAGGAAGAACCTGGTTGTTTCTAGTGACCCAGACATGATCAAATGCTTCAAGTACATCTTCACTATATGAATTTTTAATATACCCCATGATTCCATAAAATTGTGGATAATATTCATCCATAATAAGAAGCTATGTTCATTAAGATTTATAGTGGTTGTATAGGGCATGCCACTATAGATGAAAATGAATATATGTCTATTTTCATCCATAGAGAAAAGGCAGGAGTATCAAATTACAACCAAAACAAAAAATAAAACACTATTCAAATTTAGGCATGGTAAGAAAAATAAAATAAGCTCTAGCAAAGTTTAGTCATTATAATAAGGAAACATAAAAAATAAGCACTACTAAAATTTGGGCACGGTAGAATAAAAGAAGAATCATAAGATTGTAGACACTATGATATGCAATATGTAAACCCCTAATTGAAGCAAAGTCACTCAACCATGTGAACTAAGAGAACCACATGGAGAGGGAAATTTTTTAATGAGGTGCCCATTCTCCTTTTTGATGCTTTATATACTAACATGAGATATTTTATTTTCCTTTTTTGTTTTGTAGAGAAAGGAGGGGAAAGAAGGTAGTCACATGGAGTGGACTAAAACCAATGGTGGAGGCCTACTTCCACTG
Source organism: Alisma plantago-aquatica (assembly GCA_963693085.1). Classification (NCBI taxonomy): domain Eukaryota; kingdom Viridiplantae; phylum Streptophyta; class Magnoliopsida; order Alismatales; family Alismataceae; genus Alisma; species Alisma plantago-aquatica. Next base: position 1,938,944,226 of record OY856409.1, read on the forward strand.
CCCAATTGTCGGCGACTGGTAGTGCACTATCATTGGTTCCATGTGGCGGCTAGCAACATTACTGTTTGTGGTGGTGTCATTATCATCCAACCACTATTGCTGTTGGTGATGATAGTTGTGGATCACTGACATCACTGCTATTGGTGGTGCTAGTGCCAACTGCAAGGAAGGGAGAAGGAAAGATAAAAGGAGGAGAGGTGAGGGGAACAAATATAGTGTATCAGGGTTAATGTACTATATCTAATATCGTGTATATAGAATACCAATAGTCTTAGTAGTTTATAATGAGGTACTTGACATCCTATATACATGATTCCATGAATTCATAGGTGCACTTATTTGGATCCTCATATATCATAATATAAACTATAAATACAATGAGTGTAGTCCTAATTGACCAATAAACCACTTCTACTAAAATAACTGAAACTTAAGCTGTAGTTTTGCTAAAAATCTAGTCAATTGGATTTCTTCTGCCATTTTATCAAATCCTACCAATGTATTTGCACCCTTGATTCATACTTACACCTCTTATCTCCTACATTTCTCACTTATTCTATTTACTTACACATTTTATGGTACTTCCTAGTTCTACAACCTCCACTCCTCATTTTGAACTGGTTATTTTCTTTCCTGATCTCTCTCTTCTCTATTTCTTCTCTACCATGCTTACAAGTTAAAAAAGAGAGGAAAGAAACTCGATCCTAAGATGTTGAACACTTCCTCCTCAAGACCTTGCTTATATGTGTTTTGAGGAATATCACTTGTGTCCATAATGTCTATAGAAAGGTATATATTACTTCTTCATATAAATCCTTACCCATGCCACAATTTTGTTTTCCAATGATTTCTCATCCAATCTTTACTAAATCACTAGCTTTCATTCTCTTGGTATTCTTACAGATCTCATGATCACCTATCACAATCAACTTTAGCTAAAACAAGCTGTGAATGGATTTTATGCTAATCTAACATTGAAGTATTCCTCATCCAATCCTCCTAATGATAAATAAATTGTTATCGACTCCATAATTGTAGGATTGCATTTAAAATCTTAGAGAATCCTCTCAATTGTCTTAGTTGTATTAACCATGAACAATGCCAACCCTATGTCTCTTCCCTTGATCTTACCAACTCTAAAGTTTCTATAACTTGATGCACGAGAAAGATGAATCTAGTGATTGATTATTATTCATTGTGATATTCGTGGACCCGATCCCAAAATAAAAACATGTTGCTATTCTCTATGCTTCCACTCTATATAATGCCTTGTACCTTCCCTTTTTGTCAATTCACACATTCATCTAAGGAAAACCAAACTAATTTTGCTAAAAAAACTACCACTCTTATATACTTTTGTTAGAGTTATTGCTATTTAGTTTATTATGTAATATAAGGCTATTTGTCTTGCCCAATTAAGGTTAAGCTTGCTTATCTTGTGCTTGCCTCCTCTCCTATATATAGAAGGAGAGATTTTCGTCTAACAATAAGAGAATACCCCATAGTATCCCATATTATCTTCCACATATCATAGCATCAATCTTAAGCTATGGTGAGAAAAAGAGGGCCTCTGCGTACGGGTGACCACTGTCTCTTCTTGGCTTGATGACTCATTGTTAGGCATCATCCCCACCTCCATGGTTGTCTTCTCTCTCACAAAAATCCAATCTTTAATATTCCCTATGTTGGTTCTCTCTATCTTGAACATCATGACTGATTTCTACCTCCCCCAAAACATGTGTAGTTGTCCCATTCCCAAGTTTTTTCAAGATCTATTATATTTTGTTGATGCTCACCACAACTCTCTTTGTAAAGTCATCTATAAGACCCCTGACCTGAGTTTTGGGGTAACCCAGTTTGATTTGGATTAATCATGTACTTATAATGTTGCCTTAATCTTTTGAGATGTAATTAGGGCTTGTAGACAACTTAAGTTTCAAGTTTGAGCTTGTTTGGATGCTATTTGTGCTTTATGTGCTAATTTTGGTGCAAATTGAAATTTACCCAAAGTAGGGGGTTGATGTGAAATTTGTCACCTCTATATAATTCCTTCTCTTTCTTGACATCATATAGAGGTTAGAGAAAGAAGTGGGCACCTTGTTTGAGCCTTGGTTGAGGAAAGTCACCCTTAGTGGTGATTGGGGTTTCTATGAGTGTTGAATGTCTCGACCTATGTGTACCTAGTAGGCTGCCTTGACCTAGGTCACGACCTAGGGTGAGTTTTTGTGGGTGTCACGATCAAGACATCCCCTTTAGGTGTTGAGGTTACAACCAATTTGGTCTTGAGTGGTCTTGGGTCGAGATGGTTGCCCTCTTATAGGATGTCTCGACCTAGGGTTTTGGAGGTGGTCTCTTGTCTCGACCTTGTGGTGATGGATGGTGCTTATCGCGACCATGGATGGTGATCCATGGGAGGGTTGCGGCCACAACCATGTGGGTGACCAAGGTGGTCAAGACCCAACCTAGAGTGTATCACCATGTCTTGCATGCTAGGCTAGGGTGGTTGCATGTGAGTGCATGTTGGTCTTGTGAGTGGATAAGTGTCCTTTTGGTACCTTGGAGTGTTGACACATCATCCCTTGTCTTCTCTCTCATCTTCCACCTATATAACCCCTTATCTCTCCATTCTAGTAACCCTTTCATCCTTCCACCTGTTTCCTTTTCTTTTTCTTGATCTTGGAGCTTGGTGGAGCAAGGAGATCCGTCCTTGGAGCTTGGTGACCCAAACTCTTCTTACATGTGGTGCTTGTGGTAACCATAGCCCATATTCAACCCTTGGCAAGTGTTGATCTTCTTTGATGGCATTTCTTTTGATCTCCTACCTCCATCTTCCTCTCTTTTCTTGGCCCTATACCATGGTTCCTCCATGGTGGTCGTTTTAGGAGAGAAACTCCTCATCACAAGGGTCATAGACCATGTTTTGACAAGGTAGACCCAAGTGTGAGGAGGGTTTCTTCTTTCTTTCTCCCTTTCTCTTTTAGATCAACCTAGAGTTTTTTGGTTCTATCTTATTGGATGGACCTTGGTGTCTTCTCTTTCTTGAGGTGATCTTGTGACCGAGAGTGGAGCTTTTAGTGGAGCTTCTTCAACCCTTGGATCGTGTGCATGGAGCTCTTGAGCTTAGAGCTTGGAATCCTTGGTGGTGATCTTTTTAAGGCGGGTTATATAACACTTAACATACTCTATTTTACACTCTTTTATGCATGTTTTCTACTGTCTTCTCTCATTAAATTGCTCCCTTATGATGCTAGTAGATAATGATAATCTCTTGTTTGGTGGAGATATCTTGCTTGCTTTGGTAGAAATCTGAAACCCTAATCTTCATGCACCTGTTATTGTGATTGATATGTCATGGAGGTTCTTCCCTATCTTTTTACCTTGGTCTTGCTCTCATGCATGGTGTTTGTGTACTTAGATGTTGAAGGAATGTTAGGTTCTATTTTGCATACCTTGATCATGGTTTTCTCTCCCTTAGATGAGATCATTTTTGGCTGGTTTCATGATCCATGACCTAGGGTTCTTGGTGAATGTTTGCATGGGTTTTTCCCTCCTTGATGATTATGGTTTTCCCCTTAGTTTGTTCCTATTTTGAGACCAAAATATCATTCCTTATGATGATAGAGACACCCATATCCTTGTTGGTCATGACCATAGTTTACCTTTGTCAAGATGCTCCTCTTATTGATGGGTTGGACCTAGTGTTGTTTAGGTCGCGACACTTGATGTTGGTGGTCTAGTTAGCCCCTATTTTGGTTGTGTTGTTGCCCTTGTCTGGGTCATGGCATGCCCTTGAGAGAGGTCACGACCAGGTGGTCTTGGGTCATGACATGTTGCTAGACTGAGGTCGAGACAGCCGTGTCTTGAGGTCGAGACATCTCTAGGTCATGACAGTTGGGAATGGTTAGAGCCCTAATATTAGGTTTTGCGATCAAGACACCCTAGATGTTTTGGTCATGACATGGTCTATGTGGTGGTCACGGCCTAGTGGTTTGGTGGTGGTCGAGACACATGACGATGATAGTGGTTGAGGGGTATGCTTGGATACATAAAGTTACCCTTGTATGAGTAATGTATAAGCCATATATATGTTGTTTGGATTAATATCAAATCAACTCTAATGGTGTTACTTGACCCGAATATACTCCAAGATGATGGGAGGTAGTGAATCTATGGGTTGATGGTTGAACCTAGCTTTATAAACCCTAATCGGCTAAGAAGGAACCCTAACTCTAATAATGTGCAATGATCTTGCTTGTTTCTCTTCCATGGTATGGCTATGGTTTGTGATGTTATCTATCTTGTTTATGAACTCCTAACCATGCATGAGTTATGATCTTGATAATAATAGTTAATGTATGCTGTGGTGACTATGATATGAAACAAGTTGAATGCACCTTCATCTGGCATGTTGAGGCATTTGTGATACATGAATAATGTGAATGGGTCCTATGATTTGGCAGTGGCTTACTACCTATCATGAGATGACATTTGCCAATGATGAGTGGAGGGATTGATATCCCATAGCATGTGACTTTGGTATTGGTGATAAGGTGAATGGTAGTGATACAAGCATCATGTGGTGATAGTATGACAAGTTCACACCCTATACATTTATATGTCATGGAGTGTACTACACCCTTATCTTTGTAGAGTTTTTGATGACTTTATACGTTGTAACTTGATTGATGCTAAAAGACACTTAATTGACTTAACTAATCAAGTGGAACTTAATCATATGGTTTTTCCCTATGCCATATATCCATCTCAGTGTCAACACTTGCTGAATGGTGAAACGGGCTTTCCCTAGTGAATATACTATTGAGTATATGCATTCACAAGATTGATTGTGGAGCATACCCTGGTAGGAGTGCGGTTGTGGGCCGTAGCTCAGTGATTTGATGCTTATGAGGTTTCATAGGATTGGCTGCGAGCCATAACTTGGTAGGAGTGTGGCTGTGGGCCATAGCTCAGTTTCACTAGCACCGTGACCTGTACCAGGTGGGCTAGGATTTTCACATTTTGACTATATGTCACTGGTTGCAGTTTATAGATATGTCTCTACGGTGTACTCGTGTACTGACCATGAGGTTTGGTGAAGTTGTGGGTTCTAACTCTTCTATTGACCTTGTATGGCATGAATTTTGACTTAGTAGTGGTCGGTCAGATTTGGGTGGTATGACTCAAATTCTCGGGGCATAATAGAATACATAATCAGCCATGTAGTATACTTGCTTAGGATCAAATACGAAAACACTACATGAGGCCTTGCTTTGCTCTTGTAATGCTTAGTTGGTAGAAGATATACATGTTCTTCATATTCCTTTTTGACTGTCAAATGATAATAACTGCATTGCTGACATCATTAGTTGAATCTACTTATCATAGTTGTAATTTTACTTCTGTCTTTTAACAACCTTATCTATGTTAATAATATCATTGGTGGAGAGTTATATCTCCCACTAAGATTTAGATCTCACCCCGTGGGTTTCTCCACATCTTTTAGGTGGATGTGCAGAGGAGGTAGAGATCGTGCAGTTGAGACAGAGCAGCAACAAGAAGGACAGTAGCTGATAAGGTTGGATGTGTTGCTAGTCTTTTGGTGTAGAGTCCTAGAGTCGTCCCTGTACACTCAGGTCGTTGGGATGGTTTTTGGGTGTGTTTTTCAGAGATGCTATCGATACTTGTTTTTTTATCGTTTGCCCATTTGATGTCCAAGTATAGCATACGTTCATGTATGTATGTATATATATATATATATATATATATATATATATATATATATATATATATATATATATATATGGGATAAGTTTCTCTTGTAGTAGGTTGATATCATATGTGATGAGAACATGTTGATGTAAGCACCTTGTATTCAATGATGACTTATATGTAAAAGTTTTTGACAACTTTTGTACTTAATGATATCGATTTTAATTTTTAGTGTTTTCTGGTAATCCGCTTGTTTAGTTTGGTCTCCACTTTTAGCTTGGAGTTATCTTGTTGGTTTGTGGTGTGGGGCATCACATCATCGATCATTGAGACTCCCAACTTTCATCGTGTCAGTGCTCCCGAAGTCCAAACTCATCTCCTTAAAGTATCCTTGCAAAAAATTCGTCCTTCACTTACAAGGTGCAACTTGATAATTAGAATAATGTATGTTGTCATGGATCAATATCTGTATGGTTTCTATAAGAAAGGTTGTCATTGACATATACAACTACCATGGTTCTAATACTTTGCTTTCCAGGAACATATGTGAGTCATGGCACCGACCCATGATGGAGTGGCCTTCTCCCATCCCTCTATGGAGTCCCTTATGATTCAGTGTGCCCATAAAATTATGGTCATCTTTAGCTGCTGATGCGATGATTTCGAGTCACATTTATAGACCTTTTTCATATGTGTTTTATGCTCTAATTAGTCATTTTTATGGATAATATTGCATAATTCACTCATTTCGGTCTTTGCCATCATTTTATGTCAAATTCCCTTAGTTGTATCATTTTGAGCATTATTTATCATATTATCATAATTTGTGTGGATTTATTTGGTCTTGTTTTGGAATTTCAGGAAAAAAAAGTATCTGCTTCCGTCGATACCATCGACGGAAGTCGATAGCATCGACCAAGCCACAAGTTGCCAGCCGAGAAGAGCAGCGCAGAGTCGATACCATCGACACACAAGTCGATGGCATCGAGATCCCTTCAGGTTGCTGGCGAGGAATCCGTCGATACCATCGACCCAAGTCGATGCCATCGACGCATGGAGGCTACAGCGTCGCTAAACGACAACAACCGACGCTAAAGAGAGTCGATACCATCGACCCAAGTCGATGGTATCGAGATGATCACAAGCACTCAGACGAAAAGAAAAGAAGGCTGCCGCTAATACGCTGGGTCGATACCATCGACCCGCGTCGATACCATCGACCCGCGTCGATGGTATCGACGCCGCAGATATGCGTTGGATTCGTTTTGATCTCAATCGGACGGCTGGAGTTATTTGACGACCTAATTAGGGACTTATACCTAATGACGGCGGCCAAGAGAGAGGAGGATCTGATTTTTTGCATTGCACGAGTGCCGAGGAAGGAGAGAAAGGAGAACAGAGACCAGAAGCTCATCCCTGTCGATCCGGATGCTGCCGAAGACGAATTCCACCACTGACAGGCGGGGAAGCTCGTGTTCTACGCAAAGGATCCACCGGTTCTTCTCCGTTCAGGGGTTTTCCCACTTGTTTCACGTTTTTCTTATGAATTCCCCTATTTCTACCATGTATTCATGTGAGATGAACATGAGAGGCTAAAACCCTCCATCTTTAGGACCGGGAGTAGCCCGGGAATGCATTGTATGACAATTTTATATTGATAATTCATATTTTCTCTCTTAAATCCGTGGTATAGTTTTGTTTTCTCCATATATATTGTTATGCCTGATCACCATAATAATAACCTAATGCCCTTAATCACTTCGACAGAAGGATTAATGGTTGAAAAGAGACGAAACCTACATTAATCGATAAATCCCTTGACAAAGGAGGTGTAAAATTAATGGTGGAAACTGAGAGACCGTTTGTAATGTGCTTAGTTTAGGGGAATGATTACCACGACGGTGGAATCAACCTAAACCTAAGTAGTGAATTACACCACGACAGTGGGTAATTCTGTTTTCAGGCCACTACCCGGATAGAGAGAGAAGAGTGAGGAATTATATAAAACCTAATACAATGTTGACCCGCGGTGAAACCACAATCCTAAAGATACCCTTTTGAATTGATTAAATTAACATTTAATTGATTGTTTTCTTTGTTTCATTTTATTTTCTTTTAATTTCGACAACAAACCCTACTTTGTTATCTGGCCTAGCTGATTGCAATTAGTTAGTAGGAGTCTCCAATAATTCACGTATCCCTGTGTTCGACTCGGGCCTCACAAAGGCCTATATTACTCGACGCGTATACTTGCGTTTAAGCGCGTAGTAAAATACACGTCAAGTTTTTGGCGCCGTTGCCGGGGATACGGCAAATTGTTGGCACTTCGAGTGCTAAGAGCGGCCACTCTAGGCCACATTTTTTTATTTTATTTTGAAACAACTTTAAATATTCTTAAATGTCTTTATAATTGTATTTACTCATTCAAGCATAGTACTGAACTTGAATTTTCTCATTTCAGGTACTGTGTATGGTGCATACACGTAGTACAGACTACGACAATCGCACACCCGATGTTCCACCTCCGAGACCTGAAGACGAGGAGCATTCTGAGCACGAGCACCAAGAGGAAATAAATTCTGAATCTGAAGCAGAAGAAATGGCCGAGCCGCAGACCATATGGGAGAAGATCAAAGCGTCTTCTTCATCAGCTTCAAAGGGGCCTATAAAGAAGCAGGCGGTCAACATACCAACATATAAGATCGATCCGGCATTGATCAACTTGGTAAAATCAAATGCATTTCACGGGCTGAAGAATGAGGACCCAGTTGCACACATCAGCCAGTTCGTGGAGAATTGTGACATGGTGAAGATCAACCGATTCCCACAAGATGCTTTGTACCTCAAGCTATTCCCAAGTTCCTTGGCAGGAGCGGCGATAGAGTGGCTTCATAACCTCGATGATGAGTTCGTTGAATCATGGGATCATATGGTGGAGGTTTTCTTCGAGAGGTTTTTCCCTCCTGAGAAGACCAACGACATGATTAGGAAGATTCACAATTTCACCCAACAGGCGGGTGAAACATATTCTGAGACCTGGGAGCGATTTCAGGTCATGTTGAGGAGATGTCCACATCATGGGCTGGACAGGGAAACACAAGTGAAAATCTTTTATTTTTCTCTCTCCGAGCACGATAGAAGTAATCTTGATTCAGTCGGATCCGGATTCTTTCTGAATAATACGGATACCAGATGTTGGGAGATATTAAAGAACATGGCTAGGAAACAGTCATGGGGCGACAGAGGTGCAGTGGAACAGGTCAAGGCTGCTGGTGAATCCAGAATAGTGAGGGAGCTGAATGATAAGTTAGATCTTCTAGCCAAGAAGCTGCTAACTAAGGAGGATACATTTGACGATGAGGAGGCCCAAGTGAAATTCATGCAACAGCAGGGCTACAGGAACAATGACTATGCATGGAGGAAAGACAAAAAGTTTTCATGGAAGGATCCGAATAATTTTCTGCAGGATCCGGATGCCAAGCCATAGCAGAAAGCCGAGGATAAGAACACTGAATTGCTAAGTCAAATGGTCCAGCAAAACCAAGAGATGATGGCCATGTTTGGAAAACAATTGCAATCTCAAGGTGATATCCTAACCAAGTTTGGGCAGACGCTGCAAAGCCATGGAGCACAAATGCGGGCATTAGAGACCACCGTGGCACAGATTTTGAGTGAAGTGGCACCCATCAAGCACGCCAATCAACAGAAACCAGCCGAGAATGCAAATGTGGCTCAGGCACACCATCAAGTCAAGTACATGTCTGTGGTAAGCACTGAGGAGGAATCTCAGGTGCAAGAAGTTGTAGAAGAAAGAAAAATGACTTTCAATGTGAATGCAACACCGGTGATACCATATCCACGCACGTACTATGGATTGCCGGGCGGAAACCCTTTCTTCAGAAAATCACAAAGAGTTGTGAATACTGTATCTCCATGTAGGCAAGAAGATGAATTGCAGGTTGTTTGTGCACATGTGGAGACAACGAACGTGAGAGAGAAACCACAACAAGCTGCGACCATTGAGGTTGTCTTGCCAAAGCCCACGTCGGAGGGAGCGATTGAAGCAAGCTTAGGGGAGATACCCCTGAAAAGCTCTTATGTGCCACCTCACAGGCGTGTTGATGCAGCTGATGTTTCAGATCCGGTCAATTCTAAGTCGAAGAAAGAGCATCGTCATTTTAAGAAATTCCTGGAGATATTTCGAAAACTCCACATCAATATTCCATTAGTGGAGATGATTGAGAAAGTACCCGCTTATGGGAGGTTCATCAAGGAAATCATCACTAAGAAGAGGCGGATAAAAGACAGTGAAATTTATTGGATGAATGAGACGGTGAGCTCTATGATTCACAGGAATTCACCAAAGAAGAGAAAAGACCCAGGAGGTTTTTACATTCCGTGTTCAATAGGTGGTCAACATATCCCTAAAGCGCAATGTGATTCCGGCGCTAGCATAAATCTCATGCCTTTGGCTACATTTCAAAAGTTGGGGTTAAAAGAGATAAAGAAGTTGGCTGCAACAATTGAATTGGTGGATGGGTCTACAGTGAGACCCTATGGAGTATGTGAAGATGTTCTAGTCAAAGTGGACAGATTCATATTTCCGGTGGACTTTGTCGTCATGGATATGCCACCACTCCAAACCTGTGAAATTCTCCTAGGAAGACCGTTTCAAGCAACGGCGGATGTCGTGACTGCCTTAGGGAGAGGTACTTTGTCCTTGGGAATTGGAGGAGATCGAGTTGAATTCAAATTACCGCATGATCCTCTAAGCACAGTCTCCAATGTGAAAAGATGATGAGCTTCATACCGTCTAGCCTAAGACGTTAAATAAGGGCGCTTGGTGGGAGGCAACCCAACCATTGGTACATTAGGATAGTTTAATTGTAGTCATAGATTGCTTTCATTTAGTTATAAATTCTAGTGTAAAGAAGATACCTTGATCTGTTTGTTCAATGTGCAGGCACAGGCAGGGTCGATACCATCGACACACTGGTCGATGGTATCGACGTAGGTTCAGGTTGACAGCTGCAGAAATCGCTCTGAGTCGATACTATCGACGCTCCCGTCGATGGTATCGACATACCTACAGGCAGGTTGCGCAATAATTGTCGATGGTATCGACATTCCAGTCGATACCATCGAGATCTCTGGAGAAGTTCAGAACGATTTGTCTCAGTCAACTCGATACCATCGACGGCCTCGTCGATGGTATCGACATGGTCACAGGTTGAAGTGAAAAAGTGGCGGTGTCACAATGAAGTTAAGTCGATACCATCGACATTTGTCGATGGTATCGACATCCATGTCACCGATCCGCGCAAAGACATCGACGGCGATCGCGAAGTCCACATCAGCGATCCGGGTGCTGCGTCGATACTATCGACTTGCGTCGATGGTATCGACAGGTCAGCAATCCGGGTTTCACGATCCAACAATCATCAGCCGTCGATACTCGCGAGGGAGGCGGATAGCATCGAGACGTGTCGATACCATCGACCCGCGTCGATGGTATCGACGGGTCGACAGTAGCGCCGACCAAGGCTATATAAGGAGAATTGCAATGTCATTTGACGTCACACCTTCAGAGCAAAATTCCTCCTTTGCGCCGAGCACTCCCCCGAGCCCTCCAAGACTGAAGAGCAGCAACCTCGAGCAAGGATCTTCACAGAGCGGAGAATCACTTCTCCATCTTCCTCGAGCTCTCTTCTTCTAATCCCATCTTTCTTGCAACAATGGTGCACGCCGCCGGATCATCGTCCTCGCACGCGAATCCCATGGAGATCGCGGAGTTCGTTCCACCCCCTACTGCTTCAGTCTCACGTCCGCGCCTGATTCACCCATCCGCGGAGGTGAGGAAGGTCTATGAGGAAATCATGAAGCGGAAGATCGAGCCGACCCGGTATGTGGACCGGGGAATGCTCCAGGAGCTTGGATTCGAGGCCAACTTGGCCTATGTGCTGAAGGGTCAAGCACGCCACACCAGCAGAAGGCCAGACGAGCTGGAGCGCCATGCGGATGGGCAACCGTTCTTCGGCGAATGGCCCACCTACAAGGAATTGGTGGCGGAGTTTATGGCGTCCCTCGACGTCTGCGTCGTGCCCAACGACGTGGTTGCATCAGATCGTGAGTGGATCAAGGGCCGGGTGTCGTTCCGGCTGTTCAACATCAACTAAAACATCACCCTTAAGCAGTTCAACAACATCTTTAACTGGAACCACTCCCAACATGATCACCGGCGCCCAGATTCCCGCACCGACTACGACAAGATCTTCGCCGAGCTAGTCACAGTGCCGGCGGGAAAGACAGTGAGCTACCACAATGCTGCGGTAGCGGACTTCGAGCATCCGTTCGTCCGGGTCCTACACCGGATGTTGAGCCTTACGTTCTTTGCTCGGAGCGATTTAGCATTGAGCAAGTTTCAGGAGAGCGATCTTTTCTTCCTCTACATGCTCCTGAAGCGACAAGAATGCAACCGGGGTGCGTTCTTTCTGCAGCGCGTCCTGGCGGTGAAGAGGAGTATAAGGAAGGCTCCGATCCATTTTGGTGGGCTCATCACCAAATTGGCGATGTACTTGGGGCTGAATTTACAGTCCATGACTCAGATTTCCACGAGGAGTAAGGTGAACGTGCAGCATCTGCACCGTTCAAACCTTATCCTTCTCCGGGATGGGTTGGCGTACGCACACTGCCACGTCAACCATGCTTATCAGGAGTGCGCACTGCCGGACGCCGTCTTCCACATCGAGGGCGCACAACACTTCCGGTGGCCGATCATAGCCGTCGAGTCCGATGAAGAAGAAGGCGGTAATGACGACCAAGAAGGCGAGGCTGAGGAGGAAGAGGAGGCTTTCACACCTCTTCGCGCACGAGTAGCACCCCGGAAGCGTCCTAGGATGCATCCGGGTGTGTCTTCATCATCACAGCCCCCGCCACCATCACCACAGCCCTCGCAGCCAGGCGAGGATGCCTACTCAATGCAGGGAATGTATACGATGCTGCAGGACATACATCAGACACAGCAGCAGCATCTAGAGATGTATACCAGTATTCAGGATACTACGAACCGGTTACTTGACAACCAAAGGGCGATGTTCGAGAATGAACGTCTCCTCCTCGACAACCAACAGCAGATACACAACCGGTTGCAAAGGATGGAGATGCAACAGGAGCCCTTTTACGACCATTACTGGAGTCAGAGCTACTTTGGAGGCTATCCACAGCCTCCGCCGAGGACCCATTACGATCTGAGCTTCCAGGGGGAGTATCCTTCTTGGGATCCTACGGCCCCACAGTACCCACCTCCGCCTCCACAAGAATGATCAGGGTATCTCTGTTCCACTCTTAAGATTGTTTTTGACTATGAGGCCATAGTCGAATTCAAGCTTAGGGGGGTAGCTGGAACAACTCTAGCTTTTCTTTTATTGTTTTTAGTTTTTAGCAGTGTTATTTGTTTCTTGCATTTTTAGTTTTGGTAGGATCCACGTGCTATCTAGTGTAACTGTGGATGTCGTAAAAGTTTGTCATCTTGTTGTTAATTCATGGGAAATTTAAGGGAATTTTAAAAATTTTTGTGTCTTTGGATAGCTTGACTTGGTTGTCCTTGGGGAACTTATCCTATGAAAATGATTGATTATGTCAACTTTAAAGCAACATTTCACACCTATACTCCCATTGACTCATGAAAAGTGGATAGTAACGGTTGTTTGAGCCTAACCTAACCAAATGGTAATGAGACCTTAATTGGATGTAAGAGAGAGAACCCTTAAAACCACTACACAGGTCAGTGAGGAGGGACACATAATATCTTTCTAAGGTTCAGTCATTTAATCTTGTGATCATTCCACGCCATTTTTCCATAATCCACCTAAGAACTGGAAGTAAAGTGCAGTTTCAATTCCTTCTTGTGTGCATAGCATTTAGATAGGACTTGCATTGATATTTTCCATACGTTTGCACAAAGAAAAAAATATATAGGGATTCATGCACATTCCTTTTAGGTGCATGTCATGTAGTTTCACTCATGATTTTCATGCATAAAGTACACCATGTATCTCAATTTTTCCTCAAAAGTGATCTAAACTGTTCCATACCTTCGAAATATTGCAAAGATTTCTAAGCATGAAGTAAATAGCCCAATACACTTATCTCTAAGCAATTATGGATACGTGGGCTAAAGTGAAGAATTTTTTTTTTGGAAAAAAAAGTTAGAAAAAGAAAAAAAAAGAGAATTTAGAAGAAAGTGGAATGAGAGGGAGAAAGGAACATGAAATCATTCGCATTACAGGAAAATTGAGTACATGTGGCTTACTTAGATTTCCATCTCATTTTGGGGTGGAAGGGTAGTGCACGCATCATTTCACCCAATTTTAGGCATTAGGGCATTTCTAATGTGCATTTGCATCATTTAGGACATTTTTGTTTTATGCATGTTGAATTTGTACAATACTTCCAAGTTCTTCCATGAACCACCCATTTCCATGCACCCGTTGCTCGGATTGGTAGGCCACCGTGAATTTCTCCTCACTAATGATTATCAGGAGAACTGCTTCCATGTAGATGGTAGTTAGGGCGAGCAACGTAGTATAGGCGATCACAAGATGCACCAATGCTGAATCGACGAATTTTATTATGTTAATTGCCTTATGTGATAGTGTTCATCGGTTTTAAGGATAATTTCTCTTATGGATGATTATTGTCGCCTTTAGGGTAATTACTGTCCTGTGGTTAGAGAAGGCCGGTTTGAGAATGTTCAGTGGGAGTCACATGGGATGTTGGGTTGGTGTTGATTTTTAGTTGACATCTGCAATTCTATTCTAAGGACTAGTTGCTCGAGGGCGAGCAATGTTTAAGCTTAGGGGAGTTTGATGCGATGATTTCGAGTCGCATTTATAGACCTTTTTCATATGTGTTTTATGCTCTAATTAGTCATTTTTATGGATAATATTGCATAATTCACTCATTTCGGTCTTTGCCATCATTTTATGTCAAATTCCCTTAGTTGTATCATTTTGAGCATTATTTATCATATTATCATAATTTGTGTAGATTTATTTGGTCTTGTTTTGGAATTTCAGGAAAAACAAGTATCTGTTTCCGTCGATACCATCGACGGAAGTCGATACCATCGACGGAAGTCGATACCATCGACCAAGCCACAAGTTTCCAGCCGAGAAGAGCAGCGCAGAGTCGATACCATCGACACACAAGTCGATGGCATCGAGATCCCTTTAGGTTGCTGGCGAGGAATCTGTCGATACCATCGACCCAAGTCGATGCCATCAACACATGGAGGCTACAACGTCGCTAAACAACAACAACCGACGCTAAAGAGAGTCGATACCATCGACCCAAGTTGATGGTATCGAGACGATCACAAGCACTCAGACGAAAAGAAAAGAAGGCTGCCGCTAATACGCTGGGTCGATACCATCGACCCGCGTCGATGGTATCGACGCCGGCAGATATGCGTTGGATTCGTTTTGATCTCAATCGGACGGCTGGAGTTATTTGACGACCTAATTAGGGACTCATACCTAATGACGGCGGCCGAGAGAGAGGAGGATCTGATTTTTTTGCATTGCACGAGTGCCGAGGAAGGAGAGAAAGGAGAACGGAGACCAGAAGCTCATCCCTGTCGATCCGGACGCTGCCGAAGACGAATTCCACCACCGACAGGCGGGGAAGCTCGTGTTCTACGCAAAGGATCCACCGGTTCTTCTCCGTTCAGGGGTTTTCCCACTTGTTTCACGTTTTTCTTATGAATTCCCCTATTTCTACCATGTATTCGTGTGAGATGAACATGAGAGGCTAAAACCCTCCATCTTTAGGACCGGGAGTAGCCCGGGAATGCATTGTATGACAATTTTATATTGATAATTCATATTTTCTCTCTTAAATCCGTGGTATAGTTTCGTTTTCTCCATATATATTGTTATGCCTGATCACCATAATAATAACCTAATGCCCTTAATCACTTCGACAGAAGGATTAACGGTTGAAAAGAGACGAAACCTACATTAATCGATAAATCCCTTGACAAAGGAGGTGTAAAATTAATGGTGGAAACTGAGAGACCGTTTGTAATGCGCTTAGTTTAGGGGAATGATTACCACGACGGTGGAATCAACCTAAACCTAAGTAGTGAATTACACCACGACAGTGGGTAATTCTGTTTTCAGGCCACTACCCGGATAGAGAGAGAAGAGTGAGGAATTATATAAAACCTAATACAATGTTGACCCGCGGTGAAACCGCAATCCTAAAGATACCCTTTTGAATTGATTAAATTAACATTTAATTGATTGTTTTCTTTGTTTCATTTTATTTTCTTTTAATTTCGACAACAAACCCTACTTTGTTATCCGACCTAGCTGATTGCAATTAGTTAGTAGGAGTCTCCAATAATTCACGTATCCCTGTGTTCGACTCGGGCCTCACAAAGGCCTATATTACTCGACGCGTATATTTGCGTTTAAGCGCGTAGTAAAATACACGTCAGCTGCCAAAGGCATTTAGCACTGCGACTTCTTGAGATTTGAGAAGATAGTTTCATCGAAACCAAGTCACAACCTGCTAAGGTTTATACCCACTCCATGGTCCTTGACTTGGATGCCAATGTTAAGGCCCTCTTTGGGATGTAGTGCCACTCTCTATGTCAAGATCCAACATCTAAATACCCCTTTGTCAATTACAACTTTCTTCTCTCTCATATTGTTTGCCCTGCTTTGACATACACAATATGCCTATTGCTAACTAGATCCATAATCAAATATATCTTGTGACTTAAAGGGCCAGACTATCTCCTTTGCAAAGATCTATTTTTTCTATCTAGATCTATCAATTCATGTACCACATTGATTTGTGTTATTGGTTATATCTACGACATATTACCATACAACAAATCACATGCTAGTTTATAAATCACATAAGAAAGAGGGGAAAATCATGCTATTTTTTCCTTCTTCTTGTTCTTTGATAAATTTATTCCCCCCTCCCACCCCTTGTGTGTGCATGAATTTCCACATACATGGGATATTGTATCTTCTCCACACTAACTACTCAATCACTTTGTGATTAGTATGTGGGGGGATAGATGAGAGAAAGAATGTATGAAGCCAGAGAATGAGAAAAAATATAATATGAGAAAGATAATATGTATTGCACATGCCATTATCTTCATGGAGCTTCTTATTATTTAACACATCCATCTTTCAATGTCTTTGTGGCACTCTCTTCCGACTAAGCATCATGCTTCCAATGCATAATTGGCGTATCTCTTTCCCAATGACACTATGCTTCTTTGTGTTTCCAGTGCACCATTGCTATACCTCTTCCCTAATGACATTGTGATTCTTAGCAAGTAGGTTGGCCTTATTTGATTTGCTTATTCCACTCAGCTACAACTTTCATTTAAGTTGAAGAATCTCAATTACAACATTGATACACATGAGGGAAGAACTGTTGCGCTTATTCCAACTTTTTATTCCCTTTGGTACTAATTTGTGATGATCCTACTATATCTCATAAGATGAATGGTTGCTTTTCAGAAGCTCTTCAATATCAAGCCTACAAACAGTACACCTATAAGGTTGTTGATTCGTCTAGATTTTACTTTTCAGAAGCTCGACATATCAAACCTACAAATAGTACACCTTCAAGGTTGTCGATTCATCCAGATTTGATC
Organism: Alisma plantago-aquatica; assembly: GCA_963693085.1. NCBI lineage: Eukaryota > Viridiplantae > Streptophyta > Magnoliopsida > Alismatales > Alismataceae > Alisma > Alisma plantago-aquatica. Next base: position 1,938,961,621 of record OY856409.1, read on the forward strand.
TTCGCCAAGCTATTTTATTCATGTCTTCTCGATGTTTCATCTACCAAGATCATTCTTCTAGTGATCTATTTGGACTATCCTTGATGATGTATTTCATTCTCATTAAGCCCCCAAGAGTCACACTCCAGAAGGATTCAATTGTAGTCCTCATCACCTCATCATATTTGTGTTTAAAGATACCTTTACTGCTACATCGTTGAATGTTTTGATTATGCTTATTCCACCACAGATTTCTTTCCAATGAAGACGGTGTAGTCATGGTGTTTCGATTGTCTGCTTCAGGTTGATGGTGATGTTCTTCATTCCATATGCACTTTAGAATATGTTCTACAAAGCTCAAGTATCTCTAGCTTGCATGACATATCTTCAAAGGTGGTATAATCAAATCTTTTTTGTTTTTGTTGGAGAGTCTGTTTAGGGGGGGGGGTAAAAATTCTTGTAAGGGAAGTGACGTTTTTATTTTCTTTTTTGTCATATCGTCTAATTGGGTCTTGTAAGTCTAAGATGGATATGTATTTCACCCATGCTCCAACTTGAGGGGGAGTGTTATGTTATAGTTATTTACTTTAATTTGTTATATGGGCCTAATTGTCTTGGCCAATTTGGATTAACTTTTCTTGCCTTGTACTTTCCTCCTCACCAATATATAGGATGGGATTTTACCGTCCATTTATAAAAAAAACATCCCATTAGTCTCCCATCATATTTTCAACATCTTCCATGTGAAGAAGATCCATGTCAAATGGAGTTTCTGCATTCTCCATCACATAACTTCTTGTCTAGAATGTTGGGGAAGCTGATTCTCCCTATGTTAATTTCTTTGTGACATTTTTGAGAAATTCACCTCAATGCCTTTTCTTTGATGAAAAGTATACCACCAACTGCAGACACATAAGGGCACTTCTTCCCATGGTAAAATATCCTCCCCTCAATCTACACCATACCTCATTCTTAAGAACCTCCTCCACCACCACCGATGGGTGACTTTAGTGTCTCATATGAGCAACTCATGGGATATATGATGAATGAGCGTACATATTTTGAGAACATGATAGAAGATCTCTAAACCACCAAAAACCACATTCAAGACCTCTCCATGTATGTAAAGTTCCTTCTCTCCCATAAAGATTGCACATCTTATGCATATCACTACTTGTACAATTTTGACTCCTACTACAGATCTGACATATTCTCTCAAGCTTCCACCTATACCAGCTATGGCACTAACCTATGAAACCCTTCATGCCACTCTAAATGAATTCAATTGGATTTGTCTACCAACAATTGGGCAAGAAAATGCGCTAGTCTCCCATGGGATGATGACAATTCAACATATCAACGAATGATGGACATCCTATAATAGGACAATGATGATGAAGAAATGAAAGAAGGTGGTAAAGAAGATGAAGAGGAAGGTGAATATGATGAGGTTGATGTTGAAGGAGTTGAAGGATAAGGAGAATATGCTCCTCATCCTCAGTACTTTCTACTCATCATAGAAGATCTAGAGATGAGGATTGTGACACGGAAAGAGATTAGATCTAAGGACTAGTTTTAGTTCCCTTACCATTTATTTTGCATGCTCAAATTGTAATATACGTGACATTATATTTTTGATGCCTATATTCAGTATTTGCACTTGTGTGTTCGTGATGTTTGTGTGTAGAACTTTATTTCATCATGTGTCATAGACTTCATGTATGCAATTTTGTCCTAGTGGATGATGCTACTTATCTTGAGTTATTATGTGTATTTTGATGATTTTCCAGCTAACATATTATGTTGGTTGCGATTGATTACAACAATACAATGATCGATGCTCACATTAAAATGCCTGATTGATGTAAAAACAATGGTATTTCATTGAAGAGTTTGTTTGTACAAGTATTAGTACATTGTACAATTCATATACCAAAACAACATTATTCAATTATATTTATCATATTATTTTATTATAACAATAAATTATTAAATAATAAACAATACACACAATGATTTTGTCTCAATTTTAATTAATTGCATAATCAACTCATATCTACAAAAAGTAGATGTCAATGATAATCCTAATATTTAGAAGCCATTTTTTTGATGTAATCATGTTTCCCTCTATTTTTTCTGGATGCTATCTCAACAATATGAGATTCAATCGAGGAGGAGTTCCCAAACAAGATTAGGAACAAACTGCCCCAATTCCTAAGGGTTATCCAATCACAATTTAGATATCATTTTCTGGGTTCATATCCACCACGGCCTTGGTGTGTAAAATGAAGTGAACACACGAACTCAGTGGAAGAGGGGGCCCAACAAAAAGCTTGTATGCCATATCAGTGACCGGAGCAAGCGCGCCAACAGGAGACAATTGGCGCAGTGTGAAACCCAGTAAAAGTAGAGAGTTGGAAGGAAAAAGAGGGTACTCATCAGTGTCGGTGATTGCTTGACCATCCATCATCCAGGAACCACCACGTTCTACCAACCAGTCCACACAACGCATTGTTTCGAAAGGCTGTTGGGTTTGACACGAGAAAAGGAGTGGAAGGGCCATCAACCCTGGGCAACGTCAGGACCACCACAACTCCGCATCGAGGATCAGTATCAAAAGCTTCTCTCTCTCGTAGAGCTTCCGTCCCTCCTGTTCACATGATCATCTATCTATCTATCAATCGCATGAACTTCTTACCAAACGTTCTTCAGCCAACTACTTGGCAAGCACATCTAGGAATCAACATACTAAGTTCGTTTTAATGTTCAATTTAATACGGCATACCTGGTCTTAAATTCAGCTGCTGTATTAAGTGCTCGTAGCTTGGTTTCTGCTGAACTGTCTGAAAACTTGCCCTCTCGTGAGGCGTGACTGGATCTTCCATTTGAAAGGAATAGAAGACGAGGGAAACTCTGAGATCGACCTCTCCATTAACCTGTGCCGTGGCATCGCTTTCGACTGTGGGGCTCTTTTTACAGCGCGCTTTTACCGCTCCAGAGTGAAGGTAAAACCACCGCGCCAAGCAAAGTTCTTCCAAATGTCTACCGTTTACTATAAAAGGCCTTCTTTCCCATTCTGCTTCTTGGTAAATGATACCCTGAGCTTCCTGCACCTGATACCCTCTTGAGCCAAGATGTTGTTTAGATAAGATGTGTCGCAGTTGTGTTACTTTAGATTGTCTCGGACACGACAACCGCCCTGCAGCGTCGTGGTGGGGTTGAAACAGAGACTTTGAGATTTGAGTTTAGAAAAGTGAGAGCTTGGAAACAAAAGATTCAGATATCTTGGAATTTTGCTCCCTTTTCTTTTTCCTTTCTACGCTGCCCAACCTCTCTGATACTTATACTCTGTAATTCTAAGCTGGGCTCCGCTCTCTATTCATATACCTCCTATGTTTCTAAGCTGGGTTCTTCTCTCCTTCTCCCTCCCCTGCTTCTCGACCTCCACATACCGTTCTTTTCCCTTGCCCTTAACTTTTATGGGGCGTGTCGAGTCCTCCGTCCACACATCCTGAGGATTGCTGTTTTCTTCTCTTCCATTCTTCCCCCCAAAAAAACATTTCCTTTTGTCTAGTCTCTCAATTGGCTGGTTCTTCATCTCGTGCTTGGATTGGGCCTTGATAGTATCGGTCGAACCAGGTAAAAGGAGTTCCTTTTACGTTTTACATTCCTTTTTATTTGCTGTTGTGGTGGTTTGACGGACAGTTTCCCTGTATTACAATCACCTTTTTAGCTTCTGATGCAGCTTTGGGATGTTCGTGGGGTAGTGCAATGAGAGTCCCGTCTTAGCAAACCACAAGTTTGCTCAGGTCTTAGATCTAACAAAGAAAACTGCTTGTTTACTTGCCCTATCCGTGGTGGTTTGCCATCTCCGTGTCTCCTCGTTTTGCTGAAAGTTCTGTATATTTTTCAACCATGCCTGCATATACACTCGACGCTTTGTTTGTTTTCCGGTTTTGGAGAGAGCCTATTCCAGACTTTTATCTTTTGTGCTCGAAAGGAAAGTTTAGCCTCGACTGTAGATGATATCATGGTCTTGAAACACGTTTTTAAATATAGAATATTGAGTTGCGCAAAGCAAAAATACACTCTAGGGTTCATAGCCTTCTGAAAAAGAATGTTGCAACAACATAAAATCAGATTGCATATTGCAGATAGTAGGGTTTTAAGCTGGTGTGGATGCCCGTTGCAACCACCAATGACAACATTGGCTCACTACAATGTTTTCAAGATAGACCATGGATACCGTGTCCACCATATTGTAAAGCAAGATTTTGGATGCCGATTTTCGATTGCTCATAATTTGTTTTCGTTTCATCCAATTCCATCTCTTTATGACTGATCTTTATATGGGGAAACTAAGGTGCTCATGCGTTTTCACCCAAATCGTTTAAGTTTTTCTTTACCCGTTATTTTAAATGTCAGATAACGGCACCATATTGTCAATTTAAAATCTGCTGTAGTCAATGTGTTTGTAGTGCTATACTAATCCAATTCTTTTCTACTTCCCCACAGAATGAGTCTGCCGGATCCAGTTTAGGAACACCATTTCAAAAGTCCACAGTGTCTGTGATCATGAAGTCTGAAGATGCAGAGAAGGTAGTTATAGTCAAGCCAGTGGCTTCAAAGCTGTGCTCCAATTTCATTGCAGACTACTCATCAGAAACTGTTGAGGCTTGCCGAGTAAATTCCTCTGCTGCTCCGGCGGCAATAGCTGTCAAACCCAAAACCGTAAAACTGAAACCAGCAAGGACCCACCCTCTAGTAGAACTTGCTTCTTCTCCTGTGAGTTTGCCTTGTACTTCTTTGATCAGGACAAACTGTAACAGAACTTTTATTTTTTTTAATATGCTTGAAATTGTGATGTGGCAGGGCGATGCTTCTGATACAGAGATCTGCCATTCTTCTGATAAAGCCGAGGCGGGGCCTTTCATCATATACAAACCTGTTGCCAAAACGGTCTCAAGGAGTGTTGCTTCTTTCATGGTAAGTATTCTGGGTAGAGTTTTATATCCTAGAATTGAGTTATATGCTCCCTTCATGGTTGGGACTGAAAGCACCCGAATGATATTCAAATGTTCAAACTGTGTTCTCAGAATTGATAATTTCTTATTTATAAATTTTAGCTTTTCCTGTTCAACAACTGAACATACATTGTGGTTTACCTTTTTTCTGACCAGGGAAACTATGAAGACAGTCACCAGAGATGCTCGTTAGAGTTGGCGAGCAATGGTAGAGAGACATACAGCACCGAACTCAGCTGTCAGACTCTGCCGAGTTGTAGGAGCCGTCAAGATACAATGTTACTTGAGCCATCGAAATCTTCTCCTGTGATTGCTGGTAACAACATGATAACTGAGCATCTGGCTCCTAGTGGGGATCCTATTTTATTCGATGGATATAACTGGAGGAAATACGGGCAGAAACAAGTGAAAGGAAGCGAGTACCCAAGGAGTTATTACAAGTGTACCCATCCAAACTGTCCAGCGAAGAAAAAAGTTGAGAGAACTTTGGATGGGAATATAGCCGAGATTATCTACAATGAGCAGCACAACCATCCCAAGCCTCCCCCGCCTAAACGGTTACAAGGGAAAGGGACATCATCTGATGCAAATGGGAGAGCAGCCAATGCGGAGTTGTGGTCAACTGTCTCATGCAAAGAAAAAAGAGAAGCAGCTGACTACAGGATGGAGGACTCAAACGAAGCTGATATATCACTGTCATCCATTGGCAGTGATGATTTATTAGTCTCCCAAGGTGGTTGTGTTGGATCTCCGGATACCTTCGCCATACATGGTGACAACAATCACGACAACAGCAATGTGGGAGATGGGGATTATGTTGACCATTACTGCAAACGAAGGTGTGAATTTTACATCACATGCTCCTTTTCTGTCGCTTAACGGTAGATCTTTTGTTGGGTCTAAAATCTTTGTCCACATGTTATAACGATCAGAAAACTGACCATTTCAAATAGCACATTGCTCCAATCTATTTCTACTCTAGCCTTATTTGACACGCAGCATTTTACTACCTTCTGTGAAGTAAAATAGAGTAGATAAATATTTTCTCAGCAGTTACAAAGAGCGGTCTCCTTTTACCTGTTTATATCAAAGCCCTTTTGTAATTCTAAGAATTTGAAGTAATAGAAAAAATGAATCATAGCACACTTACATGCTGTTACATGGGAATGCATATCACAAACATAAGTGGTCGCTGGTTGAGACCAGGACAAGTAACTGACAGATTCAATGCTATCAGAAGTGTGGATCCATGTTTTTCTAAGTTAATATCACTCTCTAACTGTAGCTTTTGTTATTCAAAGATAAGCTGACGTATATTAAAGATATGGCGCTTATGTTTATCTCAGGAAAACGATTATTTTTTGCCAATTAATACATGAAAATTGTTTTATGGTACGGTCTGCATCTCCATTATCTCGTTTTAACTTTGTTCCTTTTACCATTTGACATTTATGCTGGGCCTGTTCTCAGGAAGATTTTTGATTTCACCGGTACTGAAAGTACATTAACTCAGTATTCAGAACAAGACAATCTCGTGCAGATTCCTATGGATTCCGATGTTTCAGGAGATGGATTTCACTGGCGAAAATATGGGCAGAAAGTTGTCAAAGGCAACCCATATCCAAGGTACATTTTTAACTTTTCAAATGTTGTTGTTATTCCCCGAAAAGAAAAGAACTATTCAACTCATCAGAGCTGGACCGAGCCCTTGATTTATAATCCAGCATCAATCACTGGACCAACTATATCCCACTGGAAATTGGGGTCTCAACCATGTTTAGACCTTCTACATTTATTACGAACTTTGCAGTTTGAAAGAACTCCTGCATAGTATATTGGCTTCTAGAGTTCCATCAGTCTGATAAAATTTAAACGACTATAAGCAGTTACCCTACTAGAGTTAGATGACTGTTCAGTTAAGATTTACAGATCCTGATATGCTTTTACGTATTAGATTATGAATCTTTATTGTTAATCACCTTGAAATGGTAAGTATACTGATATTCCTTTCTTGTTCAGGTACTAAATCTAGCACATTACTATCGATTCTAACTTTGTCCCGGCATGGTTTCGCAGAAGCTATTACAGATGCACACACCTTCAATGCAATGTGCGTAAACACGTCGAGAGGTCATCCAATGATCCAACGTCTGTAATTACAACCTACGAGGGAAAGCATAACCATTGCATGCCAGATAGAAATGTGAGTTCAGCTGCATCTGAACCCCTGCAATTTCCATATAATATCGACAATACAAAGTAGCCAGCGCTGTGGAACGAAGGGTGTGCTTGAGTCTCCACCACGAATCATGCTGAAAAGCATTGAACTTTTTGTTTTGTTTTTGATTTGGATAGAATATAGAGTTTGATGTTTCTTGAAAGGTTCGACAGTTACTATAAGACTAATAAAGTATATGTCAAGCTTACTGTAAATTAGTTCTATATTTGACAATTCAAAAGTCCATTTACAGTTAAAAATTTGTGTTTAGCTTTCCGTTTTTCTGTAACTGTTTACTTGTAAAAATATTGTTTTGGGGATTGCTCATGGGATTTAGGCTTGCACTACGTTTAACTTGCTGAATGGATATTACTAAAAATTGTTTAATTTTATGAATTTTCTGAAAAATATGTTAGCTATATTAGCTTAGCTAATATTAGTTAGCATGGATTAAGCCCAATGCAGGTGCTGCTAGTATAAATGAGGTGTGGAGGAAAAAGTAATTATCTTTTGTGCAAATGATAAGAAGGTTTAGTGCTACATTGTCCACTTCTGAAGCTTTGATGCTCCTTATATGTAGGAATCCATGTGACACTAGTGTAAAAAATTCTAGGGGAGGATGTGCTCACCCTTGTGGTGGGAATGGTGAGCACACATACGTATTGTGCCTCACCTTGTCAGGCACGGGGATCATAGTCGTAGTATTGTCTTTCGGCTTTGGTTTCTTTTTGCACCATTAAACCAGGTTTTTTAAAGAGTTGTAGAAGAACTTTGTGCTGCAGTCACTACGTTTCAACCACTGCGTTATGAATGAAGCCCTTGATATTATGGTTAAACATACGATTGTAAATGAGTATGGTAGAATAGGATAAAGGCTTACCCTTAAACCTTACCCACGTTTGAGTTATGGGCAACATGTATAGTAATTATCCTTTTCTTGAATATATTTACTCGATCCTTACCGCACCCATTTATCCACATGTCTAATGAGAATAACGATTGAAATGGGTAAAACAACATGAAATTAAAACTAAAAACTAACTTTTAATAGTAATAATTAATAGTTATGGTATTTGGTGATATACAAAGGATACACCGGTACTTAACCTAGCATTTATTTTTATAGACAAGTTATAACCCTTTTAGTAGAATATTTCGTATTCACAAATTCTTTCTCTTAGAAATATATTATAATAAAAACAAGACACACCGTCAATTATTTAACAAAGTTTTTGGAATCAAACAATAGTACAAATTAATAAAGTTGTGCTAGGATTATTTGGGGTTGCTAGTAGGATATAATAATTATAATAGAATATATAATTACTAGTTCAACCTTATAATAATGGGTAACTGGGTAAAGAGGGTAGGATAAGCTTCTCTCTCCACCATATGATCTTTAAACGCAAGTAGAGCGGGTAAAAGATAAATAGATGGTGGGTAAAAAATATGCTACCCTTATCTTATCCTACATGGCATGGGTGGTGGGTGAACATGTAATACTCTACCCATTTACAATCATAGTTAAACACATCTCAAACCATGGTACTAAATGTCCTCTGACATGGGGTAAAATTTCGCTGAAAATGTCTATGTCGACGGCTGGCGATGTCGAATCCACGTAAACATCCTTATTCCACAATATCCTCGACATTTCGTCGAAGTTGTCGACATTTCCCCATATGTCGACGAAGTTGACCCAAGTCCATTAAAAAATTCCACAATGTCCTCGACATATGTCGAAGTTGTCGAAGTTGGCGACATTCTTCTGGTGTTTTGAGGAGTTTGCTGTGTGAGGGGGAAAAAGTGTTGGAGCTTGAGGTAAGATGATTTGATGTTATTTTTTACTATTCTAAGCTAATAGTAATAGGCCGACCCCCTCTCTGCTAAATCTACCATAGATTTACACCATTTTTATGTAGTTTATTTAGTATCATAAACTTTATATATGGAAGAACTCTGTAGTTCAGAGACGACTGATGGCTATATGTAAACATATATTGTGTTTTTTTAGTTAGATTTGATGAAATTTGTCGATTTTCATCACAAAAGGACTATTTTTAGCTTGATTTTTGTCGAACTTGCGTCAAAGTTTGGTTGTAAAAATCCTCGATATTTCCACAAAATTCCATGTCCACACTTGTCGAAGTCGGCTCGAAGTCAAAGTTTTGTTCCATGTCTCAAACAACTCAGAGCATATGTTGTTTGTGTTTTGAAACCATGTTGCCTGTTGTCGTGTAGCCACCACTTCTCATATGAGTTCTCTCATGGAGTTTGTCTCCTGTTTGAGAGAAAACTTCTTCGTCCCTCTCTCTTTTTCTTGACATGATTTTTTGGGTGGTGGTATCTAACAACTGTTGAGCTAAATCGATAGTGTCGTCGACTGTCATCAATGCGCGAGTGAGATGATATCTTTCTACAAGTTCATGACTGAATCAAGACTATAAGAACAACACACATCTAGTACATAAGGATTACTAATTTCTTCAAGTAACATATCTCTCCCTCAAGAAAGTGATCTGAGTTTTTATTTTTATTTTTTCCTACTCTATTTGTTCTTACATTTCTTATCTGAATCTTAAACTTAACTTATAAACTTATTAATTAAATTATAATTATTTACTATTGTCTGTAATAATGATTTCAATTCTAGCAAAAATATCCATTTTAACAAATTTGAACAAACATCCAAAATGTTTTCTAAGTTAGCGTAAATTTCTTATTTTCCACTATTTAACCAATAAAATCAATGACAATACATCAAACTCTTGAACTTCTTTTCATCTGTCTCTATGTCTATGGTGGCAAACTTTCTCAATGGTTGGAGAACTATTTGGGGGCATAAAGGTGTATATTGTAATGAATAGTTTGCCTTTCTTTTATAAAGCATGAAGTAAAAGGTTGCATCCATTTCAAAAATACCTAGTGAGAAATTGAAATTCCAACTTGTGATTTTCTTTTAGAAACAAATGCACCAAATTCAATTTAAGCACAAAAATAACACGAAGGTGAAGAAAAGGATCGTATGTATTTTTGTACATTGGAAAAGTTTAAGTAAAGGCTACAAATGTAGCTCTAGAAAAACATAACAAAAAGTAAAAATAAACCTTTAGTTAAGAAGGCATTTGATTACAAACCAAGAAAAGAATGGGCACCCTCGATTTCCCTTCACATGAGGTTTTACCTATTAAGAAAATGAGCTTGACAATATGAGTTTTTAAGTAAGTTCATAGTAATGTATATGGATAAAATAAATTACTTCAAAGTTCTAGAGAGACTAAGAGTCGACAAAAATAACATCAACGAACGATCATGATAGCATATGTGTGTCCTAGTCACATAATATTTATTTGCAATGCTTACCCATTTTGGATTACTATGCTTCCCTTGGTGCAAGGCAATGTTGTATACCACACAAGGTTGTTGTCATAGGGAGCGAGGTAAGCTGTCCAACATTCATGGTATAAACTGTAGGGAATTACAGACACATAATAAGGCAGCGGAAATAAAATTTTATCTATCTATATTTCCATAACAACAAGATCACGCCAACTACTATGAAATAGGAATGATGGTTTAACGAGCTTATACCTAGTCCTGGAGCAAGTCTAGTGACTAAAACTATTGTAGTGCAACTATCTTCTAGTTGCTCTTGGACAGTGTCTGTGTAGCTCCTGTTCTTCACCACGAACAACAGACTCGAACAACTTCTACAACGGCTCCTGCGGTCTCGCTACGGACTGTAAACTGACGTTTCCCTCCTAAGAGCAGCCAAATGACTCCTGTCTCTAGAGTAGTCTACACGGACCAACTAGAACTCATGTTTTTCTTGTAGAAAGAACAAATAGGAGTTGTCTCTTCTGTTGGTGCACTAGTCACTAACTTGCTCTCCCACAATAATGATTATTAGTTGTTCTCTCCCTTGCTATCCCTCTTTTGTCAGGTAGGACTTGCTTGGGCTCTCTTGGTTACCACAACTAGAGAGAACAACAATTGTTAGAGCAACTAATTCTCAATTGTATATGTTGAGAAGCCCCCGATACCCATCTATTTATAGGTTGGGTTAGGGTCAGGGTTCCCGACTAAAGTGGGAGTGGAAGAGATCGAAAGATCTTGAATTTTTTTATCCTACAAAATCTGAAATGGTTGTTTCACAACTAAAACAGTCATCTCACATGTCAGCCAATAAGTTTGTGGTCAATCTAGTTGTTTCACATGTTTCCTAATTGCACATGAACTTGGAAAAATAATTTCTAATTAATGCAATCATTAATTCCTTGTACTAATCAAATTGAACAAGCGAAACAAGCAATCTTACAAATTCGGGAAAGCTACTAGAACCTTCATTCAACCCAACCTAGCTGATCGGTTCACCATGAGAACCAGCCATCTCACTCACCCGAGCTGATCAGTTCACCCAGTGAGCCGACCAGTTGATGCCTTTATTTGTGCAAAATTTCAGCCAATTCAGTTCAAATCAATCTGACACTTCAAATGGTCGTCTCACTGGGTGAGCCGATTGATTGGCAGTCCAATCAGCTGATTTATTACTTGAATTGAATACCTAAATTCTTTAGTAATCAATTATAATCAAGATTAAACTCCTCTTCTAGATGATTTCCTTTGTGTGTGACCCTATAGGTCCCATATCACGTTGGCAGTGAATGTCCATAACTATCTTATAAAATGACAAGAAGAAAGCAATGCCTAGTCACACATCAGGTGCTACCTAAGTGAATAGAAAGTTAGAGAACAACTTCAACCTACAATCTGTGTAAGGTGTTGCAGTGATTATATAATTTCTTTATCTCTGATATCCAAAATGAACTCGAGGCATGGAAGTGTCATCCTTTCAATGTTCAATCTATATTCCTTGAACCAAGAGCAGTCTGTCTGAGATAATATGACCTCAATATCATATATTGATTCACATGTGCTTACACATGCATTTCTCAATCTCATTTATCAAGTGACCAGGATATCAAACTCCAATAGGAGGGACAAATCCCATCTACATCACTCACAATCAGTCCCCATGTGTCAAAGCTACCCAATCATCACCTTTATAGCAACTCGTATTTTAGGATTACATTTGATGATGTCAAAGTATACCCAATGACATGTGATGAGTGTAGTGACTTTAGGTCTAAGAACCACAATCACCATCTTCACTATGAGAGATGACTATGACCACCATTGATGGTTTAAATGTGTCACTCTCAAGGTGGGTCTGTCCAGTACACTATCCCATAAAATGTATCTGTGTGCTTGGTTTGATATGCCATATCATGACTAATGAGATTCTCTCATCAACCAACCCACACTCCAATCTTATATGTTACTAGTGTCTATCTACCTTCCACAGTAACAACCAACTAGGGATGTAATAAGAATGTACATATTCTTAGTATTCATATGATCACATTCTTCAAGTCACATACTTGAAGACATACGTCATTGAATATTGTCATTATTTAGACATTCATAATGTTTTCTCATTATATCATAACTTAGTGAAACAAAATGAATCAGAAGCTTATCTTTATGAGTATTAATCAAATCCTTTATGGTATATGCCATGTCAATCATCATATGATTGACTCTTTGTGCATACCTTACCAATAGTCTCCCACTTGCACTTAGAGCCAATCACCTACAAATCTCATTCTTAGTGATCCAAATATGTCCAGCATGTTTCTTCTATGCAAGTGCTAATCCAACGGGTTAGTAACATTTTGCTATTAGTCAAGATATTGTATGTTTCTTATCTCTTTGTTTTGAGATGAAACCATCATAATATGGTATCTGATACTCCTTGTCTAATAAGTAGCTCCATTGTTGTTACAATATCACTATTTTGTCATCAGTTATTAGAACATCTATAAGTTCATCATATGAACTTCTGGATCCATACAACATCACTCTGTGTTCATAACATAAGTATACTTGACTTCAATTGTAGAATATAATTAATGGGTATTAGTTTGAAACCTTTCTAACTAACAACAATTTTCTTTAAATCATATATATATATATATATATATATATATATATATATATATATATATATTATTGCCATCATTTTTGTCATTTCAGAAGCTTGCATTGGTGTAACCCTTTACACCTAACTCTTCCTTTATTGCTATCTCTAATCACTAGCAATCTATCTTGAAGTACTTCTCAAGTACTAATGGATATTTTAATGGCATTGTGATAACCCTTATTGGTATTTAATACCATCTTGTCATGTCTAATACATACAAGATTATATGGATAAGCACATCTATAGCATTCATGATAGATCCACTATTACTGCACATGGAATCTTATTCATGATATTTCCATTCTTCATAAGAGTTGGAATATATGGTTCATGAGAGACTAATCTAGATTCTCTCTCATTGAATCCTTCCATGTTTAACTCTTTCAACACCTTGCTATTGTATGTTCTCAAACTTATGTTGTAAAACTTTCAAGAACTAACTCTATAGATCTTGATCCCTATCTCATAGGATATTTCAACTAATCCTTCATCACTGAAGGAGTTTTCATGCCAGTTCTCAATATTCACAATATTGAGATGCTATTCCTCATCATATGTGGAATATTCATATATGCTCCTACTAAATCTTTTGTAATAAAAAATTTCATCTTTTATCTTGATTCAAGTAAAAAGATCCCATCTCTGAGATGCTTGTTTCAATCTCAGATTGTTCTTTTTAGTTTATACACTTTATTTGCATTCTTGAAGCCATAAAATTTTCACGTACACATCCTATCACATATTCCTTTTAAGGAATCCAATTTCTATATTCATATGCCAAATCTCATAGTCTATTTTAACTACAACAATAAGCATGATAACTGGCAAAGGAATCTCATCATGTTCAACAACTTGAACTGATTTGAAAAACTTTTCAACCAAAATTTCCTTTTATGTTATCCATGTAGGTCTTTTCGATAAGACCCTGTTGCACCCTTTAGGTGCACTACCAAGGTTCTTCCTTGTTATCTTACATGGACTTAAAAATGTCTCTGAACCATTACTCTATTTATGGCTCTTAATAGCTTCTAGTTGATTAGTTGGCTCATCCTCTTATGACCAACTTGTCTGAGTTGTTGGATTCACAATCCTCCATTCTCAGCCATGTATTACTAGAACTATTTTGTTCTCTGTCATATGATGGACTTGAGATTCTACAACATCTTGTGATTCTCTTAGTTCTCACTATACCCCTTTGTTGTCCTTGAACATTTTGATTTATACTTTTACACCCACCGATTCTTTAGGAACTCAGTTATCCTATCAACAAAAACAATTTTGTTATTGGATTGTGATTAATAGTAACATTCAATAGTTATAGTTTGTGGATAGACCTTTTCAAGAAAGTACTTTCTCAATAGTGGTTTCAATCCTTTAGACATATTGAGACATTTTCATATCATATCATATATGATGTCATATAAACATTAACATGGTACATCATTTAGTGATAGATATATATATTTATGAGGATATAAGAAGATTAGATTAATGAATACTTATATCATGACTCATCATGGTATAACTCCTTCATTCTGACACATCATCATGTTTAGATGGATTTGACTTGTGATACATTACCATGGTTTTTTCTTGATGGTTCTCAAGGTATTCATATAGACTATTTTAACATTTGATCTTATCAAAGTTTCTTAATACTTTTATCAAAGTTATACTTCATTTATAGTCTCCTTGAACACTTCAAGAGATTTATGTTTCTATTTTATTGAGTACATATCATCATATTACCAATAAATGAAATGAGGTATAAGTAATTATCTATAGCATTCATTCCATAAGATCTTCATGTTGGATCTAGGGCTCTGGGGGGGGGGTGAATAGAGCTTCAAAAATTCTCACAAGATAGATTAGACCTTTAAATTATATCAAATTCAAACCAATAGCTTAAGTACAATTTGAAGTCCTAACTAAAAAACATAGAAAGGATGAGAGGAATTGATAGCAAACACTTGACAAGGTCATGTAGAGTGCTCCCACTCTCCAAACTAGGAGATAGTCAGTACACTACCTAGAGATGTCAGCCTCTAGGACTTTGTAAGTGCTATTCTTTATATTATCACCAATTAGAGTTACAAAGCATGACCACCAAAGGACTTACCCATCCAAGAACCAAGAGTACTCCACCTTACCAAGAACTTACCCACTTTGCCAAGAGTCTTCAGCCTTCTCCAAGGTCTTACCCACTCTAACACAAGTTTTCCACCTTCAAGGACTTTTCTACTCTTCTTGGATATTCAGCCTTTGCCTTCTCCTTTTCCTAGAGAAGCTCTTCACCTCTTATCCAAACTTGAAGAAGACCAACAACAACTCCACCTTCACTCGGAGTAGCTTGCTTCACCTTTTCTTCATGGAGGAAAGGGGGTAGGGAATATGAAGAAGATGAGAGATTTACATGCACAAGGGAGTAGCTCTCTTACAACAGGCCTATCTCACTCATAATCACAAAATGAAGTGTAAACTAGAGAGAGAAAGGGTCTCAAGGAGTTGCAACACACTCAACTATAGCAAGGACTTAGAATAAAATGAATGAGCAAACTTGGAATGAACTCCAAGGGGTCCTATTTTATAGCTGGGGGTGTTCCCTTGAGTGTGGGATCACTTAGGGTCAAAATATAGCCATTTTGCAAGAAGCAACAGATCTATTTTTTCCCAAAAAAACTCTCCAATGGTTATAATCACTTTTTATGCATTTTTCATACAATACATTTGGTTGATTTACAATAAAGGTAACTCGACTGATCAACTAAAAGACAAAGCCAATTTTCAAACTATGATCGAGTTTGTTATGGGAAACTCGACCGATGAGCTAAAATCATATTTTCTCAGTGAGTCCATTGGTCAAGTTATGTGAGTGTACAAGTCGACCGATGGGTCATATTTAGAAAATCCATCATAGGATTGGTTGGGCTTCCAACTCAATCGATGAACATCTTGTGACAAATTTTCTAAGTTGACTTTTGAGTGATTAAACCTTGGAATTAAGTGTCCCTGATTTGTCTCATCTTAGTTACAAGTCATGTCATCAATACAAGTGATTTAAAAAAATCATTTAAGGTCATTGGGAGTGATTTCCCAAATTGCACACTTGCGTTGCATTTGACTTGAACTTGAACAAGCTATGGCTTGTATAATTTGGTCCTTTTCATGTACCCAAAGCCTGAAATCAATCTTGAACAAACATATTAGATACATAGGAATGGAATGGTTAAGTCATTATCAAAATATGGGCAATGTATAACTATTAAGTCAACATTCTCCCTCTTTTTGACAATGACAAACCATTCCTCAATCATATTGAAAAGGATATTGAAAGTATACCTTTGCCTTGTGAATTATAAGAGGATTCAAGATTTGAACAACATGAATTTCTCCCCCTCAATCTATGCTTACTCTAACCTGCATGGTTATTCTATTCTACACAAAGCAAAATGACATACAAACTATATGGTCCTTTAGCAAGTCACATGATAAAACATATAATGAACAAGAAAAGGAACACAGGCAATAAAAGCAATATGGTTGAGCTTAAAAAACATTGAATTTCTCTCCCCCTTTTGACATTATCAAAAAGGAAGGGGAGGTAGAAGAGCATAAAAATAGGTCTTGTCCAATCACAACCAAACATACAACCATAACATGCAATCTCAAAGCATACACTAAACAAAGATGAGAGAAAAAAAAATCTAAGTCATAATCAAAATATGGTAAAACATGGCACCAACTCATGAGATATGGTAAATCAAAGAATAAGTGTGCACAAAATTAAGATTACAACCCAAAAAGTAAGTTCTCATAAAATAGCTACAAGCCAAAATGTTGATAGTTAAGATGATAAAATAGTACATCTCAGAACATGTGCCCAGATGTTTCTAATACAAAATAGCTTAGAAAGATATATATGATCAACAACTAGACTAAAAATTAAGAGAAACTAGACATCTAAGCTGTCTATGTGTACATCATCATCATCATCATCAGCATCAGAAGCATCAGGATCGTAGTCGTCATCTCCATCCGAAGGTGCAACCGTAATGCCTTCATCACCAGAGTCACCAGCAAAGCCATCATCATTAGATGCAACACCATCATCCTCATCATCACCAACAACCTCGTCAGCATCAACAACCTCCTCATTAGCCTGGTCTGACATCTCTTCATCAATAGAAGGACTGAAACCACGACCGGACCAATGAGCATTCTGCTCATCCTAAGACATACCAAGAGCATGGAGCTCAATGGCCTATGGGAAGGAAGGAACAAAACTATTGATGCTGGCAAGTAGAGTGGCTAAGGGGCCAACGGGCAGAGACAACACACCAGGGGTGTAGCAGCAGAGGGAGTAGGTGGAGGGACTGGATAAAAGTGATTATATTCATAGGATGCATAATCACTTCCTGGGTAGGGCTGATAGGCTGGGTAGGGATGTGCACATGACATGTTCATGTTAGACATGATTAAACATAGGTCTTGATACAAGTGCTCCTGAACCTGAAGGTTGTATGCATGTTGATGCATCATGTAGTCCATAAGGATTTCATTCGACAGATGGAATGAGGCACAAGCAAGTTGGGAGGCTAAGGTGGTGGATGGGTAGAGGAAGAGGTAGAGGCACCTGGTGTGGTAGTGGAGAGGATAGGCACATACTTCTGAAGAGTGACCTCACTGATACAAACTCCTTTCTGGGCAGGTTTGTAATGAAAGTCGTGCAAAAGATATTTTCCAGTGGCAAATTGGAATAGACCAAAAATTAGGGCAGGATAGGGAGGGTGGGTGCCATGGGTGTTCTTGCCTGAGTCAAAGCAGGTCATATGGTGGAGGATATATCTTGACCACTTGACTCTGACATTCTCTAAGAGATAATACATGATCACCACAATGTTTTCTGCAATCTCCATTTGATTCTTCTTGGGGTGGATATTGTAGTTAACAACTAGGGCGAGGATGCGTCTCTTGAGATCCAAGGCAGAGGAGGGAAGGGTGGACTTCTTCTTATAAGGAAATTGAGGCTTATTCAAGAATATATGAATATCAGGGAGAGTGAGATCATATTGCTTGTAGAAGGCCTCATGCTCAACAAGGTTAAAATACTCAGGGTAATCCTTACGCAAGGTGTCAGTCTTATCGGTACCTGAGAAGAAGATGTTTAGGGTATCATCTGAGACTTGGAATTTCTTCTCGGCTATCATGGACATGAGGACTACTTGAGTATTAGGCGGGGGTATGAG
This sequence comes from Alisma plantago-aquatica, assembly GCA_963693085.1. NCBI lineage: Eukaryota > Viridiplantae > Streptophyta > Magnoliopsida > Alismatales > Alismataceae > Alisma > Alisma plantago-aquatica. Next base: position 1,938,980,131 of record OY856409.1, read on the forward strand.
GATGTCGTAATTCCAATGCAAGTAAGCGTAGAATTCATGAACCACTTTTGTAATAGTGATGGAATTGTTGTAGAACGCACATTCAACACCCAAGGATGAGAGATGGTGAACGTTAAGTAACTCTGCTACTTGATCTATGACCTCTTGGCTTCTAGGTCTAGGCTCAAAAAGGGCATGGAAAGGGAAAGGATTTGGGGGAAGGAGCTCCTTATACCTATTTATAGCCTCATTTGAGACAAAAAGAGTGTCATCAAATGGAATCAAGTGGGAGGAGGATGAAGAAGATGCTGCATTAGCTGGGGCGGATCTCTTCCTCCTATTAAATGCCATAGAGATGAAAAAGAGAGGAAGAAGAGAGAAAAAGCTAAGAACTCACCACCAAAAATGTCCACAGATCTAGGTTAGCAAAGGGGAAGGTCAAGGGTGGTCTAGCTAGGTCAGATTAGGGCTAGGTTGAGGAAGGTAAGGGCAAGGGTAGAGAGCTTAGGGAATATGGAGGAGGAATCAGTCGACTTTTCGTAGTTGAGAGGTAGAATTGTCAGTCAAACCCAACTTAAGATTGCTCCAGCCTGGCCATCGGTCGAGTTATGTGAACTTTGAAACTCAACCGGTAGGCTTTTTTAAAAATCTCTCATCCTCCAATATCAGTCGAGTTGGCAACTAGACCGATGGTCAACCTGACCTAAACATAAGAAACTTAGTTTCTAGATATTTGAATGCTAATTAAATTTATTTTTCTAGTCCATTATGTATTTTGAATATACTTAGGCACATATCACTCATCATTGGGTACTATTTTGCGGTAAAATATGCATTTCCGAAATATACCCAAAAACAAGAGAAAAAAGGCAAAATGAACATGAAAAACTAATTTTTAGCATAATATCAAGCAAAGATGATCAAAACAGAGACAAAGAATATAGGATAAATGACAACTAGCTAGAAGTCATATCAAAATCATTTAAAGTAGTTATAAGCAATTTTGATCTAATAAAGTTAAATTTCTCTCTAGCTAGAGGTTTAGTGAAAATGTCCGCCAACTAATTTTCTATGTCCACATGCGTGATATAAATATCCTTCTTGGTAATGTGATCACAGAAAAAATGATGGTGAAACTCTATAAGTTTTGTTCTATTATGTAAGATAGGACTATATGACAGGTTAATTGCACTAGTATTATCACAGTAGATAGGAGAAGCATCAAAATGAATGTTAAAGTCTTAGAGCATTTGCTTCATTCAAAGGACCCAGGCACAACAACTCCCAGCTGTAATGTATTCATCCTCGGTAGTTGATAATGCAACTGTGCTCTGTTTCTTGGAGAACCAAGACACCAAGCATGGTCCTAGGAGGAAACAAGTGCCACTTGTACACTTTCTATCAATCAAGCGCTCTTCATAATCCACATCACTATAAGCAGTAAGAGTAAAGTCCCTTGACTTGAGACACCATAGTCCAACATTTTGGGTTTTGGCTAAGTACCTTAAAATCCTCTTAACACCTATAAGATGTGATTTCTTAGGATTTGATTGAAAGCGAGCACACAAGGCAACACTAAACATTATATCAGGTCTAGAGACAGTCAAGTAAAGTAAACTTCCAATCATACCTCTATAGAGATTCTCATCTACCTTCTCACTTTCTTCATCTTTGTCATGTTTGGCGGTGTTTGACATGGGTGTGTCCATCGATTTGGTGTTCTCCTCCCAAAACATTTAAGTAGTTCACTTATATACTTGCCTTGGTTGACGAAGTTCCCATTTTTTGTTTGATTGATTTGAAAGCCGAGGAAGAATGTGAATTCATCCATCATACTCATCTCGAATTCACTCTGCATAAGATCACTAAATTCTTTGCAAAGATCAATGTTAGTTCTGCCCAAAAAGCTATCATCAACATATATTTGTATTATAAGAAAATTGTTAGAAGTGTGATTTAGAAATAAGGTAGAATCCACTTTGCCCATTATATACCTATGATCTAACAAAAAGTTCTTTAATTTATCATACCAAGCCTAGGTGCTTGTTTGAGTCCATAAAGAGCTTTTTGCAACAAATAAACATGGTTAGGTAAACTATCATGTTCAATGCCCGGAGGTTGTGCAACATACACTTCCTCTCCTCTTCAATTGTACCATTCAAAAACACACTTTTAACATCTATTTGATATAGAAGAAAGTTTTTATAACTAGTAAAGGAAAGCAACATACAAATGGACTCAAGTCTAGCTACATGTGCATATGTTTCATCAAAATCTATACCTTCCTATTGATTGTAGCCTTGAGCCACTAACCTTGCTTTGTTTCTTACCACTTTGCCACTTTCATCAAGCTTGTTACGGTAGACCCATTTGGTGCCAATGATCTTTCTATCACTTGGTCTTGACACTAGGGTCAAAACTTTATTCTTTTCAAATTGCTCCAACTCTTCTTGCATAGCTAGGATCCACTCATCATCCCCAAGAGCTTCCTTGACATTTTTAGGTTCGAGTTGTGAGATGAAGGTGTTGTTGGCTTGTTCTTTGTTGAATGCAGCCCTCATCTTCACTCTTTCAAATGGATCACCTAAAATCATCTCCTTTAGATGATTCTTAGCAAATCAGGGGGTTGGATCCTTCTTTTCATCATATTTTTCTTCTTCTTGAGTGGCTACCTCTTTTTTCTTTTGGGTGATGTTGAGCTCTTTTAGAATAGGAATTACTTCACCTGCAACATCATCATTTGGAACAATATCTTTAGGAATAGAGGGGTTAGTCTCAATAAACTTTACATTTATGGATTCTTCTACTTTAGCAAGATTAACATTAAAAACTCTATAAGCCTTGCTAGTAGTGCTATAGCCAAGAAAGAAAGCCTTATAAGATTTTAGATCAAACTTGTCGAGAAAATCTTTCATATTCAAAACAAGGACATCTAAAAACATAAAAATACTTGATAGAAGGCTTCCTACCACGTCATAGCTCATAGGGGGATTTTCTTCAAAGATGGATGAGTAAAAACCTGATTTTGCACAAAACATGAGGTACTAACAACTTCAATCCAAAACTTCTTTGGAGTATCATACTCTAGAAGCATGGTCCTAGCCATCTCCTATAAAGACCTATTCTTCCTCTCTACAACCCCATTTTATTGAGGTGTTTGAGGTGAAGAGAAGTTATGTGCATAACCAAATTCTTGACAAAAACGTTCAAAAAGCTCATTTTCAAATTCTCCCCCATGGTCACTACAGATGGAAACAATGCAGCAAGAATCTTCATTTTCAACTCATTTACAAAATCTCAAGAAGACACAAGTGTATCACTCTTAGAAATGAGAAAGAAGGTCCAAGTATATCTAGAGAAATCATCGATAATAACAAGACAATACTTGGAACCACAGAGTGATTGAGATCTCATTGGTCCAAATAGATCAATGTGAAGAAGCTCAAGAGCTCTCTTAGTACTAAGGACTCCTTTGGATTAGAAGTAGGACTTGGTTTGATTTCCTTGGGTATAAGGTTGGCATTTCTCAACCTTTTCAAAATCCAATTTAGGAAGTCCCTTGACCAAATCCTTTTTGCTCAACTTCTTCAACTGATGCGTATTTACAGGACCAAGCCGTCGGTGCCAAAGAGAAATATCATTTGAATTGACTACTAGGCATCTACCAACAACATGCTTAATAGAGCCAAGAACAATAACATAAAGATTACCACTTCCAGTTCCCTTATATATAACTTGGTAGGTGAGGGAATCTAGAATCAAGAATTCAAAGGAAGTAAATAGCACAAGGTAACAATTGTCACATATTTGACTAACACTAATTAAATTGTGATGTAGGCCATCCACAAAAAGAACATTCTTGATATATAAGGATTCACCTATATCACCCTCACCTTTGACTTTACCTTTCTTGTTGTCCCCAAAGGTGACCGATCCTCCTTTCTTTTTAGTGAAGTTGTTGAAATGTCTTATATCACCAGTCATATGCTAAGTGCATCCACTATCAACAATCCATCTTCCTTTTTCCTGCAAGAAAGGAGAATGTCGGTTTCCAACTCAAACTTTGGAATCTGGGGTTAGCTTGGGGACCCATTTCATCTTTGGGTTGGTCCTTTTAGGCTTGTAAGGACAATAAGTAGAGTAATGATCATCACATTTGCAATAAGAACAAACCATAGGAGTCTTAGTGTCAAAAGACTCTCCTACAAAGAAAGAGGTCTCCTTATTCTTTTTCTTACCTTTGGATTTGCTCTTGCCCTTTGATTCCCCCTACAAATCCCAAACCACTAGTACCAATTTGTTTGGTAGAATGGTCAAGGATTTCATTTAGGGAGTTCTTCCCTTTGAGGAATTTCTGTAGGGATGCTCTCAATCTATGGTTATCATCATTTAAAGAAATAATGATAGAATATAAGCTAGCTATGTCATCCCTAGCATGAAAAAGATCAGCCTCAAGACATAAGGCTTTAGTTAAATATGAATCCTTTTCAAGAGAGATAGAAGCAACATTAACACTAGGCAATAAAGGTCTAGAAGATAGATCATTTACTTGATCAAGTAACCTAACATTTTCATATTTAAACATTTGGATTTCTTTAAGGTATACATCACTTTCTTCTCTACGAGCATCAATAAGGAGCTTAAATTCAACATTTTCAGTTTTAACTATTTGAAGCTCTTTAAGGAAATTTTGGTTTTATTCCTTAAGATTTTCAATATTCTTAAGGTAGATACCATTCTCAACTTCAACCCCATTGTATTGGAGCTCAAGATCAAGGTATTACCCTTGAAAATTATCAATACTTTCCAAAATTGATTTCTCATTCAGCTCAAGAATTTCAAGTTTAGCATATAGATCATCAATGCTTTTTCCTAACCATTTTCTTTTAGATTTACATTTAGCAAAAGATGAACGGGTGGAGATAAGCATGTCAATAATAGCTTCCTTAGATAACTCATGTAAACTTACCTCACTTACCTCACCAATTTCTTCACTAGTAGAGGCCATGAGTTCAAGGTGGCACTCTCCATCTTCTTCAGAGCTTGAGCCGCTTGAACATGGAGCTTCCCAAGCTACATGAGCTGCATTCTTGTATCTTTGCTCCTTCTTGTCCTTCCTCTTATACTTTCTCTCCTTATTGTACTCCTCTTCCTTCTTTGAGTTGCTCTTGTGGTTTGACTTTCTTGACTTGGGACATTCACTTTTATAGTGTCCCTTTTACCTACACTTGTAGCATCTAGGTGTGGAAGAGGAGGAGGCTTGCTTTCCCTTAAAGTGTTTGCCCTTGATGTAGTTGGCTTCATGCTCACTTGGGCCATCATCTTCACTAGAGGAGGAAGGATAAGTTCGGCAAGTAAGTTATTATTGAAGTATGATTGCCTCCACTTGTGCTTTGAAAGCATTATCTTTGATCTTCTTGGCTTCCTTCTCTTCTTGCTTGGCTTCTTCATCTTGGTTGTCAAGCCTTGGCTCATGGGCTTGGAGGTTTCCAATTAGCTCTTTGTTTGGGATGTCACCAAGGCTCCTCACTTCTTCAATGGAGGTGGACTTTGACTCCCATCTCTTTGGTAGAGTCCTCAAGATATTGGAGTTGATTACACCTCTATCCAAAGTGTTGCCCAAAGCAGCCAGCCAATTGATGATGACATTGAGTCTTGAGTACATCTCCGCAATCCCTTCTTTCTTTCCCATATTGAAGTTCTCTAGAAGGTTGTTCAACATGTAGATCTTGGCCTCCTTGACTTACTTTGTGCCTTCATAGGTGATGCACAATTTGTCCCAAATCTCATAGGCGGTGTCCCAAGATGAGATCCGGTTGAACTTCATTGGGGTAAGGGCTGCATAGAGGATGCTTATGGCTTTGGCATTGAGTTGGGCTTCTTTGAGAACAACTTCACTCCATGTTGCAACAGCTCCGGTTGGCTCCTTGTAAGGTGTGACCATCACCTTCCAAATGTCAAAACTCATGACTTGAATGTAGAACTGCATACACCTCTTCCAATAGAGGAAGTTGGTGCCATCAAAGACTAGAGGAAACATGGAGAAGCCTCCCTCTAGGTTGAGAGAACCGAGTAGGTTGTCACCCATCTTCCCATCTCGTGGGAGGTTGTTGGAGAAGATCCTTGGCTCTGATACCACTTGTTGGATCTAGGGCTCTAGAAGGGGGTGAATAGAGCTTAAAAAAATCTCACAAGATAGAATAGACTTTCAAATTATATCAAATTAAAACCAATAGCTTAAGTACAATTTGAAGTCCTAACTAACAAGCATAGCAAGTATGATAGGAATTGATAGAAAGCACTTGATAAGGTCATGTAGAGTGGTTCCACTCTCCAAACTAGGAGAGAGTCAATCCACTACCTAGAGAGGTCAGCCTCTAAGACTTTGTAAGTGCTTTTCTCTCTATTATCACCAATTAGAGTTACAAAGCATGACCACCAAAGGACTTACCCATCCAAGCACCAAGAGTACTCCACCTTACCAAGGACTTACCCACTTTGCCAAGAGTCTTCAACCTTCTCTAAGGTCTTACCCACTCTAGTACAAGTCTTCCGCCTTCAAGGACTTTTCTACTCTTCTTGGATCTTCAGCCTTTGCCTTCTCCTTTTCTTGGAGAAGCTCTTCACCTCTTCTTCAAATTTCAAGAAGACCAGCAACAACTCCACCTTCACTCGGAGTAGCTTGCTTCACCTTTTCTTTATGGAGGAAAGGGGGTAGGGAAGATAAAGAAGATGAGAGCTTTACATGCACAAGGGAGTAGCTCTCTTACAACATGCCTATCTTAGTCATAATAATGAAATCAAGTATAAAATAGAGAGAGAAAGGGCTCAAGGAGTTACAACATACTTAACTATAACAAGGACTTAGAATAACATGAATTAGCAAACTTAGATTGAAATCCAAGGGGTCCTATTTATAGCTGGGGGTGTTCCCTTGAGTGTGGGATCACTTAGGGTCGAAATATAGCCATTTTTCAAGAAGAAACGAATCTATTTTTGCCCAAAACAACTCTGCAATGGTTATAATCACTTTTTTGCATTTTCCATATAGTACATTCGATCGAGTTTCAATAAAGGTAACTCGACCAATCAACTAAAAGACAAAGCCAATTTTCAAACTACCGGTCAAGTTTGTATTGGGAAAGATAAAATTAGGTTTGCTCAGTAAGTCAATCGGTCAAGTTCTGTGAGTGTACAACTCGATTGATGGGTCATCTTCAGAAAATCCATCATAGGATCGGTCGAGTTTCCAACTCGACTGGTCAAGTTTCCATCTCGACCGATGAACAACCTTTGACACATTTTCTAAGTTGAGTTTTGATTGATTAAACCTTGGAATTAAGTGTCCCTGATTTTTTCTCATCATAGTTACAAGTCATATCATCAATACAAGTGATTACAAAATCATCTAAGGTCATTTGGAGTGATTTTCCAAATTGCACACTTGAATAGCATTTGACTTGAACTTGAACAAGCTAGGGCTTTTATAATTTGGTCCTTTTCATGTACCTAAAGCCTAAAATCAATCTTGAACAAACATATTAGATACATATGAATGAAATGGTTTTAGTCATTATCAAAATATGGGTAATGTATAACTCTTAAGTCAACACTTCATGCATCATATCTATGAGGTCTGGTGGAATTTTTTTCCTCCCACTACATCTAGTGAAGGATGTTATCTCATGTTGTGTGTAAGTAAGACTTGCATATTTCCTTAGGTTCATCAACCAATGGAATATATATTAACACAAATATGTATTCTAGATATGCGTATACATCAAAAGTGACTATTGCTAATGATAATTTTGAGCTATCACTTGTAATCCTTTGGTATAAACATTCATCTTAAGATTCTTTCATTCAAAGACCATTATATGTTTGGGCATTTCCATACAAGATCATATCTTTTGAAATAGAAACACCAATAACTCACTTTATTGATTTATCATCCTTGTCATAAAAGATGCGTAAAGTAATTGTTTCTATTTATTTGGCATTATGAAATAGCAGTTCAACTAACTCTATTAAATTTAAATATAGACTAAATCTTCTGCAACTCTTGATCTGCCTTGTCCATCTTTGTCCTTCCATGAGGGATTATACTTCTTGTCAGATCCTGCACATCAAGTATGTCAGATCTCTGTTTGGTATCACATACCAATATGAAGAAGTAATCAAATTTATCGTATAATGTTTATACCTGAAGTGGAGGCCTCAATGCCTTCCTTCTTCTTCTGTAGTTCCTCTAACCAGAGTGGGAAATTTCTTTTCAAATGTCCAAGCTAGTGACAATGGTGACAATCACCTCTTTTCTTTACTCCTCCCTTTGCTTTTAAATCTGAAGACTTGGGCTTCTGGCTAGCTTTAGAAATCTTCTTATCTTTTCCTTTTCCTTTAGACTTCCCCTATGTCTTTCTCATCACCATCACTAACTTGGGCTTGTCTTTATTCATTTGTGTCTCATCTGTTTTCAACATGCCCAACAACTCTATCAGTGGCTTGTCAAAGTCGTTCATGTTGTAGTTCATGACAGACTAACGATATGACTCTAGCAGGGACTGTAGAATCACATCAGTGGCTAACTCTTGACCCAAGGGGAATCCCCGTCTAGCTATGTTCTCCACATACCCAATGAATTTGAGTACATGAGGACCTACTATGTCTCCTTCTGCCATGTTGTACTTGAACACCACTTTGAAGACATCACATCTCTCTTGTCTTGCCTAATCTTGGAACATGTTCTTGAGATGTGTGACCATCTCAATCACATGCATGTTCTCATGCTACCTCTACAACTCATAGTTCATGGATCATAGCATCAGACATTTTACATCCACAATATCTTTAGTATGCTTCTTGTAAGCATCTCTATCATCCTTTGGTGTAGTTGGAAGGGGTTCATCTGGTTCTGGTGTCTCCAGGACATAGAGCTTAAGCTCTTATGTGAGAACAATTCTCAACGTCCTAAATCAATCATTGAAGTTGTTCCCATTTAGCTTGTCCTTCTCAAGGACTGATTGTAGAGAAAAATGGTTGTTGTTTGTTGCCATTTGATTCTACAAAAGAATTTTGCAATTTTGTCAAAACTCAATTTTGATTTGTTTTGATTTGATTAAGATTGATGATATTGATTAGCTCTTTAATTAAGTATCTCTCTCATTATGTTTATCAAATTGATAGCCCTGAAGTATCAATTCAAAAAATTACAGACAATTTTCTAATGAGCCAAGATCCAAAATAATTCAACTATCACCTAGCCAATATGCCAGTGTCTATAGTCAATTATCAAGATAGACAATACTTATCTTATATTCTTGTATAGATGATATGCACAACTCTTTGCCATAATCATCTGCATGCTTCTAGGCTTAGATGCTCTAAGAATCACCAGTTAAGTGTGACCCAAAATTTGACACGATAATAATGCACCCCACTTTGGCGGAACCTATATTACTACCATCACACTTCCATAAGATAGACGACGCACCACACTTTGGCATTAACCTACGCTTGGTCGATCAAGCTTGTCATGTGTGCCACTTGTTGGAAAGCATCTTAGACTCAATATGTTTGATTGATGGGTTTTCTATATATCATATATATACATATACTATATCCAATCACCACATATATAGTACATATTATATACATGCTACATCCCACACCGTAAGCATGCAATATAAAAAAATGGTTATGGCCATGTCTACAGTAGTTCCTTAGAGTCATAAGGAATTACTACCACCTCGGTCAATCATCACATCACATGTATGAACCTACTGTTGGTGTAGATCTGTGCTTGCCATTTCGGGTTGATTGGTTCAACTCTTGAACCGGTTGTCTCGCCTCTTGGACAATCAGCTGGTCACTTGAAACGTTCGTCTAGCCTCCTGTCCAACTGACATATGGACACCCCTAGACGATCAGTTGGGTCCTCTAGGTGGTCAGCTAACTCCCATAATCTATCCTCCTCATCCTGAAGCTGGGCTCACCTGACGTTGATCGTCATCTTCATCATTGTAAGGAAGGAAACTATCCTATTACTTATATTATTACATTGTAAAGAGAAACCTCTAGTTACATTTGAGGGGAGTAAAGATAGGAAAGAATTAACTTTACATTGGGAAAAAGGAGGTAGAGACTCGATACACAGATTGAAATAAATAGGAATAAAACTAAACCATCCAACCACACACAAATATAGGGTTATTGGCTATAACCATGCTACACATCCACCATCAAAACTACTTTTAGGATGACACATGTAAATTTCATATATATATATATATATATATATATATATATATATATATAAGTTTGGGATGGTGTGGTCTTTGATCAGATACTCATATGAGATGGTTTAAATATTCACATCGTATGAATAAATAATGACAAAACTAAAAATATGATCATATCGATTATCCCAAAATTAGTAAATGTACTTGGATCTGATACCACTATAGGAAAACACAGACACATAATAAGGCAACAGAAACAAAATTTTATCTATCTGTATTGCCATAACAATAAAATTGTGTCAACTACTATGGAAGAGGAAGGATGGTTTAATGAGTTTACATCTGGTCCTGGAGTAAGTCAAGCGAATACAACTCGTTGCAGTGCAACTATCTTCTAGTTGCTCTTGGATGATGTCTTTGCAGACCCTAGTCTTTACCACAGACAATAGTCTCGAACGACTTCTGTAGCAGCTCATGTGGTCTCACCACAAACTACAAACTGGTGTTGCCCTCCTAGAAGTAGCCAAAGGACTCCTTCCTCTAGAGTAGTCCACACGGACCAACTAAAATTCCTATCATTCTTGTAGAATGGAAAGGAAGGAGTTGTCTCTCCCATTGGTGTACTAGTCACCAACTTGCTCTCCCACAACAATGATCCTCAGTTACTCTCTCCCTCTCTATCCTTCCCTAGTCGGGTAGGAATTGCTTGGTCTCTCTTGGTTACCACAAATAGATAAGACAAAAATTGTCAGAGCAACTGATTCTCAGTTGTGTGTATTGGAAAGTCCCCGATACTTCTCTATTTATAGGCATGTTTAGGGTCAGGGTTCCTAATTGAAGTGGAAGTGGAAGGGACTAGAAGATCTTGAATTTTCACAACCTACAAAATGCAAAATGGTTGTTTCACAATAAAAAGGTCATCTTACATGCGAGCCAATTAGTTCATGGTCTGAACCGGTCCTTTTGCATGTTTCCTAATCACACATGAATTTGGTAAAATCATTTCTAATTAATGCAATCATTAGTTCCTTGTACCAATCAAATTGAACAAGTGAAATGAGTAATCTTTCTCATGAATTTGGAAAATCTACTAGAACCTTCATTTGGCCCAACCGAGCTAATCGGTTCACCCAGTGAGCCGATCGGTTGGTGCCTTTATTCATGCATATCTCTAGCCAATTCAGTTGCAATCAATCTAACACTCCAAACGGTCATCTCACTAGGTGAGCCGTTTGATTGGCAGTCTAGTCAGTTGATTTGTTACTTAAATTGAATACCTAAATACTTTAGTAATCAATAATCATTCAAGATTAAACTCCTCTTCTAGATGAGTTCCTTTGTGTGTGACCCTATAGGTCCCTTATCACGTTGGCAGTGAATGTCCATAACTATCTTATGACATCACAAACTAAGAGTGATGCCTAGTCACACATCAAAGCTACCCAAGTAAATTGAAAGTTGGAGAAAAAATTCAACCTACAATTTGTGTAAGGTGTTGCAGTGGTTGTATAATTCCTTTATCTCTGATATCCAGAATGAACTCAAGGCATAGAATCATCATCCTCTCAATGTTCAATCCATGTTCCTTGAACCAAGAGCAGTCTGTTTGAGATAATGTGACCTCAATATCATATATGATTCACACGTGCATGCACATACATTTCTCAGTTTCACTTATCAAGTGGCTAGGATATCAAACTCCAGTAGAAGGGGAAAATACCATCTACATCACTCATAGTCAGTCCCCATGTTTCAAAGCTACCCAATCATCATCTTATAGAAACCCATATTTTAGAGTTACATTTGATGATGCCAAAGTATACCTAACGACATGTGATGAGTGCTATCACTTCAAGTCTAAGAACCAAAATCACCACCTTCACTATGAGATATGACTATGACCACCATTGATGGTTTCCATGTGTCACTCTCAAGGTGGGTCTGTCCAATACATTGTTCCATAATATGTGTCTGTGTACTTGGTTTGATATTCCATATCATGACTAATGAGATTTTGTCATCAACCAACCCACACTCCAATCTTATGTGTTACTGGTGTCTATCTAACTTCCATAGTAAAAACTGACTAGGGATGTAATAAGAATGTACATACTCTTACCATTCGTATGATCTCATTCTTCAAGTCACATACTTGAAGACATACGTCATTGAGTATTATCATTCTTTAGACATTCATAATTTTCCTCATTATCACATAACTGAGTGAAATAGAATGAATTGGAAGCTTTCCTTTATGAATATTAATCAAATCCTTTATGGTATGTGCCATGTCAATCATCATATGATTTGCTCTTTGGGCATACCTTACCAACATAAACAACTAGGTTAATTGGGTAGTTGATGTTGAAGTGGACAACAAAAAATTAAAAAGTAAATAAAATATATCAAAATAGCATATATTAGAAAAAATATCAAGCATATGATTACACCTAGTCTATGGATCCACCACTAGAGGATCCTATTCATACACGTCATCTTAACATGCATGATCTATAAAAAAATCTAAGTTTCTTTTGAAGGATGAGATGGTGATCCAAGATATTTGTTGAGTATGGAGGATGTACTAGGGTGGATGGTGTTATCTACTCCAGTGACATCATTTTTTATTAGCATAATGCAAATTACCATATAAAAAGATGTAAACCTAAACCTAAATTAAGAAAATCATCATCAAAATTTTGACAAACATGGTTGAAATGATTATGAAGAAACACATTCAATTTTTTTCCTTTTTTTGTGAAAGCTCAGAGTCAAACTTCATACCAGACTTAATACTCATGTTCATTTATCAACCAAGCTCATTGGATTTTTTTGAAACCAGATATTATTTTATAATTTATATATAGTCAATTTACATCATAGACATGTATCATAAATAGAAAAGTATATGATACAAATCCCACTCAATAAAGTGAGAATATAAGGACTACATTATTACTTGAATATCTTATTAATCATGATCTCAATGGAAACTCACCACACTAATTGAGATTAATCAAAAGTAAAATATAGCGATTCAACACTAATTAATCACATTACCAAAAAGGTGTAGAATTAAACTAAGCAAAATTCTCAAACATATAAAAAAACATTTACACATAGGTCCAACTTCACATACATATTAGTACATTCAGGCTACTTTACATGAGTTCTGTGGCCTCAACTACAACCTGTTACACTAGATGTTGTCCACATATTTACAAACTTTGTACTACTCAAGATATACAAACAAGAACTTGAGTTGATATACATGATATACAAAACTCCCTTCCGGACCTGAGAGTACAAGGATGACTCTATGACTCTAAACAATCCAACCAACCTCTTTGTATCATAGATTTTCAAACTGTGCCTCCTCACCACTTTGCATCTAACAATGGTGTTGATCACCTAAGAAGGGTGTGGAAACCCACAAGGTGAGACCCTGTCCCAACGATATGATATAACCTCTAATATTTTTTTGCTTACAAGGACTATTTACTTAATTTGTTGAAGTAGATAGTATAACAGAGTTGAAATACTTTGCAATTATACAAGATATCAGAAATAGCTAGAGTCAGAAAATTGGACCTATACTAAATCTATATCCTTATTTCTAAGATTTTAGACTTACATATATAAGATCAAAATTGGACCTTCAACATAGGTAAAATACTCCTCCAACTCTACCTCTATAGGCTACAACATATGCTCTGTGTCAGGATGACACTTCCTCAACATTAAAACATGGAACACATGTTGTAACCGATGTAACTTTGGAGGTAACTCCTAAGTATAAGACACCTTCCCAACTCGATCTAGGATAGGGTAAGGTCCCACAAATCTAAGAGACAATTTACCCTTCCAACCAAGCATCAACACATCCTTTCAAGGGGAAACCTTAAGATACACACACTCTCCAAGTTGGAGCTCCAACGATCTACAAAGATTATCTGTATAAGACTTCTGCCTATCCTATGCTACCTTTAGTTGTTGTTGAATCTTAAACTAGCTTTAGGCCCAACAACTAATATTCTCCAACATCATACCAACAAAGAGGTGACCTACAATGTCTAACGTACCAAGCCTTATACGACACCATGTCTATACTCATTTGGTAATTATTGTTGTAGTCAAACTCAAACATACTCAAGTGAATATCCCAACTGGAAAGAAATTGAAGCACACATGCTCTTAAAAGATCCTCTAAAGTCTATGTGGTTCTTTCATACTAACCATTTGTCTGTGGTTGAAAAGCTACACTGCACCTCAACTGTGTCTCCAATGTTGTACTAGACATTCCCAAAACCTGCTTGTGAACAGGGGGCCTCTATTTGAAACTATGGTAACTGGTATGCCTTGCAGTTGAACTATCTCATCAATATAATTATGTGCTCACTTCTCTGCTATGTGGATAGTCTTGACCAGTAGAAAGTGAGCTGGTTTCATTAATCGACCAAAAATCACCTAAATGGAATCATGTCCTTTGGCTGTCCTTGGAAGACCAACCACAAAGTCCATAGTTATATGATCACATTTACAATGATGAATTGGCAAGGTCTGCAATGTTCCTATAGGCTTATACTGTTCTGCTTTGACTTGCTGACAAACTGGACACTTGGCCACAAACTTAGCCATGTCACTCTTCTAAACAAATCTTTGAGATAATGACACATATTTGTACTACCATGATGCACCATGTACATTGAGGAATGATCCTCCTCAAGTACTATCTCCTTTAGGACATCTACCTTAGGAATAACCATCCGGTTGTGGAAACTAACTATCCCATCCTCAATCTCATGAAACCCATCATGCCTCCTACCACCAAACTCTAACCTGATGCTCTGTATCATGGTATCATCCTTATGTGCATCTCTCATTTGTTTCCTCAACATTGGTTTGACCAATAACTGTGCCCACATACCTGCCAACAAAGATGCTCCTAGTTGTATATTCATGTGTCTAAGTGACATCAACATATCACACTTGTACAAGCCATGGAGGACAAATGTGCTTGGTCCATAGACGATGATGAAGGAAATGTTTTGCTCATTTTCACAACCACTACATTCACCTTTCCTGGATGATAATTTATCGTACAATCATAATCCTTGATTAAATCCATCCACCTCCTTTGCCTCATGTTCAACTCCTTAGAGAAGATATATCAAAGATTCTTGTAAGCTGTGAAGATTTGATACTTCTCTCCATACAAATAGTGTCTCCAAATCTTCAAGGAAAAAACCAAAACTTCTAACTTCAGGTCATGAGTTGGGAATCTCTCCTCATGTTTGATAAGTTGTTGAGAAGCAAAAAACACCATGTTCTTGTCCTTCATCATCACACATCCCAACCCATTCTTCAAGGCATCATAGAAAATGATGTAGCCCTTCCCAGGCTCTAGCAATACCAAGACTAGAACAATTTTCAACTTCTCTTTCAATATCTGGAAAGAACATTAACACTTGTCATCCTAAACAAAAGGAACACCTTTCTTGGTTAGCTTGGTCAAAGGAAGAGCTACTGCACTGAAGTTCTTGATGAACCTCCTATAGTAACCAGCTAAACCTAGGAAGCTTCAAACCTTAGTTGGGGTCTTGGGCTGCTTCCACTCCAAAACTGACTCCAACTTCTTAGGATCCATGCAAACACCTTTTGTAGAGATAAAATGACCAAGAAAAGACACCTTGGTCAGCCAAAACTTACACTTACTAAACTTAGAATACAACCTATACTGTCTCAAAAACTCCAACACTTGATGAAGATGTTGCCCATGCTACTTCCTGTCTCTAGAGTATATCAAGATATCATTAATGAACACCACCACAAACTAGTCAAGTTACACTTTGAACATTCTATTCATCAGGTCCAGGAATGTTGTTGGTCCATCGGTTAGCCCAAACGACATAACCACAAACTCATAATGACCATACCTAGTTCTAAAAGCAATCTTAGGTATGTAATCTACTTTGATCCTCAACTGGTGATATCCTGAACTCAAATCTATCTTTAAGAACATTGCAACACCTCTCAATTTATCAAACATGTCATCTATCCTCGAAAACATGTACTTGTTCTTCAACATGACCTTGTTCAACTATCGTTAATCTATGCAAAGCCTCATAGAACCACCCTTATTCATGGACAACACTAGAGCGTACTAAGGGGAAGTTCTTGGCCGTATGAAGTCTTTCTCCAACAACTCTTGTAACTACTTCTTCAACTCTTTCATCTCTGTCAGAACCATCTTATAGGATTCCTGAGCTATGGATTGCCTAATAGGAACTAGATTGATTTAAAAATCAATCTCTCTCAAGGGTTGAACATGTGGAAACTCATCAAGAAAAAAAATCTCAAACTCCCTCACTATAGGCACATTCTGGATACTATGACTCCTCATCTTGGTGTCCACTAGGTGTGCTAAGAAATATTCACATCCTTATCTCAACAACTTTTCTTCTATCACTACAAACACCATACTAGTTGGAAGAATCTTTCTACCTCATTAGAAAATTCAAGAGATGCCCCCCTCAAAAAACGTCACAACATTAGAAGTACTGTCCAAAACAACCTTATACCTCTCCAAGGTATCCATCCCTAGGATCACATCATCCATCCATATTGACATGCTGTAACTATGTGTGAAAAAATCAAGTGTATACGTAAAGTAGTATAGGCCTATGAGGCCCAAATGTTGAACTCAGGTAAATGTAAATCCAAAAACTACTACTAGTTGTAACTTGATCAACTAGACCTAGTGAAAAGTGATTGATTGTTGATTAAACTAATTGCTATAATTAAAATTGAACTTAAAGTGGATTGTTATCACATTGGATGGATTCCCTAGGAATTCAGCTTCACCATGGATCACACTGCAATTAACTCCAATTCTTCAATAACTATTTATCCAAAATCCCGGACCAATGGACCTATGGCAAATATTACCCACTCACGTAGGGTAATACTCTATCTATACTTACGAAAATCCTACTCACATAGCAATTTAAGATTTAGATAGGAACATTAATGCTATCTCTTTGCTATTCCCTTCACCTTTGTAGGCCTTCTCATGAGGCATGGCATTAACTATGCAATTCTATGATTTATCCAACCCTTAATCCCTTTCAAAAAGCAATTAACAGTCTAATTAATTGATTACGATGATCAGTCATGAAAAATTCATTAAGCCATCATAGAATTATGCCTAGATTCAAGAAAGTATATGTATTAATTTATTAAAGTCAATTAAAATACAATCTCGGCTACTCTCAGGTCCTAATGAATAAAGAGAATTAGTCCTACATGATTTCTATTGTCAAATCAATGGAAGGAAAGAAGAAAAATGTGGGAAACATGAGAAAACTAATGTAACCCCTGGAGATACTCGTCTGGATGATCCCTTCTGGCTAGCATATGCCCAGATTCAAGAAAGTACATGTATTAATTTATTAAATTCAATTAAAATACAAACTCGACTACTCTAGGGTCCTAACGAATAAAGAGAATTAGTCCTGCATGATTTCTATTGTCATATCAATGGAAGGAAAGAAGAAAAATGTGGGAAACATGAGAAAACTATTGTAACCCCTGGAGATACTTGTTTGGATGATCCCTTCTGGCTAGCGTCTTCATCTACATCATTTCATATACAAATGCACTCTCAGGAAATGCACAAATCACCAAGGACGTGGTCATCTCCTCTCTTGCTTTGTGCTTGGCTACAATAGACTGAAAATGTGTTTTCTTTCTTTGTCCAAACTCCCTTAGGTCATAAGTGGGACTTTGTCCATTATTAGGTCCTGACCATCAGATTTGGCATAATCTAAAATCTTCTCTGATCACAATGAGTCAGTACCACTGACAGGATGTTGGTGGCGTCGAGTCTCTGACTGACTTGAAACCCATATTGAATTTTGGTACTACCAACTGTGAGGTTAGTATCACCAAGTTACTAATTTGCGGTTCTTGTATTCTCATGTTGATTAATGTCAGGACCACCGAGTTGATAAACTATATCCCTATGGATTTTGGATCATAAGTTGGTAGCACCGACTTGTCATTTCGGTGTCTCTAACATTGACTTGGTAACACCAAGTTCCCTCTTAGTAGCAATCAATATGTTGGATTTTTGCCTGAAATCGATACAACCGACGTTGGGGTCGGTAGTACCCGAGCTACCTTATAAGTGCTCCAATTGCCTAAAATGTAGAAAAACTGACATAAATCTGAATAAAACATAGAAAATTGGCACAATTTTGTAAAATCACTTAGTATTTGATACAATAGCGCTTCTCAGGTTAATAATGATAAGCAATGGATAAAAAATGTTAAAGTGATAAATAATGCATGAAATACATAGCAAACTAGCATGTGAAAAGTAGATAAAATTTAGTGCATCAAAATCCCCTAAGTTTAGATGTTGCTCGTCCTTGAGTAATACTACCTTTGGATCTATTTGAGACAAGTTAGTAAAAGGACAAACAACATGAATGAAATTTCTCAAATACCCCCACCTGGAGGTCGCAAACTGGCCCTAACCGACCACTGAACAAATAATTACTCTACAATTGCCAAAAATGTTCACTAAAGACGTCCACTCTTGGATCAATGAAATACTATTAATAGACCCGCTAACATCACAGTCAATAGGGAATCCACTTGATGTACCATGTGATTCCCTAAACTACACTGCTCTTATCCACCTATCAACTAAATTAGAAGCAATTTCCCATATAAGAGTAAATGAGGAGATCAATCATATTTGTGTCCTACCATAAAGAGCAATGGGTGGAATGACATGCATGGCTATAAAAAAGAATCACAAGTAACATCCGAAACATTTATACAAATAAAATGTGATGAACCTATAACATGAAGGAAATGAGAAATGCATGAGTCCTAATGCCTACTATATTTTTAGTGGAATGATGCATGCACTGAAGATCTCATCTGATTGATTAGAATGAAACAAAAGAATGCATGCATGTAACTCTTTCACTTCTCCTATGAGAACAATTCAGATTTAAGTTCAAGGCATCCGTTCCTATCTCTTTATTTGATTTTTCTTTTTGTTTTTTCCTTGCCCTCTTATTTTAGTATGGTTGAGAACTTATGATTGAACTTTTCTTCGATGTATCAATTTTTTTTCATTGAGAGGTATGGATGTGAATCCTTTAACTTTATCTTTAGCATGATGAACGAATGATGCAAAAGGGATATGAAATCTACATAAAATTGTTCATGCAACTAAGTGATATGAAAAAAATGTTTTTCTTCTTCTAACTAATGCAATAATATTATGTCATCTATCATGACATGCAATGCAATCAACAGGAAATAATTCAGGTTACTTGATCATCTTAACTTGGTGGATTACATGTCATGGAAGGTGGGTGGAATCACATGATTAAGAGACAATGCCTATCTTAAACTATGATATGTCACTCTCTATCAACCTGTGTATAGGGTAACCCTAGAGTTTCTTTGTGGAAGTCCCATTTAAGGCCCCATTACTTGTTTGGTCGGTTTGGGCTCAAACCCCAAATTCATCCACAATTCTTAGTTAATTTAAGATTTTCAATCATATTAAGTCTCCTTAAGCTGACTAACCCATACACTTCCTCTAGTTAGTGTTGCCTTAGACTGGAAAATCAAGCTTAAAAGATGTGATCATGTAATTTTTTTCTTTCTTTTAATTTCTCTAGCAAAGACACACACATGAAGATGAAAAAAATCATGAATTAAGCTCCATTATAACACTATATAGACGTGGATCCTATGAAAACAAACTACTAATAGAAAATAAAAGATAAAAAGATAAATGATAAAAAGATAAACACCATTCTGACACCCCTAAGCTTGAACTTGACTATGCCCTCATAGTCAAAATTCAAACCTAAAGGTGGAACAAGAGGTACCATGATCTCAAAATGATGGCGGTGGCAGATGAGACATTCTCGACAACACTTTAGAATTAGGGTAGTTGTCGATGAATGTGGATGGGTCGGTAGGCATCTGCGGTGGTGAAGGATAGCTAGTGAAGTGGCCCTGGATCTAGTAATGTTCATAGAGCAGATAGTTGTAATGCTCGATGCGCTTCATGTGGGCATGCATGTTCTCCTAGTTGTCCAAAAGAAGTGCTCATTTTTGTATAGAGATTGTTGCAGGTACAAAAGGTGCTCCTGGACCCCATGAATATGTGCTAGGGTGACAGAGTGTTGCTACATACCCTAATATATCAAGTGTAGAATCCCATACATTCCCTCCATGGAGAAGGAATATCTAGGAGGTGGATCTGTAGAACTGGATGTTGCATACCTGGGAGAAGTCCTATTTAGACATCTCCTTTGTGTGAAAGGCATGGCATCTTCCCCCTCTTCTTCTTCTTCTTCTTCTTCTATTTCAACTACTGCCTCAGTCTCGAGATCCTCTTCCTCATCCTCACCCACTAGAATTGGTAAGACATTACATGCTGCCCATCTGAGGAAGTGCACTCCTCGTAGGTGGAATATGGGTTGGAGATCACACTTTCCATCAACTTCTCATTGATGGTGCAATAGGATTATGCCTTCTCATCGTATTTGGAGATGATATGAGAATGATTGAATGCTTGAATTTAAGCATTGAGGATGTCTTCATGCTGGAGGCCTTGGAGAGGTCCAAGTGAAGGTGGAGAAACAAAGGTATTAGCAAACCCCCAAAGTGATCTGGAGGCTTCCTCTGGACCCACCTCTTCACTACTAGCATGTGCAAAAAGAAGGACGAGCCAAAGTTAATATTCTCTCTCCCAAGTGTGAGAAACACCCACATCATAAACATGTATTCCTATTGTGATTGCCCATGTCCCTGAGTGGACTTGGAGAATATAGTATTCATTAGGTAGCAGTGCAGAATCCGAATGAAGTGGTACTCAATGTCCATCACTAATGCCTAGTTCCAGTTGAGGTGAATCCCTCTGGCTGGGCCATCATCTTCCTCTAATCCAAGGCATAGTTGAAGTTGTTGGGAATGAAGAAAACTTCACCCAGTGCACAACTGTAGATGGTGTGAATTCAGCCAGTGTGAGGTGGTAGGCGGTGTTATAGATTATGAACTGAACTTACCTGTCTTCCCAACCTTCCCCATTCTTGGGGATGCAACAAAACTCCTGTGATGTGAGAAACTCACACACTTGCTCCTAGTAGGTGGGCCAACCACCAAAAAAGGGTGGTCACCCACCATACCCTACCCCTGGCGTACTTGGTGAAGGATGTCGGCAAAGCCAGTCTTAGAGAGGAAGGTGTGGTCTCCATATTGCATGGATAGGATATCTTTCTTTGTCAGGCTGGTGAAGAGGTGCTTCTAGTCTTCATTAGAAAAAGCCATCCCTGATGGCTTCAGAATCCTTTGTCTATCTCCTCTTGATGAAGATGTTGGCCTTCAGATAGCCATTGGTGACGGGGAGGTGAAAAGAGAGAGAGAGACTCAGGAATGTTAGAGCACTAAGGAAGCCTTTGGAATCTCCTGGTGCCTTCTTTGTTGTAAGGGAAGTGAGTTGGGTGTGTTTGAACAACAACCCATGCCACCCCTTTTATATTTTTGGTTGGTCCTATCATGCCACATCAGTTCCACTAACTTTTTAGATCAGTGTTACTGACTTGATCCCTATCCGTAGATCGTCAGTGTCATCTGTTGATACTCATGGTTGTGAGCCGTCAATAATTTGTCATGGATCACTTAATGTTAGTGGTACCAACACCAAGTCGGTAGTACTGACTTATGGATTTTGCACCTGGTTCAGTTCTATCGATCATTGGATGAATATGATCTCATTCATCGATGTTAGTCCCATGAATTTTGTCCTTTCTAATTTGGTGCCACCAACTGTGGTGTTAGTGGTACCAAGTAGCTGACAACACACCCATGTGATCTTGTGTTGGTGGCACCGACTTAATGGTTGGTGATATCAAGCTATGATGATTTTTGTGTGGTTTGTCAGTGTGATCAAACCACCCCCTCAATCTCTCAAACCTAGAGCTTCTTCTTCTCTTAGTACTACCGGAAAAATTGTCTGTAGTACCAACTTTTTGTAGTAAACTCGGTCACCTGTTTGACGAGGTGTCGTGCCACTGACTGATGGGTCAGTGGTACCCACTTTTCCACTTTCTCCCTATTGATTTTTATGCAAAACTCAGTACCACCGACTGGTGAGTCAGTGTACTGACTTGTCCTCTTCCTTCACACCAAACAAGAACCATCAAGTTACCTTTTTAACATATAAAAAGCAATCAAAAATGAAAATACAAAAACTACTCCTAAGCAAGCTTACTAAAAAATAACTAGTAGAAAAATAAGCTATGGACTGCCTCCCATAAGCACCCTTATTTAATGTCCTAGGCTCAACAATCTTTTATGCTCAAATCTCTCAAGGAAGCTTAATGAGATTCAATTCTTCCTCACCATGGATCACCTCCCCTCCATAATAATGCTTGAGGCATTGTTCATTTGTCAAGAATGTTCTCACCCCATCACTTATCTCAATAGATCCATGAGGGAATACCTTGGTCACCACATATGTTCTAATCCATCGAGACTTCTATTTCCTCAGATGCAATTTCATCCTAGAATTGAACAATAACACCATTGTCCCAGTAAAAATACTCTATATAGAATGTGGTGATCATGCATTTTCTTTGTTCTATCTTTGTAGATTCTAGAACTCTCATAGGCGTCTAGCCTAGTTTCATCAAGCTCATTGAGTTCCAACCTATGCTTTAATTTCTTCAATGCCCATTTGGCCCTATGCTCTAATTCCATATGAAAATGACATGCCCGTCCATAAACCAGCATGTAAAGTATAATGCCTATGGGTGTCTTAAAGGTTGTCCTATAAGCCCTTAGAGCATCACTATGTTGTATGCTCCAATTGGTCCTATTGGTCGAGACGGTCTTCTCAAAGATCATTTTAATTTCCCTATTTAAAACCTCAACTTGGCCTTGTGTTTGGGGGTGATATGGGGTTCCTACCCTATGCTTTACTCCATATTTTCCCCACAGAGCCCCAAATTTCCTATTAGTGAAGTGGATCCCCCATCATTGATTATCATTTATGGCACCCCAAACATGCAAAAAAGTTGATCTTTGACAAACCTGCATATAATTTGAGCATCATTCGTGTGAGTAGGAATTGCTTCCACCCACTTTGAAACATAATCAAAGGCTAGAAAATGTATACATTGGAATTAGAAGACACAAAAGGAACCATAAAATCAATGCCCCAAAGGTCAAAAACTTCAACCTCCTAAAAATTATTAAGTGGTATTCATGTCTCCTAGAAATGTTACCTATGTGTTGACAAGCGTCACACCTCCACACATAATCATATGCATCCTTAAAAAGTGTTAGCCAATAAAACTCACTTTCTAGAACCTTATTTATGTCCTAGAAATTGCATGATGTCCCCCGGTGGGAAAAGAGCGAAAGTGGGCAAGAATTCTCTCAAACTCATATTCCAACACACACTTCCTCAATATGCCATCCCTACATTGTTTAAGCAAAATTGGGTCATCCCATACAAAAAATCTCAAAGAATGAAAGAATATTTTCTTCTCTTGATATCCCCAGTCCGTAGGTAATTCTCACATGCTAGATAGTTCACTATGTTTGCAAACCAGGGATCCTTGTCCTTGATGGCAAGAAGTTGCTCATCATGGAACCCTCAACAATGGGTACCTCTAACCCTGATTCATCCACTCTGTCTAACCTAAACAAGTGATCTGCTACTACATTCTCGTATCCAACCTTGTACCTAATTTTTATGTCAAATTCTTGAGTAACAAAATCCATCGCATTAGTCTGGGCTTAGCATCCTTTTTCTACAAAAAAACTTAATAGCTGTATGATCAGTCCATACTATCACTTTTGCCTCTATCAAATATTGTCCAAACTTATCAAAGGGAAAAACTACATCTATGAATTCTTTTCTTGTGGCTA
Organism: Alisma plantago-aquatica; assembly: GCA_963693085.1. Lineage (NCBI taxonomy): Eukaryota > Viridiplantae > Streptophyta > Magnoliopsida > Alismatales > Alismataceae > Alisma > Alisma plantago-aquatica. The sequence continues at coordinate 1,939,004,322 of OY856409.1, forward strand.
TGTAATTTAATTTTGCATCATTAAGGATTCTAGATGCATAGTAAATGACCTAGAGAGCCCAATCCTTAAGTTGCTTAAAAAAGCCCCTATAGCAAAATTTGATGCATCACACATCAGCTCAAATGGTCGGCTCCAATCTGGAAACACCACTACATGTGCATAAATTAGCTTTTCTTTCAAAACTTCAAAGGCCTTCAAACAACACTCATCAAACTCAAATTACTGGTCTTTCTCTAGAAGCTCGGAAAGAGGTTTGACAATTATTGAGAAAATCTTTAATAAAACGTTGATAAAAGACAACATGTCCCAAAAAGTTCCTAACACCCTACACTGACGATGTTGGGGGTAGTTTAGAGACCACCTCTATCTTTACTACATTGACTTCCATTCTTTTATTGGACACCTTGTGTCCCAAAACAATCCCCTCACTCACCATCATGTGACATTTTTCACAATTCAAAACAAGGTGAGTATCTTCACATCTCTACAAAACTCAGTCTAGTCTAGCAAGGTAGTCCTCAAAAGATTCTCCATGTACCAAAAAATCATCGATAAAAATATCAAGACAACGTTCCACCATGTCAAAAAAAATTACAAGCATGCATATTTGAAATGTTCCCGACACATTGCACAAACCAAAGGGCAATTTGTGATGTGCAAATGTATCATAGGAACAAGTTAAGGTAGACTTCTCTTGATTTGGTGGCTAGACAAAATTTTGGTTGTAACAAGAATACCTATCTAGAAAATAAAAATGTGAACGACTAGAGAGCCTCTCTAAAATTTGATAAATAAATGGAAATGGGAAATGGTCTTTTAGAGTGGCAGAATTTAAATGAGGCTAATCGATGCACACATTCCAACCAGTGACTAGAAGCATTGGTCGTGACCATGATACCCCCTTTCTTAGGGACAACATGTGTAGGACTAACCCATTTGGAATTAGAGATAGCATAAATTATACCTACCAATAGAAGTTTAAGTACCTCTTTATTAACCACCTCTTTCATGATCGGGTTCAAACATCACTGAGGCTTTACAATGGGTTTTTCTCCTTCTTTAATCTGAATCTTGTGTTGATGTAAACTAGGGGAGTTCCCCTTTATGTCTGTAATGGACCAGCTGAATGTAGCCCTATGATTTTCCAACATAGTGAGAAGTTTCTCCTTCTCATTGAGGCTTAGTGATGTTGAAATTATCACTAGAAGTTTGTTGTCCACTATAAAGAATGTGCACTTCAGATGCGGTGGTAATGGCTTCAATTCTAGCTCAGGAGGACACTCTAGAGATGGAACTAATGGTGGAGGTGGTGGTCCCAAGTCTTTATAGTATTTGGTATAGAAACACGACAAGTCCTAAAAAAGTGCACACTCCTCCAAAGTTTGCTAGCGTGTGAAGTCATCCATAAAGTTCATGAGACTATCTTATAGAGGTAGCTTTGGATAGGCCCACTACACTACACCATGCCTACAACTGTCTTCAGGTGCTCCTCTTCTTCAAAATCATCATGGTTCTTCACAACTTTTTCCAAAGAAATCTACTTTACATGCTCCATTATGTCAATAGAAAGAGTAACCTTGTCCACCTTTGTCATGGCGTCATCCATATCTAGAAATGGTTATCCCAAGAATGGTGACATCAGATTGCCTAAATGCTGCATGATGTGGCATTCTTCTCCTTCCTTATCCAGTAGTTTATAGTCTGCTAGTTTGATCTCAAACCGGTCATCTTGGAACACAAATGTCAATCTTCATCTTCCCATCTCTAAGTTGACCATATGTTGTGGCTTGAATGGACTTCTCAGAAGCAACTCATTCCCGCAATCATCCTGCATCTCCACGACAACAAAATCTATTAGAAATATAAACTTGTCCACTTTTTAAGCACATATTCACAAATGTTAATAGGTTGCACTATAGAATTATCTTCTAGCTGAACATTCATGGAATTTGTCCTGGATTCTTTGAGTCCTAATTTCTTGAATGTGGTCAACAAAATCAAATTGATGCTTACCCCTAAATCACAAAGTGCATCACCAAACTTCACCCTACCAATGTAGCATGGTATGTTGAAACACCCTGGATCCTATCTCTTATGTGGAAGTTTTCTTTGAATCAATGTACTTAATTCCTCTTTAAGGACAACAACAACTGAATCTTTAATTCTTCTGTTCTTTTTGATGATGTCTTTCAGAAACTTTCCATAAGAAGGACTCTTCTTAGTAGCATCAGTGTGTGGTAAATTGATCTGGAGCTTTCTGAATGTGTCTAGAAACTTCTTGAATTGATGATCCACCTTCTTGGACTTCAAGTTGTTTTGAATGGTTCTGGAGGCACAACTTCTATTTCATGTGTTGGAATGTAGAATTGCTTTTTGTTCTCCTTATGTTCAGTAGACTCCACTTTTGAGATCTCCTCTTGTGTTGTGGTGTCATGTGGTTGCTCTAGAGAAATTATTTCAATGACCTCCCCTATATCAGCTGCAGTAGTGTCTTTGTTTTGAATTTTCCTTTTGATCTCTAATCAGTACCCTTCCACTACAGATAAGCACTTCCTTCACTATTGATTTCTAGATGGAATATCCATATTTCCTAGAAATCCTTGGTGACCTGGCATCTTCAAAGATGCTACCTTACTGCTAGCTAAAAAAATTGGTTTTCTATGTTATGGATCTATGACCAATGATTTTATTACACTCTATTTGTCCAGTCTAGTAGTGTCTCATTGTGACTAACCAACTTGCACAACCTGTCTTCTATGTGGTCCATCTTTCTAGGACCGCTGTCCAACTAATACTGCTACTGTGCATTTTTCTACTATGGCTTGGACTGCTGCACTTGAGAGGGTCCTACTGAAAATTGTTGGGACCCTTCCATGAGAATTTAGGATCCTTCCTCCAAGCATATTCATTTCTACCCATTTAGTTCTTCTATCAAACATAAATGTACTCATCTTCTTCACCTCCAAATGAGGTTCTAGATTTTTGATCTAATTTCCATGCAAGGCTATCCATCTTCTGCTTTAGCACTGTGATCTCTCTGGACTCTCCAACACTTTTAACAGTCACTGTATGTTCTCTCTCTTATTCCCATGAATGACTTTTGACCATGTTCTTCAAGATTTTATGACACCTGGATGCCTTGTTGTTGAGAAAGAATCCTGCCTCTACATTATCAAGGGTGGTTCTCTCCCCCTTATGAAGCCTGAATAGAATGTCTTCGCCTGGCTGTATAGGTCAATCCCATGACGAGGGACCTACCTTATCATATTCTAGAATCCCTCCTAGGCCTGTGAATAAGACTCATTAGCATGCTGCCTAAAGTTGTAGATCCGCCCAATCAGGTCATGTGTCTTATGTGGAGGGAAATGCTTTTAAAAAAATGTGTCTATTATTTCCTCCTAGTTTGATATAGATTATGATGGAAGGATTAAGAACCAAGCATTTACATTATCTTCAAGCAAATATGAGAATAATTTCAAATAAATAACCATCACCTCTACCCTATCAATCTTTAGCATATCACAACTCTCCATGAAATTGTTAATGTGAGCCATTGGATCCTCCATACTGTGACCATGGAATGCTTGAGATTTTATGAGCATCACTAGTCCTAAATCTATTTTGTAGCTGCCCATGTTGACTGCCTACTTTACAATGTGTCCAAACTGTATTGTTGCTAAAGAAGATTTAATTTTCTCCCAGGCAGTGTGCTCCTCAAGATCAACTCCAGCTCGCTCTCCTACATCAGGATCTTCTATTCCTACCATTGCTTGCTTTGAATGTGATAGTGGAGTATGGAGAAATCTTTTCACTAAACTGCCATACTCTTTTGTCCTGCGACAAAGTTCTTCTGGGCCTATATCTTGTGGAGTTGATTCTCTATAGTCGGTGGTTTTGGTCTGAAGCATACACTAGTACTTGAAATTATAATATGAAAATGTGAGAACTGGATACTAGTAAATCTTGAATCTTGATGAAATATGAATTTTGAAAAATGATTAAAAAGAAGAGAAAAGTATGGCCTGGAGTGGTCAGTCACAACACTCGTAATACTGGAGTTACCGTTTCCCTATCGATGGAGCCAAAAACTTGACACACTGTAACTTCACATGCAAAACACAGGTGTACACGTCGTAGGCCTATGAGGCATGAATGTCAAATTTAGGGAAATGTGAATCCAAAAACTACTACTAACTATAACTTGATCAGCTAGACCTAAGAAAAAAGTGATTGATTGTTTATTAAACTAAGTGCAAAATAATTGAAATCTAACTTAAAGTGGATTGTGATCACAATTGGATGAATTACCTAGGAACTTAGTTTCACCATGGATCACACTACAATTAACTCCAATTCATTAATAACTATTTTCCCTAAATCCTAGACCAAGAGACTTGTGGCAAACATTACCCGCTTATGCAACACAATAATCTACCTATACTAAAGCAAATCCTTGTCACGTAGCAATTTAAAATTTAGATAGGTGAATTAACAATATCTCTTGACTATTCCCTTCAGAGTTGTAGGCCCTCTCATGAGTCGTTGTATTAAGTATATAACTCTATGATTTATCCAACCCTTATTCCCTCTCACCAAGCAATTAATGGTCCAATCAATTGATTGTGGTGATCAAACACATACAGTTCATTAATATATCATAGAATTATGCCCAGATTCAGGAAAGTATATGTATTAATTCATTGAAGTCAATTACAATGCAAAAATGGGCTACTCCAGGTCCTAAGGAACAAAGGGGATTAGCCCCACATGATTTATATTATCATATCCATGGAGGAAAGAAGAAAAGTGTGAGAAACATGAGAAAACTAATGTAACCCTTGAAGAAACTCATTTGGATTGATCTCTTCTTGATCTGTAATGTTTTGTCTACAAATCCATGCTCTAAAAGTGCCCCAATTTCCCGCAGTGTGGTCGTCTCCTTCATCGTTTCCTCTCCTACTCTATGCTTGGCTGTAATAGACTGAAAATGTGATATCTTTCTTTGGTTGAACTCCCCTTAGATCATAATTAGGAATTTGGCTATCATTAGATACTAACTTCCAGATTTGGCATAATTTGAAATATGCACTGATCACGCCGAGTCGATACCACCGACAGGATGTCGGTGGCATCTAGTCTCTGACTGACTCGAAACCCTTTGCGAATTTTAGTACTACTGATAGTGTGGTCAGTAGCATTGAGTTGCTAATTTATTATTTCTATATTCTCTTGTTGATTAGTGTTAGTACCACCAACTTGATGGTCAGTAACATCAAGTAGATAAACTCCATCCCTATTGATTCTAGATCATAAATCAGTAGCACTGACTTGTCATTTTGGTGTCTTGAAGATTGACTTGGTAGCACTGAGTTTCCTCTCGGTAGCACTGAGATTTCTTCAATCAACCTATTGGATTTTCACCTTAAGTCAGTACCTCCGATGTTGGGTTCAGTAGTACCGAGCTACCTTATAAGTAACCTAATTACTTGAAATGTGGAAAAACTACCGCAAGTCTAAATAAAACATGGCAAAGTGGCATAATTTGATAAAATCACTTAATATTTAATGAAATAGTGCTTCACAGGCTAATAATTATAAATAATGCATAAACAATGTCAAAATGAGAAATAATACATGAAATACATAGCAAACTATCCTATGAAAAGTAGTTAAAATTCAGTGCATCACATATCAAGTGGCATAAGATCCACTTAAATTCTACATCCTGAGAAGGAAAGAACACAAGATAGAAACAATTCCCGCAACATGGTGAAACCAACCAAAGGGGTTTCTAACAAAAGATTATCAGTTATACTATAAATAGGAAAATTACAACTATTTATCACCTCTCTAATGTTAAAGGAGTGCATTACACCAAGGTCAACCGGAATAGATACATATGTGGATGTAGATAAGTCAAAATGCAAAAGTTTCATCTGACCTGTCATGACCCCCAAGTTGAATACTCCTTTCAGATTACTCATGGTGTAGAATCTAGATTTTTCTTTCTATCATACTCAACCTCTACTAGATGATCCCAAAGTTGCGTCTTGTGATGAATGGCCACACCCCCTATTGCCACCCACTACTGAACTGATGTTTCTTCCGTTTTGAATCTTGCTAGCTCTATCTTGGCTACTGTGTAACCACCTGATTCTTCATAGGGAAAGTCCATCTCACATGCCCAACCTGTCCACACATGTAACACCCCCTCATGTCATATTGTAGCCTAGATGACCCTATAACAGACACTGAACATGAACTATTAGCCCTGGCTAGTGGGAAGCTATAGCCTCTTCCTTTTCTAGGAGATCACTTTGAGTTCACTTGAGTCCTTGGCTCATAAAATGTCAAACTCTGTTGTGACTTTTGTACCATGGTGAAGAAAACCTCGACTTCTTGAAATTGCCAAATGGTTTTCCCTAGAACTGAGTTGACCTCTTTCTGGCACTAGCCACATTCTGTTTCACGATCGTCCTCTCTACCCTCCTTACAAATTCCACAAAGGTGGAGAACTTGTAACGAGACTTCAGGGTTGACGATGTCCATGCCAACTCAACATTCAAACCATTATTAAACCTTCCGATCCTTTGTTTCTCCATGGCTGCCATGAGAGGAAAAAATCTCAACAACTCCATGAACTTCACCTCATAGTCATTAACATACCATGATCCCTAGCACAACCGCTCAAACTGAGCCATCTTCTCCCCAGATACACATCTGGGAAGTAACAACTCACAAACCCCACCAGAACTCCTCCCAACCAACCACCTCAGCTGGTTCTTCTCCTCAATTGTCTACCAGTGGCCAACACTACCCTTCATAAGGTAGATCACATGCCCACCCTATCCTCCTTGAAGATATTTAGAAGTCTAAACACCTTTTCTAGCTCCATCAACCACATGTCAACATCTGTCGGGTCTATTGTGCCTGCATACCCCATGGCTCCCAAACATTTCAACATATCAAAAACCCTAAGATTCAACATTTGCAATAGCTTCCCTTGGTTGAGATGCAGGTTCCCTATCCACTGACTGCATGATCGTCGCATTAGCTGTCCAAAAATAAATTGAAACACTAGATCAACTATAGTCGAAGGGTTAAACGGAGGCAGAAGGGTCTGTTCTTGCCCCGTCTCAGGTACTGTTACAGCCTATACCCTTCTCCTACTGCCACCTATTAACGCCACAAAGATACTCTCAACACGTTCTTCATGCTCTCCAGACATATCCCCACAACCAGAGACCATTGTTAGATATGTTGGATACATAAGAACAGACACAACAACCTCAACCCTATGTCCCTATAGACTCAACGAACCTAAAACTTTGATACCACCAAATGTGGCAACCCACCACGCTAATCGATATTACTCAAAACCAAAAATAACAATTCATCATTAATTAACCAAATTACCAAAAAGGTGCTTAATTGAAACCAAGAAAAATTCCCTAACATATAAAGAAACATTTGCACAAAGTTCCAACTTCACATAGATATAGATATATTCCAAATAACTTTACATGAGTTTTGTGGCCTTAGCCATAACCTGTTACAAAAGATGTTGTCCGCATATTTACCACCTTAGTACTGTTTAAGATATACAACCAAGAACTTAAGTGAATATACACGATATACAAAACTCCCTGCCTAGACCTGAGAGTATAAGGATGACTGTAGGACTCTACACAACTCAACCAACTTCTCTATCTCTAAAAATCTTCAAACTATGATTCCTTGTCACTTTGCATCTGATAACACTACTAATCACCTAAAAAGGGTATGGAAACCTACAAGCTAATACTCATTTCCTCGAAAATTGATATAACCTCTAATAACATTTTTTCACTTACCATGATTATGTATTTAAGTTGTTAAAGTAGATAGTATTACATAGTTAAAAGACTCTATAATTACATAAGAGATCACACACAGCTAGAGTCACAAGCATAATTGATTTCTCTTACCATATTATAAATCAAATATACTACTAAAAACATATCAAATATCATCATCCAATGTGATTATGCAAATAAAACCTAACAATTCTGCTACACCACTGATTTATATATTTTATTAATCCATGGGTAGTTTGAGGTATACCACTCAAACTACTAGCTGACCACTATGAAGTTAATATTAGTCTCGTATAAGATCTAAGATGACTGCGGTCTTGAAGATCTCTTCCCCTCGGTCAGTATGAGTAACAACCATAGTGGCACATTGACCCAACTACTCAGACAACCTAGTCTGATCCTAGGTACACATGCCACGTCATTAGAAACCAGGGGTATAAACCCTAAAATCTGAGTTATGACCATATTTTCTCTTAATTTCATCAACATCTAAGACATGACCTCAATCACTCTCCAAAATCTTGGAATCAAGATGACATGGATATATCCTCCCTGCATCTGCATATACTCAATGGTATATGACTTTGAGCTCTTCTCGGATTACTCCTTCCACTATCGAGCAAGTTCTGACACTGGAATATTTCTGTGTCCCGATACACTACATCATTAAGGTTACACTTGAGTACTTAAGATAGTTAAACATTTTTGACTGCGTCAATAAGTTATGTATAAACACCCTATAGATAGTACAAATTAATTGGTGTACACAACCTCAAAATATATAAAATGTATAAAATAGTTTCATGTCACTCTACGCTTAAGTGGCCACACATTAAAAAATTATGATGGATGGGCTGCTTTCAATACTAGGGTTTCATCTAACATTTATTATAACATCATAGCAGTAATTACAAGTCTTTAAATTACACAAGATGCTTCACAAACTGAAAGGCATAATACATGGTCAAATTGCCTTACTCTTTGGGTACTAAAACATCACATACATGGTATTTTAGGAGTTCAAGCACTTGTATTATGAATTTCAATCCTCCAGTACATAAAGAATAATTCAATGTACAACATGTAATGTTCATAAAAATCTAAAATAAAGCCTATGAACTCATATCTGCAGCTTGTTATGTAAAATAATACTTAAAAGACCTTCTTGTAGCATTCTAAGAGTTTCTAGAGCAAGAATAAAGTCATGCATGTAGAAAATAGGCAAGAAATGCATTTAAGGTTATATTACTCACCTTTATAGAGAAGAAAACCAAAATCTAGGATGAAAATCTTCAAAATCAATGTCAAGGAACCCATCTTGGTCCACGAAAGCTCCAAGAACGACTCCCAACTCCACAAATAGAGTGATTCTAGAGCAAGGAAGGAAGAAAGGAGATTTCTTAAACCCTGTTCTTTAGTTTTCAGCCTGAAACACCATGAAACTCATCTGTAAGAGAGGCGGGGGTGAAGAACAACAAGGAAAACATTTGAGAAATAGGGATCTTACACAAATGGAGAAAAAAACAAGATCAACGACCTTAGATAAGACTGAGGAGAACTCTAACTCGAGCATGCATCCTCGAAATCCCATGATTGTTGAATTCAATGGGTTCTCATCAGCCTCTTGATCGGACCACCAAGCTCGTAAAAGATGAGAGGAGAGTGAGAAAAAGGAGTATTTATAAATGGGTGGAAGAGGTTCAGTGCATTTGGGTCGTCGAGAAAGGGGAACTCACTAGTCTAAATATTGTCACTCAAGCCTCTTTAGAAATCTCATGGATCAAAGTTGGTTTGTCGGCCAAATACACATAACTCAAAGTTTGGTTGAGTGATTGAATCATTTGGTGGTTTGTCCAACAACCTCTCTGGGAACAAAGACTCAGTGATCAATGAGCTGTCATGTTCTTCATCATCCATAAGAATCATCGAGCATTGAGGGTTTGTTGGCCCGATAATTAGGTCAACTTTTATCGACTGATGAAAGCACTATACTATTTCTACTTAACAAATTATACAAGTATAAATCTTATGAAAAGTTCAAAAGCATCCATAGGAGAACAATTGTAAGATTCTTAAGAACATCGTGAAGAAATTCAAGCAAGTTTTATACATTATGTTTGCACCCCTAGAAATAGCTATGAATAAAGGTCGACAAATAGAAATATTTTATATCTGAGACAAACAAGTTCTAATTTGATTTCTAGATTAACATGCAATCAACCTAAACAATTATGTTTATAAGTTAAGCAAGGTTTAGGGGCTTTACAATCTCTCTTATGGATGTCATTATATTTCAAAACATTTGAAACAACCAAAGTGAGACTCACATATATTGACAAACATACATCCACATTAGGGTAGACATATTGAAAATTAAAGAAACTAGATGTTTTTTATAAATGTAACATACATTTCTAACATGATGTATTTTGGTTTATGAAATTAACTATTGGATCAGGAATCTATCAGCTAAATCAAATCACAAGTACCTGATAATCCTTCAAGAGTAAATCTACTTACAAATATTTTGGAATTGCAATCTTATTACAATTTATACATATAAGAATAGGTTACACTAAAGGTTGAGTGTAATCACATAAGCTTTATTGATATTAACACCATGATTATGGCATTCTATGAGAAGGACCGGGAACATATCTTGTAGTTTTGAAGATGAAGACCACAAAATACCTTGCTACCAATCATAGCTTCAACATAATAATAAATACATAATATTTATATCACATGACATGTATTAGGGTTACTTATTTGTTAAGCATTACTAGTCATGGTACAAAAAATGTTATAGATATACTTAACTACAAAAATGTCATAAACATGTAACAAATGAATATAATACTAAATCATCCCATTATTTACTTGAGGTATTCTCTTTTATTTATTTGTATTGAGAAAACTTGGCTCATACCTCACCATATAGAAGTCACCACATCTCATTCCCGTGTTAACAATTCATTGAAATTATCTTTGGATTTAGATTACCACCCTAAGATGGATAAAATAGACCCAATCCACTACATAGTTACTGAAAGAGGCTAAGGTAGGCCATTGAACCTATGTACCATCACAACTCATATTATGTACATGAGAAAGGTACAAACACAAAACCATACCATATATCATGTATTAGAACATATCTCATATTTCATACAACACAATTCCTCTTTGTCTATTTTAATGGATATAGACTTTAATAAAGAGGATTTAGGGTCTAGAGTGTTGGTTGTATGACCTAAAAGCCATCATATGATGACCACAACATGCATACATTTTGTACAATTTAACTTTTAATAAAGGCAATTCTACGTTATGTTTGGTTCATTATTTTTTTTTGTGAACCCAGCATGTGACCCCTTTTATTGATTTTTTGTATGACTGTACATGTGCTATACATGTATACAGAAATTGAAACAAAACAACAATCAAAAGAAAGAATAGCTATCTGTACAAGTCTGAATCAAGTAGAACTTGATTCCAGATCGTGTCAGTCTTCCTCCTATGATTAAGAAAGGCTCTACTATTTCTTTCTATCCACATGCTATATAAGATGTTGTAGGCAAGCATCTTCCTCTCTCCTCCATATTCCAGAATGAAATCCAAAGCATCCAAAGCATCGGGCATCCCTTGATATTTACTAGAGAACCTGCTCCAAAGAATCCTTGCCAAACAACAGTTGAAGAACATATGGTCCCTAGTTTCATATTCAGAGTAACAATTTGGGCACCTTGAAGCCAGGGAAAAACCAAACTTTTGACGTATAGGATCAGTAAAGAGTCTATTATGAAAAGCCTTCCATAAAAAGACTGAGATCTTCTTGGGAATCTTATAATCCTAACACCATCTACCCCAGTTAACAATCAAGTTTTTGATTCTAATAAGCTCCTAGAGTACCACGGGAATCAGCTAAGAGGTGATCCAAAACATGTCCCTATGTCTCCCTAACCACTGTGGCGATCTAGGGTTTTGGTGGGCTCCTTCCTTACCCATGTGGGTATCCCTCTCTTGTAGGTACAAGGGTCACTCATGGTCCTGGCGCATGCCCTCTCCTTGGCAGAAGAGCTTGCTGACAGGTGTGCAAAGATCAAACTGATGAAGGATGAAGAGGATCCCATCCAGATAGAGGAAGAGGATACGATCACAGGGGAAGAGCATGTGAAACTAGCACTGGTTGGAAGATTACTAACAGACCGCACATACAACTTTTAGGCGAAGAAGCAGAGAATGACCCAAGCATGGGCTCTATTATTGAAGGTTGTTTTCAAGCAACTAGAAGCATACATCTTTGTAATACAAATCTTGCACTGGCATGATAAGTAGAAGGTAATGAAAGGTGCACCCCAAAATTTTGAGAACAAGTTGCTGATTTTCAAAGAGATCGACGGTGACAATCAATCAGAAAGCATCACCTTGAAACATAGCCCCTTCTGGGTGAGACTATATGATCTCCCTCTAGGGTTTCGGTCAGAGGTGGCCATCTGCAATATAGCCATTCGAATCAGGGAGGTCATTCAAACTGACAGGGATGACTTGGGATGGGAGGCATCCTCGCAAGTGAGAGTCCTCCTGGACGCCACCTTGCCGCTCAAATGGATTCTTAGAATCCAAGGGAAAGAAGGGAACTTCATCGAAGTGGAGGTCAAATATGAGCACCTTTCTTCTCTCTTCTATCTTTATGGGATGTTAGGGCATATTGATTACAATTGCCCTAAACATGATGAAGAGAATGACCAAGAAAGGCAATGGGGGGCCTGGCTCAAAGCATCCCCAAGGAAGCCAATAATTACAATAGTAGAGGAGATATATGGAGAAGGCAGTGAAAGAAAGAAGATAGTTTTTCACCAAAGGCCAGTGGTGGCAATATCACAATAAGACAGATTGGGCCAATCTTCAACTGTGAAAGGTTAAGGATCAAGAGCCTCTGAGGGCAGCACAGTTCAAGACGCATAGGGCGCAAGGGGAGGCGGGGAGGATATTGAACTAGTAGAGGAAGTCTCAAGCCAACGGAAGGAGGCTGAGCGTGACAGAGCCCGAGGCCCAAAGGGAAACCAGCTAGCGTGGGAAGGAAGAGGCTCGTCAGAGAGTGCCACACCATCAATGAACAAGAAGAAGGGGTGTGGGGGGGGGAAGCAAGCCACGAATCAGAAGCTAGCAAGCTGATTTCCTATACCACTGAGCAATTAATGTCCATATTCACTGAGCAAGGGATATCAAAGACACCATCAGAGAAAGAAGAGGAGATCCATGAGGAGGTCGACAGAGGTAAAGAAACACTAACCAAAGACAAAGGAAGACATCACCTGCACAAAACGCCACCATTGACGGGGAGCAGCAGCAAGGATGAACCAGTAGGTAGAGAGTCCATTGTGACCAAGGCATAGAAAAAGAAAGAACTGAGGGGAGTTCATGGACAAGGAAGCCAACGTGAATAGCAGAGGAGAAAGAAGAAACTCCCCATGTGGGTTTATAAGATGAGTCGGGTAGAGAGATTGGGGATCGAGGAGAGTGAGGTCCAATGGTAATCACACACATGCAAAAGACATAGAAATGAGGAACCCAAAGACATGGACATTGATGGTAATGAAATCATATATGAGGGAGGAAAGAAGCAACGGGAAGACATCAGGCATAGACAGACGAGATGTGGCATGCAAAGCACTCAAGTAGTGGAGATTGGCGAAGCCCAACCCCACGAACAACAATGAAAATCCTCAACTAGAACTGTCAGGGCGTGGGCCACCCTGACAGTGTGCAAGCTCCCTAGTTGTGGTGTTAGACAGAGAGCCCAAACGTTGTCTTCCTAATGGAAACCATGATACCAATAGTGAAACTTGAGGAGACATGAAGAAGATGTGGTTTTCTTAAAGGCATCTTCTTATCTAGCAATGGAAGAGGAGGATGAATTGAATTCTGGTGGAGAGACCTTGAGGTGGAGGTTAAATCTTACTCACAACATAATTTGGAGGCCATAGTTACAGAAGGAGAGGGTAGTAAGTGGAGAGAGGTATGTATATATGGATGGGTGGAGTAGGTTCAAAAGCAAAAGATGTGGGATCTTATCAGAAAGCTATCAATTGAGTCATATCTTCCTTCTATGTTCTTTAGAGACTTTAATGAGATAAAGACCCATGCAGAATAGAAAGGAGGACCTATGAAGCCGGACATATTTCTGTAGAACTTTGGGGACATTATAAATGATTGTGAACTAGTAGAATTGGGCTTTACGGGGGACCCCTTCACGTAGAGGAGGGGAAATTTAGACAAAACAATGATCCATGAGAGATTGGACCATGCTCTGGAAAATGCTAACTGGAAAAACATGTAAACTTATTGCCAAGTTATCCACCTCACCAAATATGAGTCAGAATACTCCCCGATCATTATATTAGTGGATAATAGAGTGAGGACCAAGAAAAAGAAGAGAAAAAATTTGATCTTTGAAGCCCATTGGATAGATGAGCCGCAATGCACAGAAACCATCCAAAAAAGTTGGGATGAGAGTGGTGGCCTTACAATTGCAGAATAAATTAAAGTATGTGGGGAAATGCTGAAAAAGTGGGAGGAAGAGCACTTTGGGAATATTAATAAGAAGATCAAGGAAACTAAAAAAGAGATTAATAGTGTTCAACAACTACCTTCAGATAATAGGGTGCTAGAGATATGTTCCCTTTTGGCAAAGGAGCTCCAATACTGGCACAGGAAAAATGAGGCATACTAGTGTGTGAGATCCTGGGTCAATGAAATGCAAGTGGGGGATAAGAACACATCATACTTCCACCGTAAATCTTCATCAATAATGAAAAGAAATAAAATATTAGGCCTCAAGGACAAGGAGGGGGCATGGAAAGATGATGAGGAGGATGTCAAGAAGATTGTCATGGATTTATTTGAAGAGTTGTTCAAAATAAGCAACCCCTCAAGGTATGATGAGACAACTGCGGGGCTATAAAATATGATCTCTACAAACATGAAGAATATACTGAAGGTGGACTTCACTAATGAATAAATGTTTGAGTCAATAAAGAAAATGCACCTGAATAAAGCACCTGGCCCTGACGACATGAAAGTAATGTTTTTTTAGAAATATTGGCATGTGGTTGGAAGGGATGTGGCTAGCTACATCAAAGGGTGGTGGAAGGAAAAATGTGATATTGGAGAGATAAATTATATGCTTCTTCTTATGATACCAAAGGTGCAGAACCCAATGGTGATCTCAGAATTATGACCTATCAGGCTATTTAATGTCATCTATAAAATAGCATCCAAGGTGATGACAAACAGACTGAAGCCTTTTATGAACATGATTGTCTCTAAAAATCAAAGTGCCTTCCTAGGAGACTCATCACTAATAATGCTCTTATAGCCTATGAGTTGTTCCATGCTATGAAGAGACAAGAAGGAAGGAGGGAAAACCTTGCCTTGAAACTTGGCATGTCATAAGCTTATGATAGAGTTGAATGGAGTTTCCTTGATCATGTATAAGGGAAGTTGGGGTTTGATGATAAATGGATAAGGGATATATACTAGCATGTCTCGTCAATTAGCCATGACATAGCTATGAATGGGGATAGGACCAGGACCATAAAGCCCACCCGAGGCCTCAGACAAGATGACCCTCTCTCACCTTACCTCTTTATTCTTTGCGCTGACACTCTCTACTTATATTAAATCAACTATTGCAAACAATGTCATCCATGACATTAAAGCGAGTAGAAATGGTCCTTGCATCTCTCACTTGTTTTATGCAGATGATAGCATTCTCTTTGCTAGAGCCACTGGATCTGAATGCTTAAAAGTAGTTGAAATCATCAACCAATATGAACAAACATCATGATAAAAAATCAACCTCAACAAGACGGAGGTGGCTTTCAGTAAGGGAGTTTTCCGCATCAGACGGGAAGAGATTAAATCATTATTGAATGTCATAGAAGTGGATAGGCATGCAAAGTATTTAGGCCTCCCTACGACAGTTGGAATATCTAAGAAATAAGCCTTCTCTTTTATAAAAGAGAAAATCTCAAAGAAGCTCCAAGGCCGGAAGGAAAAACTACTCTCCAAACCTGGAAAAGAAGTCATGATAAAGGCAGTAGTGTAGGCTATCCCCAACTACATCACAAGTGTCTTTCAAATCCTAGAGTGTTAGATTTTGGTGGGGCACACCAAAGAAGGAGAGAGGAAACTAGTGTGGGTGAGCTGGGATAAATTGTGCAAACCAAAATCTCAAGGAGGGATGGGGTTCCAGAACATCAAAATTTTCAACCAGGCATTGCTTGCTAAACAACTATGGAGGCTGCATACCAAATAAGAAACTCTTGTCCATTGGGTCCTTAAGGCAAGATATTTCCTGAATTCATCAATCATGGAGGCTAGGAGAGGCTATGATCCCAGCTATACGTGGAGAAGCTTATAGAATGCTAAGCCGCTATTCACAAACGGTGTCTAATGGGCTGTGGGGAATGGGCGATCAAATAATGTGTGGAAAGATAAATGGATACCCAATCAACATGCTAGACCAAGTGACCCATCTTGCATAGTGACACAGACATCCAACATGCCTTTAACCTCATGCTACCCAGAGAAGGGGCATGAAACACACCGCTCATCAATAACCTTTTCCCGCCTCATGTGGCATCCACAATCCTCTCCATACCACTCGGTCTACAATCCAAAGAAGATGAACTATATTGGTGGCTGAGTCAAGATGGGAACTTCTCTACCAAATCATCTTACTGGCTGGGAATGCTGACACCCAATGAAATGGAGGACTTCCAATTTAGGAGAAATAATGAAGTGTGGAAACAAGTCTAGCAAAGAGGATGGCCTCCCAAAGTAGCCCATTTCCTATGGAGGGCGGCAACATGCGGCTTAGTGACACTGGGGTGCCTCTATGATAGACATTTCCACATTGATGGAGGATGCCCAATGTGCCACCATGGCAAAGAAACCATCCCTCACATGCTATTCTCTTGTAGCCACACATGGGAACTCTGAAATCACTATGAGGAAGAAACCAAAGGGGCGATCAAGGAGGTAGAGCAACTTAATCTGGGGGAAGCTCTTCCCATGCTTCTTGCTGCACATAGACAGGAGGAATTTGACTACATTATTGCAGCACTATGGTTAGTGTGGACGCATAGAAATAAATCGGTTTTTGAGGGGGTGGCGAGTGATATTAGATATACCCACAAAACCTTCATGACCAATCTTATAGATTATAGGTGAGTCAATGTGCAAAGGGAGAAGGAGGCGCTGAGGAGAGTTCAAGGATGACCTAGCCGTAGATGGATACCACTGAGGGAGGGACAGCTTAAAGTTAACATAGATGCATCCTGGATGATTGACGGCAAAGCAATGATTGAGTTGGTATGGAGAGATACCAGGGGCACTATCCAACAAATAGAAGGCCAAATGATATAAGGCACAACCAATGCTACACTAGAGGAGGCCACTACAACCAGAGAAGGCCTCATCGTCAACTGTGACCAAGGATGGAAGAGGATAGTAGTCGAGTCAGTTTGTCAAATCATAACCAAGGTGCTACAAGCTAATAGTGGATGAAGGAACCAGGTGGGCTTCATCCTATGGGACATTAAGATGCTTAGCCTTTCTTTTGATAGTATTAGTTTCTCTTATGCTAGTAGAAATGAAAATCATGTTGCACACGAGGCTGCCTCTATAGTTAGGAGACAGTCCCATAATTTTTCCTTTTTGCATAGCTTCCCAATTGAACTCCTTAATGTAGCTCTTGCTGACTTGGTGTAAATATTAATGGACATGGAAACTTAAAAAAAAGCTCCCAAAATTCCCTACAAGAAATATTGCTCCTCCCATTGATAAGAATAGAATCAAGCTTGCTTATATCTGGCTTTGGGATCTAATTCAATTAGGCATTGCCAACTTCTGCACCTCTTCTATTAAAAAAAACCCAAATATTGTTACTAATGCACGTGTCCACTTTGCAATGCTTTCCCTTACCTAGCCTAAAAACCATTTGGTTGTCAACATGCTCAAGAATAGAGGTTTCCACATGTCAGACCAAAGTAAGAATTTTTTACCATCGCCAACTCTGAAGTCAGTTAATCAAAGAAGCTGATCCTTTTTATTCAAAAGTTTATTCCACATCCAGGATGAGCCCCTTTTATTTGAAACAGACCAGACAAATGTATTTTGGATATACCTCTTATGGATCCATTTGACCCATAGAGAGGTTTTGCTACTCGCCACATCCCAAAATTTTTTAAGAAGACTGAAAGCCATCCATTCCTCGATACGCCTAATTCCCAGGCCTCCCTCCTCTTTAGGTTGACATATAACCTCACAAGAGATAGAATGAATCTTTTTCTCATTATATTTATCACTCCAGATAAAGTTTCTAATATGTTTCTCAATGTTAAGAATTGTTGCTTTAGGGATAGGAAAGGCAGCTGTCTAGAAGTTATGGTAGGCCGATAGAGTTGAGATAGCAAGCTCAATTATCCCAGCCATGGAAAGGATTCTTCTCTTCCACATATCCATTTTCCTCTTGATTTTATCCACAATGGGATGGAACCTATCCTTTGTGAGTCTGCCAAAAAAGAGAGGTAAACCCAGGTATTTAACAAGAAGGGTGTCCTTTTGAATACACATTTTGTCAAGAATATTGTCATCAGCTACTTTGCTAAGAAAAATGCTACTCTTTTGATTATTCAGGATCAGACCCAAGTCCATCCCAAAGGTATCCAAAGCTTCTTCAATACTTTTGAGGTTAGAGTTTTCAGCTTTAGAGAAGAGAAGGAGGTCGTCAGCAAAAATGATATGCGAGACTTTGAGCATCGAGTGTTTATCAGGGGACACTGGAGTAATCCTTCCATCCTCCACATACAAATCCAGAATGGCAGAAAGACCCTTCATGGCAATAACAAAGAGGTATGGAGACAGGGAATCTCCCTGTCTAACACCATTTGAGACATTAAAACTCCTTGAAGGAGAACCATTGATTAACAGTTGAAAGGAAGTTGAGGAGAAGCAAACATCTATCCAGTTCAGCCAGCAGGAAGGGAATCCCGTTTTACATAGCATGAAAAGAATAAAATCTCTCCTAACAGAATCAAAGGTCTTTGAAAGGTCTACTTTTAAACACAAAGAGTCTATACCAATGTTGCACCAAAATTACTAAGCACTCATTGGCAAGCAGAATCACATCACCTATCCTCCTTCCCTTGGAAAAGGTAGTTTGGTTTAGACTAATGATGCCAAGGAGAACATCTCAGAGCCTGTTTGTTAAAACTTTAATGATTATTTTGTAGACAATATTGAAAAGAGATATTGGTCTATAGTTTTTAATAGACTCAACCACATTAGTCTTAGGAACCAACACAATGTAAGATCTATTGCATTCTTTAAGAAACTTTGAGCTAACAAAGAAATTCTGAATAACTTTAACAACGTCTTCACCTATCACACTCCAACATCTTTTAAAGAACAGAACATTGAAGCCATCAGGCCCAGGGGTCTTATCCTCTTTCATATTATTTACCGCATCTTCAATCTCTATTTTGGTCACGATGCTTCTAAGGAAGTGGAACTGGTTGGTAGTTATGGAAGGAATCTTGCATTTGTCACTCCACTAAAAAGAAGAGATACTAGAAGAATTAAAAGCTTTTTCAAAGTGCTCAGTAATATGCTCATTGATCATGATGGGATCCTAACAGAAGTTACCATCAATGTTCAGATTCATAATATTATTCCTCATTCTTCTTGATTTTATAGAGGCATAGAAGAATTTCATATTTCTATCACCTTCTTTTAACCACTGTTCTCTGGACTTCTGCCTCCAAAAACTTTCCTCATCCTTAGCAGTAGACATAGCTTCCCTTCTTATCTTATTCACAATAGAGTGTAAGGTGACATTACCAGGGTCCAAATCAGCTTTAATATGTAGCTCATTTTCTTGGACTTCCCAAATAATTTGCACAATAAGAGAAATGGCTTACATGATTTTTATTCCATTGGATCAATGAGAATCTTACTCTATGGAGCTTTCTGTACAGTCTATACATAGGAGGGCCTTTCACCTCAGAGAGTCAGGCTTTATTTATAACTTCATCAAACCACTCCTGCTTGGTCCACGAGTTAAGGAATCTGAAGGGAGTCACCCTCTTTTTGCCAACAATCATATGTATTTTGATGATTTTATGGTCATTGAAAATGTTGGAGACAGCTTCAGCCCAAGCATTAGGAAAATAGTCCAGGAAGCTAATATTGCAGAAAACTCTATCAATTTTTGAATAAGTGATGCAACCCTTTTTTCTTTTACTATCCCAAGTGAAGTATGGTCCTTTAGTAGGCATTTTAAGTAAGTAAACTTTACCCAGGACTTCATTGAAATCTGCCATGCTCTTCTCAGTAGGCGGTTTCTTCCCCAACTTTTCACAAGAAAGTCTCACAACATTGAAATCACCAGCCACACACCAACCTTTATTAATTGTGGTAGAGATGGAATCGAGCTTCCTCCATAGGTTCAGTCTATCTCCATCATCATTTGCACCATAAACTGCCGTGAGTTCAAAAAAAACAGAACCATATTGAGTATCATAGTGTATGAGTTGCTCATTCTTAGAGATTTTATTTATCACGATGTTCTGATCCTTTCAAAGAATAATAATTCTAGTATAGGAGTAGTGATCTGAGTTATCGATGTAAGAGTAGACATTCCAGGCATTATTATCAATAGAAGCAACATTATCTTTATTAATATGAGATTCTAAAAGAATGAAAATATCTAGTTTTAACCTTTCCAGTTATGCTTGAATGCGAGGTACCTTGTTACTCACACCCCTCACATTCCAAGCTAAGATTGAGAAGGGCCTATCCATGTGGAAGAATAACATATCCTTCCCCTCCATAATCCTCCATACCTTTAAGATCATTATCGAGCAGAGAAAATCTATTTGGTGAATGATTTTCCTGCCTCTGAGGGGCACTCTTGGTATAGCATTTTGTGGGGCTTATGGTTTTCCTTGGCGCCTTCCAGTTCCTCTGATTTGGCCCTGCATCAGTTCCTTGCATTGGTTTTGATGATGGTTCTTCCACTATAGTTAACACTGGAGATGCCTTGTTCTATAATTGCTCCAGAGTAGAACACATAGGACCAGGGATATGGGTGCCCTGAGAATTGTTGACAAGGTTTGCAGTACTATGCAGAGGTGACGAGTCCTCTACCACCGTTGATAACACATGCAAGGCTCTAAGATGTATCTACTCTAAAGATGATAGGAGTTTGAGCGCCCTGGGTACTGCTATCAAGATTAATAGAAACATCAACAATACCTTGAGTAGGTTCAGAAGAAAAAGCAATTTTTTTTTAATTTCCAGAACTTATTTGCTTCTGTCTCCTGTAGAACTTCCTTAGATTTCCCTTTCACATTTTCATCACACACAAAAGCATCGTGACCAAAATTTCCACACACCATGCATGTTTTTGGTTCCCATTCATACTCAAATTGAATCAAGTTAGATATTCCATCCTCACTAATTATCTCCAGTTCCTTTGGAAAGCTGAAGTCCACAGGAACAAGCACCTACATATGAGAAAATTCAAGTCTCTTGAAGGACAAAATAAGTTTGTCAGTTCATATTGTCTTCCTCAGGAATGAACCAATGTATGAGAACATTTCTTCATCCCATAATTCGAGTGGCAGATTATGGATCTTTAACCATATCGGAATCTCCGTCAGCGTCAACATCTCCATTTGATCTCCCCGCTCCCATTTTTTGATGATTAAAGGTTTGCCTACTACAAACCAAGTTTCTCCCTCTAGTGTCGTCTGCATATATTCATCATTGTAGAATAGGATGAGGAAGAACCCCTTACCTCATGTTCTAACCTCAATTGAACCCTTAACCTTCTAGATCTGAGTGAGATGTATTACTAGGGTTTGCCAATGAGGTTTGAGACCAATTATGTACCTTTCTACTGCTCTAATCCATCTGTCCTTATTCCTTTCTGTTATGCTCTTCAGATAGACCAATTTACCCTCTTTTAGGTCATAGGTCCTCTTCTCCAAGTTCGATGGGATCCCGCCTCTTCTTGGAACTACTACCTCCATCCATGCTGTCTTTTCCCTGGCGACTATGATTGGGTGAGGAGGTTCTCTAGTTCCTTTCTAGTATGGATTGGCCGTCAGAGCAGAAAATGCATCATCAGATCTCAGTACTCCAATCGCCTCACTTGTCACCACCCTTCCCGAATATGCTCAAGGCTCATTAGATACTATTCATCCATATGTCCAATCATCTTCTTTATATTTTTACTCGATTACATATGGTTTGGTTGAGGCCATGAACATGAGATCATATGTATATTTAAGAGTTTTCTTTAGTCAGATAATATTGTGGATAATATACGACAACAATAATACTTTAAATTAGTGTGTATGCTGAGCGATGACCATGTTTCTTTAGTCATGATATTGGGTATGAACTCATATACATGGGTACATGTTAGAGAATAGGTTGTACTGGATAGACCCTCTTTGAGAATGATACATGGAAGTCATGTCATGGCAAGTCATATCTCAATGTGACTGTGGTGACTGTGATCCTTAAAAATGAAGTCACTATAGTAGTCACATGTTGTTTGATGTACTTTAACACTGGCCCAACGTGGCTCTGAATAGGACCACCATACATGTTGTGACTGTAAGGAGTGGGACCCAGAGGGGATCTACTCCCTACTAAAAATTTGAAGAATA
The DNA here is from genome assembly GCA_963693085.1 of Alisma plantago-aquatica. Lineage (NCBI taxonomy): Eukaryota > Viridiplantae > Streptophyta > Magnoliopsida > Alismatales > Alismataceae > Alisma > Alisma plantago-aquatica. Next base: position 1,939,026,928 of record OY856409.1, read on the forward strand.
GAACCTCCGGTCCAAGTACACCCAAAAGGTATCTTGGAGTGGTGTAAAATTTTCAAATCTTAATTAATGGTAATCAAAACAACCAAAGATTAGCAGCTGAATATTTACATTGACTGTATTCAATTTCTCATAATCTCCCACAAAAGGGTTTACATAAAAGGTACAACAGAAGGATCTAAGTAGAGGGAAATCGAAACTATAACAACTTTGTCTCCAAACTTTAATTGCTTAAGTTAGGTCCACATATTTATTCCATGTCCTCCATGTCCACCTACGGTTGGAAGCATACCCCATCAAGAAGAGAAAAATAGAAGACATCAGCAAAGGCTGGTATGTGCATACTAAATATGAAGTTGAGCAATATATGGAATAAAGGACAACCAAAATAAAAGGCTTCCCATAGAAAAGTAAAGTACTACCCAATCAGGCATAAAAGAAAAGAATAACATCAAAATAGATACTTTCCATAACCAAACAAATAAAAAGGGTGCCATACTAGCACACATAAAAAATTAGGACCCACAACCCATCATCAATTATTATCAACCTGCATGCATGTGAGATAAGCATAGCCCTACAACAATATAACAATAAAGTCGGCCAAGTCTCACAAACTTGAAACTTGATAGAGAATGACGTACTGCCAAACTCCCAATATATATTAAAGTGGGCCAAACCTCATAAAATTTGAAACATGGGTATATGGGTACCTCCATCCCAAAAATATCAAGAACATACTACCCCGAGTAGGAAATACACACCTACCCAAAAACCAATGCAATTACACTTCTCTAGTGCTACTGAATCACATAACATGTTTAATGTGGAGGCAAGTAGAAAGTATAGTCAGATTATAAAAACTAGTCACCACATCAGTGACCAACACATACATCCACCTCACAAGTGGGAAAAAGACATCACATGTCATTATATAGAGTTCCAACATGAACAAAGCATTATAATGAAGCAAGATAATGTCCAAACATGATCATAAGATTAGTAGCAAATAAGATACTTCACATGAAGCATAATTTACAAAAGAATAAGAAAAGTGTAGGCTAATGTCCATAGGACCAAGAGAAAGAAGAAAATAGGTAAATTTCTCATCAAGAATAATAGGGGATGCAAACATACTTCTCCACAGAGTCTAACAGTACAAGGTCACTTCTAGATCCAAATCCAGGTTTCCAAAATAACCTATTGAGCATATATGTAGATTTTAGTTCAATTTCACGTTGAGTATTCAAACCCAAAAAATAACCTTTTTAATGTATGATTTAGGTTATCAAAACCATGCCATATTTTAAGTTACCTATTTCTGAGTCCAAAACATATTTTATTATATTTTTCTAATTTATATATATTTAGTTATGAATTTTATAAGTTCTTAACTATTTAGGTAAATTAATTAAAATCACCTTTTTATAACATTAGAATCAGGAAAAAAATCTAGTATCATAAGAAAGCCCTTATTTTTCTAATTTCAGAACATATTTTATTTTATTTTGTTGAGCTATAAATAATTAGTTATGTATTTTTTGAAAATTGAGCAATCAAGAAAATCCACGTCAGCAACACAACCTAGTCAGTGGTCAACTCACTGAGTTGGTCCAATCGGAAGTGGACAACGCATCCAGAACCACAAACAGCTAGGCAAGATCGCATATGCGGGAAAGAAATCCATAAAAAGGTGAAAAGACGATTATACCCCTGGGGAAAAACAAAACACCCAAAGGAAAATGAGGGGCATACATGGACAAACACAGAAGGGATTCATCCCTTTCAGCAAACCGACCATGGCCGTCAAAAAACAGCAATAGGCAGAGAACTAGGCCATCCAAAACCACATGACTCACCCTAGAATCAAACCAGTTGACTTCGGGAGAGTCTGACGGACTCAAAGAGCCCCCAATAGGCAAAATGAGGCGAACGGAAGCATTGCAGAGCAATTGCCGCCATGATTGGCCATGAAAAAGGAAAAGAGGGAAACCAGTGAAAGATAGAAACCAAGTGAAAGGGATACTTTGCGGGGACCAGAGGAACTCATAGAAACCAAAAGCACTACTAAAGCATGACAGAAAGGCATAGATTCAACCCCGACACCAGAAAACATATTAAAGAAGGAAACATGAAATGCTCATCTCAGTAGCCAATTGATTTAGTAAGAGGCATCGTGAGGTCACCGACAGCAAAACCTTGCCCTTTCCAGTGATTACAAAGATCCCATACACTAGGTCGACTAGTCAGAGGTTAAAGATACAAGGTGGAGTTCAAGAATCTAACTCTAGCATGGTCGGGCCAAAAAGGTTGGAGGAAGTGAATTCTGTATGCCTGGCAAAGGTTAAGGACACCTTACTTATAGGTTAGTAGTACCATAAGGATTGGGAAACGTGTGGAGGTCAAAAAAAGGGGTAGAGGAGAAACCATCTTGTCGATCGGGCAATTAGGGCAAGCAACCCCTACAAAATCAGGGATCTAAAGATGTGGTTCGACACAAGGAATCTTCTGGGAAGGAAAGCTCAGAGAGAGATGGACTAAGGCACGAGAAAACCAGTGAGATATCTACATTCACTATTCAATATGAGTCGGTCTCCTACCCAAGGTAGAAGATGAATTCCACACCATCATATCTAAGATCGGATGGTCGAGAAAAGCTGGGAAAACATAATCCGTGTGAAAGGGAAAAATAAAGGAAACTTATACAAATCTAAATCCAATTAAAAAGGGAATGCAATTAATTTCCTATTTTCTCTCTCTTCCATTGATGGTGCAAACAAACTCCAAATTGGATGAAATTTTGCATAGAGGCTAATTAAAGCATGTAGATTCCTATTATGCAACTAGATTTTCCTTTTGAGAACCTTTGATGTGTTAAATAAATCAAATACTATTTTCTCTTTCCTCAAGCATTAATGACATTAGGATTATCCAAATTTGGTGAAACTTCATCCACAAGTCATATTTAATGTGTTGGATATGAATTTTCCATCAATTTTATATGTTGGAGTTGTTTTTATATTTATTTAATATTTTGAAGGTTCTACACCTTCTCTCTCCTATTTTCATCTTTTAATCAATCATCTTCCAAAGTGGATGAAAATTCACCCAAAGACTATTTTTAATATGTAGATAATGAATCCCAAATTATTTTCCTCTTTTGGAGTCATTTATTATTTTATTTGATACCTTGGGAAAACACATATCTTCTCTTTCTAAGTTGAATTAAATTAAATATTATTATGTGAATAATGTGAAACTTGACTCCCAAGACAAATGGGACCCAAGGAACAAAATTTTTAATTAAGATTCCACTTTTAGGATTTATTTTTAATGAGTTGGGTCACCATTAATATTTGTGGACATTATTACTTAGGTTATCATATTATTTCACTATTATCATTGTTATTCATCCAACTATGTTCCATAACTTAATATTATCACCAAAAGAGTTATGCGTGATTATTTGTATGAAATTTCATATAATTCATTATTAGCTCATATGACATATTTTATGTGTCCATTATTGGCCAAAGACTAATGTAAGAACATTAAGATACATTAGGGTGATTTGTACATGCATTATCTCATTAGGGTTACACTAATCATTTTTAGGTCTAAACCTTAACCTTGTTTGGCTAAGTCCAAAAGGTCAAAGTTCTAGGGTAGGGTCCAAGATCTGGTATGTTACAATGTACTATAACATTTGTGTATTATTGTGAGTGATGCAGATGGATTTTTTTTGTTCCATTAGAGTGATATCCTAACAACTTGATAAGTGATACTATGAAATGCATGGTCACTATCATGAGAGTCAATATTTGATATTGAGTTCACACAATTTCAAGTCTTCTCTAATTCAAGAAACATATAATTAATGTTAAGATACTGACAACTCCATTCCTTGATTTCAATCTAGATATTTGTGCAAAAGGGATCATACGGTCATGGTAAATTGGTCACTTCATATGTTGATTTTTTTTCTTCAGTTTATTCCAACTAATTTGGTAAAAATGATTTCTTACTAGAGAACAACTATTTCTTGTGAGCATATGAACATCACTACCAGTATAATATGGAACCTATGGGGTCACATGCATAAGGATACACAAGGTAAGTCAAGCTTACAATAAAACATATGAATAGAATGATTATGAATCTTATACATCATTTCCTATCCAAACGGTTGACTGGGAAAGCTAGGTATCAACTGGATGGTTAGGCCAACCGGTCTATTGATTTTTAATTGGTCAGAAGATCACCAATTTTGGAAACCAGCCAATCGATCAAATGGGTATCCATTCAATCGACTTTAATGAAGTTAGGAAACAGAAAGGGATATGTAGGCTGTTCGATTTGAAATCATATTGGTTAACTTAAATAATAACTAGATTGGCTAGTTGATCGAATGAATTACCCATCTGATCAACTAGATGAATAGCCAATCCCAATCGGTTGAGCTCTTAATGAACTGGGTGACTGGGATTTTTGGCAACATTATGAGTTAGAATATATTTTGATTTTCTATTAGCAATGGGATTGAATTTTTATGAAATAAATCCCATGCCGCTTCTATATAAAAGGGTGGATGTCCAAGGGAAGACATACACATTGTGGCATAAGTTGTTTAAGAGTTATTCCTCTTGTAGAGAAAGGAACGCACCCCTAGGACAACAATACATAGTACGAGGAGAAGGCGAGTGAGATACACTATCACGTCAAAAAATGCAAGTTTTTCTTCCTCTCGACAAGAATGGGGTGCACCAAGAGTTCCCTCATCTTCATGCATGGCGTACAAGAAGAAGTGGTTGGGAAGAGGTTTAAGAACATGTAACTTCTTCAATATGAAGACAAGGAGTTGTTGTAGTTACAAGCCAACAACAACAACAACAACAACAACCACTTCAGAGATGGACCCGAAAGTGAAAGTTCTACACATACATAAGATACATCTAGTTGTTGGACAAGTAGTGTGCACTAAGATATATTGAATATCCGTTCTATGTCTTTAATATACTGATAATTTTGACTATGTTGGATCTATTGGCTAAGAATTTTGTTGGGAAAAATTGAATTTTCACTGTGCCCCTCCCACCAAAACCCAACAATGGTATTTGTACTGATGTTGTATGACTTAAGTGTCATTTAGGTTTTGAACCACATATTATTTATGAATGCATAATTGTGCAATTTGTATCCATGTTAACCACCAACTATCATATGTGATATGATATATCTATATTACATAAAGCAATGCTTTGAAATAGTTTCTTTGGTGGATGTGGATATGGAATCTAGGTCATTATGGGATTTCTTGTGATCTAAAACATGCAACTTGTGATTTTGGTTGTGATCCAAAAGAATGTAACATTTAAATAGCTTGCATGACATGCCTCTCTCTATTCATTCTCCATGTAAAATTTAATTTTTGCATTTATAATAGGATGATTTGTTGTCATCATCAATGGACAAAAGTGGAGCAGAGGAGATGATCAGAAGCCCACACAATATAGAATGTCCTTGGAGTATTCATAATGCAGATGAAATGACAAATCCATAAACAATCAATGAGCTACTCCAATAGGAAATTCAATTTGGCAACTAGGCTTGCTAGTCAGATGACTTGAAAACCCTATAAAGGAAGATTTATGGTTACATTAGATGTAAATATCTTGGTTGTTTTTCTACAACCCTTGTGGGTTCAATATGTTGTACTACTTTCATATCCCACTTTATTATGATACATACTATATGTGTGTGTGTGTGTAATGATGATTGGATGCATATGCTTGTTATATCAATTACCTCAATACAATCTCAAATTTTAAGATGTCTTCAATTATACAATACACATGAAAACCTTGGTCGAATTTGTGTGGGAATGCCAAAGTGTGGTGCACCATATATATTAGGGAAGTGTGACAATAAATATGTGGGTCTTTTCATTAGGGTGCATAGCTTATTCTATTGATCTTTGAGTTGGACTTGGCTAGGTGGCTTAATAGGATTAATCACCTAGAGGCATAAAGATGGCATATACTTCATAATATGATTTATGAAAAGGAGTTGTAAAACCATCTAGTTGCTTTGGGTGCAAGTGGTAATTGTTACCTACCTAAGTAGTTAAGTTGTGAGCGATCGACCAAAGTTGACTCATAACTTGACATATTATGGATCTTGGCTCACTAGACAACTGCTCATTGTAATCTTCAAAAACAATAGTATGGGGTAATGATTTGAAAAAAATAGTGGGTGCATTATTAATTAAATGCCAAATTGTTGAAATGAATTTAATTTTTAAATGAAATTGTTGACTCACGTAGATATTTTCTTTATAGATCTGATGGAAAATATAGATAACAACTTCTCATTGTGATCAATCCTTGAGAAAGAAAAGTTGAATGGGAGTAACTCTCTTGACTGGTGTAGTACATTGATAATTATTTTCACTCACGAACACAAGCTCTATGTCCTTGAAACACCAGAACCAGAAGAATCAACTCAAAATGTGTCTAGAACAGAAGGGGAAGCTTATCATAAGCATATTGACGATCTATTAAAAATATCATGCTATGATCCATGAGTCATGATATTCATAAGAAACATGTGAACATGGGAGTTTTGGATATGTTCACACATCTTAGGAATATGTTCCAAGAACAAGGCAAAGGAGGTATTATGTCTTCAAGGCCCTTTTTAAGTGCAACATGAGTGAAGGTGATCTAGTTGGACCCATGTACTAAAGCTGATTGGGTATGTGGAAATCCTAGAGATACTATACTTTTTCTTAGGTCAATAGTTGGCTATTGATGTAATCTTGCAATAATTATTAGAATCATGCAATCAATTATTCATGAACTACAACATGAACAATTTTATTTGACTATTCTCAGAGATTCTTGGCATGTTGAGAACTATTGAGACTCAAATGAAGAAAGGAAATTCAAAGTCCTTGTTGATGGTCAATAGAGGAAAAGACAAGTCAAAGGGTAAATGTAAATCTTAGAAGAGTTCTAAAGATAGCCAAAAACCCAAGTGTTCAGCACCTAGAGCTAAAGGAGGAGTGTTAACTTCCTTTTATATTCAGCCACATGTTGAATGTGGTTGTGAAAGGTTTTTTTTCCAACTTGATCATTCTTCTATGAAACATAGATTCTAGTAACCATTCTATTTCAGAATCTAAACTTCATATTTGATCTCGATACCAGATGCATTTCACATATATATCACATCCATTTAGAGTCATACATAGTCTTTTGCCACTTGATATGACACTTTGTATCTAGAATTATAGACAAGGAAGATAACTGCCTCAAGTATGTACATTGGAAAATATATATCCCTCTTTACCTTGAATAATTCAAGAAGAAGAAGAAGGGAATACATATCTCTAATTCATGTGTATATGATATATAGATAAATTTATCTACTTCTTCATCTAAGGTATTATATACCTAATGTAGATATCACGTATGCCCTAATATACATGATGAAAAGAAGTAAATGCTTACTAAAAGGAGAGGTAGATCTATGAGTTGCTATCAGAGCAAGAACTGCTACCACAACTATAGGAACCTATAGTTTATCTTTGCCCAATGATATTATAATAGAATTAGAGAACTTCTTATGTACCTACTATATACAAGTGTTATTTCTATATCTGGTTTGGACAAGAATGATTTTGAATTTCTAATAAAGAATGACCAAATATTTATTTCAAGAGATGAGATATTCTATGACAATACCCCGATTTCTTATGGTTTTTATTTATTGGAACTTGAGACAAGTGTATATAACATAAATACCAAGAATTTAAGTCTTGGAACTCAAATAGAACTTATCTTTGACACTGTAATCTAGGGCATATAAATGAGAAGAACATTTCTAGACTCCATAAAGATGTTTATCTAGACTCTTTTGATTTTGAATCAATAAGACATGTAGATCTTGCTTACTTGGAAACATGACAAAATCACCCTTCATGGAAAATAGTGAGATGGTAAGTGACTATTAGGACTCATACATAGTGATGTGTGCAGACATTTTAATAAAAGTGTTGGAGGAGGATATCAATACCTCATCACATTTAGTGATGGCTTTATAGTAGATGTGGATATGTGTATCATATAAAACACAAATATAATTTCTTGAAAAGTTCAAGTAATTTATGAACAAAGTACAAAAATAACTTGGCAAGCATATCCAAGCCTTACTATCTAATAGTGGTGGAGAATATCTAAGCAAAGAGTTTATGGTCCTTTTGAGAGATCATAGTATTGTATAACAATTGAATCCACCTGGGGCATCATAACATAATAGTTTGTCAGAAAGAAGGAATTGCACTTTATTAGACATGGTATAATCCATGGTGAGTTTACATAGTAACTTATTATGGGGATATTCTGTTGAAAGAGCCACATTTACACTTAACTGAGTGCCTTCCAAATATATTCAAAAAACACAATACAAGATCTAAAATGAGAAGTATCCCAATATGTATTTTATAAAAGATTGAGGATGTGAAACTCATATCAAGAAATGGTTATGTGAAAATAGTAGATCCAAGTTGGTTAAATGTTTATTTTTTGGATGTCCTAATGAAACTAAGGACTATTATTTCTATAATCCATCTGAAGATGAAGCATTTGTTGCCAAAACTATTGCATTCCTTGAAAAGAAATTCATTTCCAAAGGAACTAGTGGGAGGAAAATAGATCTCAAAGAAGTTTGAGGCTAACAAGATATAATTGAGCATATGGAGGTAGACAAGGAATAAAGAGAATCACAAGACATAATGGGATCTCAAATTCCTAATGAAATACAAGAACCTCAATGGTCTAGTAGGACATATATGAATCAAGAGAGATTTGGATTTCTCATGACTCAATCACATGATTTGATGGTCATAGATGATGAGACAACAACATAACATGAAGTGGTAGAGGGACAAATATAATATATGGCTTGAGGCCATGAGATCTGAGATGTTCATGTATGCAAACAAAGTATGGACTTTGGTGGATGCACTTAAAATGGTAAAATCGACAAGGAAAATGGGTCTTGAAGAGTAAGACTGACATCGATAGTAATGTACAAACCTATAAAGGATGATTGGATGTGAAAGGTTTCAAACAAGTTCAAGATGTTGACTATAGAAAAACTTTTTCATTAGTTATCAGGGTTATATCCATCAGGATCATGCTTGCCATTGGAATTTATCTTGACTTATATTTAACAAATGAACATTAAAATAACTTTCATTAATGAGAATCTCCAAGAGGATGTGTATGTAACACAACATAAAGGCTTTATTGCTTCAAATGAAGTTTTGATATGTGGGATTTCTTTATTTAGTAAAGATCTTTAGGGAAGATATTGGAGAGGGGTTGTCACAATGAAAGAGAAAACATTTTCTCTCCAAGCTATGGAGTGAATTCAGAATGAATGAGGAAATGATTTGTTGACTTCTATAGATATAGAAGTGAAGGCAAGAAGTCAATTGCTTTCAGTATCTATTACTTCTTTGGGGGGTTCAATATGAGTGGCAGGCACAAGCTATCACAATACACAATATATATATATATATATATATCATATAATGATAAAGGGGCATAGGAAGTCAAAGTAATAAGGTCAAGATTTTAGCTAATGAAGTTTGTAAGATACTAAGTAAATCTATGGATTGCAGTAAGCATATAGAAGCTGGAATCTTGGTTTTGATGAAATAATCAAATAGTTTGACTTTATCAAAAAAGAAGATGAACCTTCTGTTTACATGAAAGTTAATGGGAGCACAATTGTATGTTTCATAATATATGTGGATGATATATTATTGATAGGAAATGACATACCTACTCTAGAGTTGGTTAATACTTGGTCAAGAAATACTTCTCCATGAAGGACTTAGGTGAATCATCCTATATTCTAGGAATCAAGATCTATAGAGATAGATGTAGAAGGTTTCTTGTCCTAAGTCATAGTACATACATTGACACAATCCTTAAAAGGTTCATCATGCATGATTCTAAGAGAGGTAATTTACCCATGTATCATGGATAGGTCTATCTAAATACCAATGTCCTAAAATTTTGAACGAGAAGGCACATTTGAGTATGATATCATATACATATATAGTGGGATCTATCATGTATTAAACATTGTGTACATGCCCAAATGTCTCATATTCTTTGAGCATGATGAGAGTGTAACAGTCTGTTCTCAGTGAAGGTCACTGGATTTCAATGAATAATATCCTAAAATACTTGAGAATAACTAAGGATGCATTTTTGATATACGAGGATGAAGAAGGGCTAGTTGTACAAGGTTCTATAAGTGCAACTTTCCAAATTCGCAAGGACGATTACCAATCATAATCAAAATTTGTTTTTTGCCTAAATGGTGGACATATAGTTTGTAAGAGTTCCAAGTTAGACATAGTAGCTGATTATACAATAAAAGTTGAGTATATTGTTGCATCTAATGGAGCAAAGGAAGAAGTATGGATATGGAAGTTCATTAGTGGAATTAAGGTGGTTCCAAATATTGAGGATGTAGTATAACTTTACTCTTGAAACAATGGAGCCATTGCATGGGATGAGAAATGATGAACACATATTCATCCTATTTTTAGTCGCATTTGACTACTAGTTTTGTGTTCATTTCCATCATTTTACTCTAGAACTAACTTGCATTTAGATTTTCTTTATTTATGCAAATTTATAGGGTTTTGATCCAAATTCCTTATTACCATGGCATGATTGAGCTTCATTGCATGGTAGGAGTGTAGGAGGCGGTAGTCCCACTAACTGACTAGTGGGACCAAGAAACTTTTGTATAATGGACCATATTTTCGATGATCTATTCCTCATTAGTTGATCAAAACCATGAGTTTGCATTACTTCATCCTTGCCATCAATTTCCATTTATCATCCCTTCCATTAGTTCATGATCCATTGTCACAAGACATCGACCTCACGACAATACCCCCTAGGTGCGTTTGCATCAGTCTGCCTAACCAATAGTTTAGATGCTTTGTCAAACTATCGATTGACATCTGATTGCTGTCCATAGTTTTCCTTTCGATGGCTGATCAACCTCATCTTTTGATGGTCATTCTGACCCCCTTCTGATGTCTGGTCTATAATCCTCTTGTGTTGGTTCTCTTACCACAAAAATTGAAGGTACTCTAGCTTTGCCTTCTGATGGTGGTCCTAGAAGCCTCTTTTGATGGTCATACTCCATGATCGCCTACCGAAGGTCTCATTGTGCATTCACCTACCGATGGATCACAAGTGTGCCTACCACCTGATGGTCACTCTGACTCCTCACCTTATGATGGAACTCTTGTTCAACCTTGTAAAGGTGGTCTTGCATGTCCCTGTCAATGGTCCTTCCACCTATTTGTCTACTGATGGGAGAACAAAACATCAGGGGTCCTTTCATCTGCCTCCTACAACTCCTTCTTCACATCCATAGCCACCTAGTTTTCATTGCAAGGAAGCTGAGAGATTCCAAACCCTACTAGCTACCTATAAATAGAAGCCATCGGTCTCTGAAGGCATGTCTTCTCTAGCCTCCATGCTACCACATTCACAGTTCAACCATTAGAAGACAATCCCCACTGGCGGCTTCCATCGGTTGAAGGCCACATCAACAAAAAGCAACCACTCCACCAAGGCTCAACCTCCTATCATTAAAGGAGGAAGATCAATGGTGTCTCCCAACCATTCATTCACATACTTTTTCTCTTCAACAAAATAGATCCAAGAAAGGAGGACAAAGAAGAAGAAGAGTTACTCGACGATAGTCCTACGCATATACTACTACATCACTTCTACCCACTGAGATGTCAACTATCTCCTTCATTTTCCTTGTTGTTTCTTCTAATCTCAGTATGAGCTGCAAGTAGTTCCTTACACTAGGGTGTGGAGAATAGGCCCACTATTTTTAATTTTGTTCTTTTACTGCATACATGCATGTATGAACCTTATTACAAGTTGAATCAATAATTTTATGCTTGTTCAGTCAGCATGTGTACATGTTTTCCATGATCCTGAGTGTACAGATCTTCAAACCCAATATCTAGGATATCGACTATTTTTTCTAAACCCTTGATGAGAACTTGGATAGGTATTTTCCAAGGCGATGGATACAAGATTTCTAGATAACGTGGCAACAAGCCTAGGGTGATATCTATCTAGGTCTAATCCTAACATCAAAATGGGGATTTACCTAGCCTCTGTGATATTTTTTATGGATGTTTGTGATGAAGTGAGAGAAGAAATGTAGGTAGTGGTTGTGAAAACCACTCATCCTAGTGTATCCATCCATTTGATAACCTTAGATTTTATTTAAATCTTTTATCTTTGCACATTTGTTGTAATCAACCAAATCCAACTTGTGTGTTAAATAATATTCCTAGTCTAGGTTAAAAAAATCAACTAATCATTAAAAATGTAGTCCTTTGGGTATGATCCTTACCTATACCACGATAAGACCTATCTATTGTGGGTGTTGATTATTGAATGTTGTTTAAGGTAAACTCTAGGGATTTCACCCCTAGTGATTTGTCAGTGTAGTAAATTGCACGTCAAGGGACATAGATTGTACCAACAATTTAAGTACATAATATGAAGATATCATCTCAAAAGGGGGAATGTATCGAGAGGAGATGTAAAGATTTGTATTGTACCAAATGAAAGTGAAATTTTACATCCCTTGAAAAAAACACTTTCAAAAAAAAGTATGATGGTTGTGTTAGATCACTTGGAATTTGTATCATGAGCGATAGGATGGAGTGCAAGTGGGAGACTGTTGGTTTTATGTCCTAAAATCCATCATGTCATGATTGTAATAGGGATACATTGTATATGATTTAATTAATAATAAATACAATTCTACTTATTATATTTTCTTTAATATTGAGAAAAGGGGTAGTCAAATACTATATCAAAATACAAAGGCTAGGTTTAAATAAAAGCCTTTGTAGAGGCCCTAGTTACAAGTTTGGATGTTAACCCTAATTGTATGGCAAATCCTAAGGACCAAAATATAAAATCAAAAGTTGTTGATGATGGAATCATTATGTTCTTATTTTTGATTTACTACATGTGACATAAGAGAGAAATATCCTCATCATCCATCACCCCAAAGATATCATAAGGAAATGGAAGGAAATAGTGATGGATGATGAGGAAAGAACGACATCTCAGGACTTGCTACTCAACAAGCACCAGTCTAGACCTAGTTCTCGGACATCTAGGTGCTAACCTAGAGGCTAGGTCAGATCTAGTCTCTAAAGACTACTAATCTAACCCTAAAGATTATTAAGGTTCAAGGTTCTTTAGTTTTAAGTTGCATAATGAGCAAATGTCAGGCTTTGCTATTGTTCATGTACATGTGCTACTATTGTTTCCTTCCGACTCCCTTGATTTTCTTCTTCTTAGCCTTGTGTGGGATGTTTAAATTGGGATTCTCACTGAGGTGAGGGTTTCAATTTGGACGTCACACATCAGATTAAGTTTTTAGAAAATCCAAGGACGTCACAGGAATCATAATTATCTTATGTCATCTACATATACATGCACTACAACTAAACAACATGATCTTAAGACAACATGTCCATATGTACATCAGCTCACCACACAACTCTCACTATCTTTGATCTTCAAGAGCATAACCACAACCTAAACAAAAGATTACATGCGATATGTTGTGTGGATGAAGGCAAGATAAAGTTTTCTCTGGAGGTATAAGTATGGTTTACTTTCGAGGATGAAAGTTCTTTAAAGATGTATATGATGTGAAAGACTGGATTTGTGGGCTCAATTTCGAGGACAAAATTTCTTTTAAGGTGTGTAGGGTTAAGATGAGATGTAAGACGATGAGAACCTGATGATAGTATATGATCTTGTTTTGATCAGGTTTAGAAAAGATATGGTTGACATCAGGAATATGTGGTGATTAGAATGTCTCTTTGGAAGGTACACCATTACCTCTTACTTGGCCTATTATACAATATGCTTGTGTTATATGTGTAGTAAAATACTTGGCATATGATATTGGTTGAAATGATTGTTCCTGTATGTCATGTTGCTTGAGCTTTTCCATATTTATGGCTATGAACACATAAAACATAAAATATTTGATCCATCATATGATAGCACTAAACTCTTTGGTAGTACAGTGCATTGAAGAAACATCAAAGCCCTTGGTGGAAGATGTAACATCAAAGCCCTTGGTGGCAGATGTACGAGTTATATGACATGGCCTAAAAACATCAAAGCCCTAGGGGCAGATGTACGAGATATATGATGGAAACTAAGATTAAAATATGTGTTCTCTTTTGTTATTGAATATCTTTGTACAAGTATACACTTTTCTTATATTCTTCTGTTACTGTCAAGTATTAGTTTTATCTTATTGCCAAGATATCATGAGAGGTATATAAAAGACACGTAGGCGTACTCTGTACAATATTCTTGAAATATTGTGCTGACGTGTACCGCATGTAATATTATCCTGTGACGTCCCCGAATTTTCTAAAACTTAATCTGATGTGTGACGTCTAAATTGAAACCCTCACCTCAGCGAGAATCCCAATTTAAACACCCCACACCAGGCTAAGAAAGAGAAAATCATGGGAGTCAGAAGGAAACAACAGTAGCACTTGTCCATGAACAATAATAAAACCATACACACATGTTCACCATTCAACATATAATTACAACATGAATTGTTACAACATTTGATATTACATATTGAACAACAAACTTATACATATAATTATTATACAACATGGATTCTATTCATCATTATGAGATCATAATGATGAATAGAATCCATGAGATCATAATGATGAATAGAATCCATGTTGTATAATAATTATATGTATAAGTTTGTTGTTCAATATGTAATATCAAATGTTGTAACAATTCATGTTGTAATTATATGTTGAATGGTGAACATGTGTGTATGGTTTTATTATTGTTCATGTACATGTACTACTGTTGTTTTCTTCTGACTCCCTTGATTTTCTCTTTCTTAGCCTGGTGTGGGGTGTTTAAATTGGGATTCTCGCTGAGGTGAGGGTTTCAATTTGGACGTCACACATCAGATTAAGTTTTAGAAAATTCGGGGACGTCACAACTTGGGTAGCAATGATTCTTTGCAAGAAACCAATCTTTTCTTGATAGGTTCTTAACATCATTACCAACGTAATATGGGACCTATATGGTCACAATCATCATGATGCATAAGGGAACTAAACTTTGTAATCAAAGATATGAGATGGTTTTGAATCACATACATGATGATTTCCTATCCAATTGGTCATCTGGAAAAGGTAGTTGGTCGATTGGATGATTGTGATCAACTGGTTGCTTGATTACCAACTAATCAGTTGATCATTAGTTTTGGAAATTGGTGAGTTGGTTGACTGAGTATCTTAGTCAGTTGATTGGATTGAATTCAAGAAACAACAAGGAATATTGGGCTATTAGGTTTGGGATTGAATTGTTCAATTGAAATTGTACTTGGATTGACTAGCCAATTGACTGGATAAACCAAATTAGAAGACAAAATTTTCCCAGCCGCTCATCTAGTTAATGAATCAGGTGATTGGGAATATTGCCAGCATTACAAGTCTTAATTCTATTGTTAGTTGCAATTAGAAATGTGATTGTATATTTGGAAATCCAAGCCCATAAATCTTCTATATAAAGAGTTGGACGTCCAAGGATCAATGAGGGTGTAAAGAGTGGGACCCAATAGTGGGCCCACTCAATGGTACAAAAATGAGCCATAACGTATTTAAGCAGCGGAAAACATTACTATTTACAAAGTTACAAAATATGCTCATGTACATAACTTTCTCACCCTAAAGGTGGTACAAAGAATGAAAAGATTACATCTATTCAAACATATGCCCATATACAGAGGGTAACAAGGCTATCTCAAATTGTCCTTATATCCACCAATTAGCTCACAATCATCCTGAATCTCTGTCCCGTAGAACACCTACACCTGGGTGGAGGGAACACCCAGAAGAATAGGAAAACAAGATATGTATCAGAAAAAGATGAGTATGTACGTAAAAGATTAACTAGGGCATTAAAAAGTAAAGTAAGATGTTCCCATCAAAAGGGGGCCACTAAAGCTAGGTAAGTTTCAATGAGAAGTACCAAAAGAAAGAATTTTCAAAAGAATGAGGCATTATAAATAAACAATTGAAATAACACATCTTGCCATTAACCATTCACAATATCACAACAATCATAACAGTTCGCATGTAGATATATTGGACTACAATAACTATAGTAGGGCCATGACACCACTGAGTCATTGACCTAAGTAAAAATGGGTGGAAGTAGCGCACCCTAGGCGGAAGTAGCACGCCTCTGTATATAAAAAGGTAGAAGTAGCACACCCCGGGCGGAAGTAGCGCGCCCTAATGGTTACGCATAAGCGTCTACGATAGTTAAACTAGTCGAATTATCTAACATGCATAAATAGAGTGGCAAGATGTACCTTTTACAAGCATGTGGCATGATGTCACCACAATAGCAGATGGGGTCATTAACCCAATTCAATATGATAATAATTTCAAAAGAATAATAAATCCAACTAAAAGTATATGAACTGTCCAACAAATGGAATAAGAACAAGTATTTCAAAAGATGCCTCGTTATGGGAAAATTTAGTCATATAATTGCCCAGTAATAAATAGGAAGCAATACATACCTCTAGTTCTGTCTACGTTAAATAAATGATCACCTAAGTCTGAGCCGAGTTTAATATCACCTACGCATAAGATTATAGTTTGTATCAATATTGTTCCTTATGCAATATTCAATCCAGCTGCAAACTCACTATGAGAATCGATATTTGGCTCAAAGGTCTGTAAAACGCCCATACGATCCTAGGTAGAGTATCACATACTCAAACATATTTAAACCACACAAATTCCGAAATTGCAACATTTGTTACAAAACAAATAACGATTACACACTCTGATTTCTCAGCATCAGCGTGCGTGGCTTGCAATTTAGAAGCATCGGCACCTACCCATCTTTCACGCTCCACTACAGGAGCAATCAAAGGATTGAAACTCCCTTCGTGGGTGAATCTGTATACAAAGATCATCATCCTCACAGGTGGCTAGCCCTCCCATCTGTTCCCTGGATTCCAGATCTCAAACATCTGCTCCCGACTCCGTCCGCTGGGTGAAGAACGACTCATGAAAAATGGAATCACGATGAGTTCCTTACCTTCAAAACTCGGCCAACACTCCTACAAAACTCCCTGACTCGTACCTATGCACTCAGTGTTCAACTCGGCGTCCCCAACCATCAGCATTGCCGGTGACACCGACGCAGGCGGGAGACAGAATTCCTGGGACGAGATCGTAGGCGGAAAGAAAGCCCAAAACGGATCGTAGGCGTACAAATACTGGCCTTTCCGAACCAGGCTCCTCAACAACAAACATGGCAAAACTAAACAGGGCCCGGAAACCTTCTTACGTGAAAACCACGACGGAGTTCGGGTTGGAAACCGACAGACGAAGATCCCAAATGAAACAACAGCTTTCGTTAATCCAGAAGTCGCGGTGATCCCAGTGCAAACCGAAGATGTAGAATACGAGCATATGGACTAATGATAGTGTGTTTACCTTTAATCGACCTGAAGGCAACCACAGCGATACCATGGCCTGCTCCTCGACGGAGGCGGCTACAGCGCCGGTGTGAGGGTGTAGCGGTGTTCAGAGAAATTGGGCAGCGACAATGCTAGAGGAAGGATGGCTACACAGTCATGGTTGAACTCATGGCAGATCAACATTGCAGCAAGCCGAGCGACCAGACATCGATGGTGACTGTGAAAGTCAGAAACCAGCTCATTTATAATTGGGCGTTTGGCGTTCAAAGGCACAACATAGGTCGGGCTAGGGTTCTAAATGGTCAGCTCGCTCTCTCGAAACGGATGATGGTGAATGTGCAAGCAATTAAGGCTTGGCGTTAGCTCATTCGGAGGAGGGTCCTCCTGGTTCAAAACGGCAGTGCGTTCCTGCTAATCGGGACGAAGATGAAGGCCTGGTCTCGCTAAAGTTGCATTATCAAAGCCTTATAATTGGCTGGCAGCAAAGTCCAGTCAAGAGCAAAATATCAAGCTTAAATATCCCTTTTTATATAATTTAATTATGCCTTGATTCTCATTTTGACTCCTAATACGTTGGTTGGTTATAAAACTAGTAAGGATCGTGATTCTACCCTCTAAAGTCTATATTTTTAATACAATAGACGGGTGTTTAAATAACCTGAGAAATGGATAATACACGCAAGGTTAAATGTGATAATACCAACATGAGTGATCTTAAGAACCCAATTTCCTTCAAGGTCCCATAGGCCTAAAGCCAAGATAATTTATTTTAGGATCGAAGACAATACCCAAAATAATTAGAGAAGGGAATAAAATTTAAATTTTTAGGAGAAAGGAAATGGAAATAGATACCTAGATTTGAGTTCATTACAGAGGGTTAGCATACAACACATGCTTGTTTGATTTGAATTCCAATGTAATCGAGAATACATTAGTATCCTCAACATTCCACAACAATCCAAGGCCACATTCTTGTCCCATTACATAAACATGAACTTCACTTCTTTTATTTTAACTTAGTCATATTCAATTCATTTCATTCATAAATGCTTATTTAAAGAATAAGTTCAATTAATTCCTCATACTAGGCCTAAGGTTGTATTCTTAGTTCCAACTAGTCAATTCCTTGATTTACCTTCAGTTTATACCCATTACTTTTAACTACTTCATTTCCTATTGAATACTACTCTAGGGATCAATCATTCAATATTCACTGAATCCAAAATTTGAATTTCTCATTAGAATCCTTTATAATCTAATTTAATTGCATTTCCATATATTTAGGTGAATATAGATAAATTTCTAATAGTTAGATCAAGGATACTCTTTTATTGTTATGAGTAGTGTTACCAATTACTTATCAATCATGTTCAATTCACCTTTGACCATTTTCTTTCTTGTATTTGACTATAACTACCACTATGATATGTATATTATCACATGTAGATTCACTGGGATGAAATCCCTAGTTTTTACATAATCCAAATTGATGATAATCCCACCCACAAGCATAAGGTGAATCCTACCACTATATAATTTAGGATCAAACCCAACAAACAACATTTTAAAGAGAAAAATGATCAAGGGTAACTGACTAAGAACTAGTACTTATCACAAAAGTTTGAATGGTTGATACAAATAATATTGCAAAAATAAAAAGACTAAATAAAAGTCTAGGTTATCAATTGGATGGAAGCACTGGGGTGGATGGGTTTCACAACATCTACCTATATCCACTCTTTAACTACATTATAAACAAGCATGAACATATGACATTGAGGTAGGATAAATTTGGTCCTTTTAGGAAGAGGATTTAACCTAAAAAATATCACTCTAGTCTCATCATCGCATTACCTAGAAGTCATGTACCTATTGTCTTGTTAAACACCTATATAAAGTTATCATAAAGGATTTAATAAGAATCGACTGACATCCTCGAGCTTGGGTTCAAAGATCTATACACTCAAGCCTTGATGGAAAACATGTTATCTAAACACAGAAATAAGGCAATACATGATTGATTTGAAATATAAAATGGCCCATACAAGGATGGATGCAGTAAACAATGAAAGATGTAGTAGGTCTACACCTCACACCCTAGAAAGGGGACTACTCACTCATCATGTTAGTAATAAGATCCAAGGTAAAAAGGGTACAAAATCCATTGTTATAGTAGCAAATGCAGAGAAACCATGATGTTTAATTGCCTATCTTTGAGCTTTGAGAAGATGGTGTCTGACATAACAATAAACAAACCTTAGATTTTCATTAGAGGGCATGAAAGCATATTTCGTAACTTGTTTATCTAACTTTTAAGGAGCATAAAATCACAATGATCAATGAAGAATGAAGCTCATACCCCTAACCTCATTTGAAATTTAGGCCTTGAAGGATTGTTGATGGTGGAAGAAGGCAGTGTCAGGCTTGCCTCTCTCAAGGTTAGGCCTTGGAAATGGTAATGTTGAGATGGAGGTTGATGGTTTGGATTGATTTAGTTGACTATTTGCTAGAGGAAGATCTTGTAGATGGAGTTTGGTATCCTAGAAGTACAGACAAGATGATGACTCAATGGAGTTTGGAAGCCTTATATGTCTAGGTAGGGAAAAGGGTTCCAACTTCCCATATTCATATAGTCCTTGTAACGACATTAATGAATGCCTCCAAAGGTGGTGAGAAGATGGTTCGACACTGAATAGAACAAAATTCATGCCAGGTTGTAAAAACCTCATTCAAAAGAGGAATCATCTATGTGTGAGTTAGAAAGTGTCTGTCAATGGTTTAGTACGTTGGGGTGCATCCGTGTAAGAACCGATAGGATGGAGCCCTTGTCGTGTGACTTGTACCAATTTACATCAGTCAGCATGGCCCGTTGATGCATCTCACGACCGATACAGTGTACCCATTGATGGATTAGTGGTCCTTATCATTTGGGAAGGCCTTGTAGGGTTGGGTTATCGATGGGAGATCATTGATGGCACATCAGGAAGTGAGTGTGTTGGTCGATGAGAGTTTAGTGTCAAAATAGGTGTAGGAGTGATGATATTGCAACATCAATGGGGATCCTGAGATGTGGAGGTTGATGAGAATGTAGAGGTAGATTCAAACATAGGGGGTTGGTATGTGGTATCGAACCATGTTGGATGATATAGTTAATGAGGTCGATGAGACACCAAAACTTTTAAAACTCTAGAGCTTTGTAAAAATTTAATTCGTCCCCACTCATCATTTAGAGGGACCACTGACTAAATTAAATGTCCAGACATCAATATTCACTCTAACTATGAAAGTCAAGAAAATACATCAAAATATAACAAATTAACATAAAAATAACAAAACTTAATTGAAACCACTTCTAAGGAAAATTGTGAAATCTGAATGCATAACTAATAAACTAAAACTAGTATGAAAATGGATTTGTAAAGTAACCCCTAACTTAAAGTTTCTCATCCACGAGTCACCAGATGGACACTTTCAACCCATGCAATTTCCTTTCCTTCACATCATGCTGGTTTCCATACCACTTGATATGGCCAAGATGCCTAAGTTCTTGGGAACAAATAACAAATCTAGCCATGTCTTCATTTCTAATTTTACTTCCCAAAGACATTTTCTCACCACCATCCTTGATGACAAGCACTTCTAAGAGTTTCTTGAGAATTCAGAAATATCCATATAACTACAAGTACACATATGATCAAACACTAGGGTGCATAAAAAGATGTCAAATTTAGACATTCATCATGTATTTGGGCGGAATAATGGAGAGGATC
Source organism: Alisma plantago-aquatica (assembly GCA_963693085.1). NCBI lineage: Eukaryota > Viridiplantae > Streptophyta > Magnoliopsida > Alismatales > Alismataceae > Alisma > Alisma plantago-aquatica. Next base: position 1,939,048,347 of record OY856409.1, read on the forward strand.
AATCTTGAGGGAAGATGGGAACCTCTCCTCATTCTACTTGAGATTGAATTTTTGTTTATTATTTTTCCTTGAATAATATATAAGATTTTCTTATTGTACACATTGACATATTTTCTTTGTTTATGTAGAATGCCCTTATTTTACATAGAGAGGGGTATGGAAGAAGGGTGTGATACCCCAAGTCTAGGATTTGGAAAACTTACACCTTTATTTTCTTTTTGGTGGATGGAGACCAAGAAAAATGAAAGAAGAAATGTAAAAGAGGGTTTGGATCAATATGCCACTTAATTTACAATTTTGTGCATCAAACTATTCTCGTAATTTAGTTATTATCAAATAGTGATATGGTAGGGGGAAAATGATAGTCCCATGATTTCTTTTCATTAGTAGGTAGGATTGATGACATTATTTATCCCTCTTAGTTCCTTAAATAATAGCCATAATTTCCATGAAAACATGATGTTAGGGTTCCTAGGCCACATAGTGTGATTTTATACCATTGATTTGTTTCAAAATTGGCCACTATGAGGTGTTGCTTTGAATAATGAGAGTTAAATGATGAAAATATGCATATATGAAAAAATAATTTTTAAATCTAAGATGGATAGATAATGGCTTTGTTTACTCGAACAAGCACAAAATAAAAAATAATTAGTTAAATACAAAGTAGAAATTCAATGATGAGATCTTAAGTAAAAAACATATAGGTCTGGATGGAAAATAGAATAAGTAGCAGGAACCCACCCCAAACTCATATATTTTCTCATCCTCGAGAAAATACTAAAAATTAGATGAATTGGAATAACTATGATGGTCAGACCAAAATATGTGGTTAGTGTCTGTTGGGTGAAATGCCATCCTCCTAAGATATAAATTGTTAGAACCTATGATCTTATCATGGGATGCACTATCTAACTAATGTAGATATGAAGTTGACATCTAAAATTCAAATTGATTAAAAGAAATAACGTATGGGTTGTCTCAGAAGAAGAGCCTTTATTTTATGTAGATGGCTCAATGCTTGTAGCTCAATTTGTTGATGGGGGCAAGGAGAATCAGATGATCAACTCGAATGTCAACCATTAAGAAGTAGTGTTTTATGCATTGCATATTGACTTTGAATTCTTCTCTTTTGTCACTCTAGACAGTGACAACTCTGTACCGAAAGATGCGACTAATAATGAAAGGACATGGATCATGTCTCGAGCTTTCTTGGGAGGAGTCAAAGATAAGATTTGTGCAGTAAAAATTGATCTCCAACCTACAAAATTTTCCTTTCTAGCTCTCCATCGTGCCACATATTCATGCACTCCCTCACATGTGTGCATTCTTGTACACTATAAGTTGTATGTCTGCTATATCCTGCAATTGTAGCTAACAAATTTATTTGGCTTCTTGGAGATGAAAATTGAGCTATTTGATTCCCACAAGGTCCTATCCTCATGCTCCACTGGTAGGTGGCAAGATTTCCCATAGATTAAGAAAAAAAGTGTAGTGCCCAAGGGAGTCTTGCAAGAATTTTTGTTGGACCATAATATGTCATGTAGCTTATGAATCTAATATTTTTTTTAATATTTTCCAACTATCTTCTTTAGGATAGGTTTGATTTGGAAATTGAAGACCTCTACTAGAGTATTCATCTAAGGGTAGTAAGGAATAGCCATATTGTGGAAGACACTACACTTTTCATAGAAGTGCTTGAAATTTATGCTCAAGGAAGTGAGTTTCTCCATAAAAATGAAAACATGTGGGACTTCAAAGTGAGGGAAGATGATATCTCTAAAACAATTGATGAATGGATTGGAGTCACTAGAGATTGTGGGGATAGCTTAGACCCACTTGGAGAAATAATAAAAATCAACTAGGATGTAGGATAAGCCATAAGAGGAAGGAAATGGACCCGTGTAGGCCACATCCCAAAATCAAGTCTCAACTTCATGCCAATACTGAAGCAACATCTCATCCCTTTTGGAAATATTTTTCAAATTGTTGATGTTTTCATAAAACATGAAAAAATAATCATCATCTTTGAAGAGTAATGTGCCATAAGAATTTATGTCGAAGGACCTCAATTTTTGTCTTATTGGAGCTTATGTGAACCCCAGTTTGGCCTAAATGACATTTCTACAAAATGAGAGGAACTACCTTTTTAGAGGTTAACCTACATAGATACCATTTGAATAAAGCCAAAAAATATAAGGCTCATCCCAATGATAATGATGAATTTTAGACATAAAACCTTTTCTTTTCATTCTAAGTACAATAAGGATGAAGGACTCCCACATCTAGATCGTTCACAATTTCAACATCCCATGTGGTGAAGGTGGTCATCTTCAACAACTAGTGTCATGCAAGGAGTCATTAATAGGGATAAGGTCACCATCATGGATGTGCATCTGACTGAGATGATCAACAATAATGTTTATTGATCCATTTGTAACCTTGATTTCTAAATCAAACTCTTACAGTCATTGATCCATTTGATAATCTTGGGCTTGGTGCCCTTGTTTGACATTAAGTACTTAATCTAATGTGGTCAGTGTAGACTATGAAATTTGATCCCACTAAATTTAAGTAGAACTTGTTGAAGGCATAGAAAATGGTGAGAATCTCCTTTTCAACAGTTGCATAATTCCTTGATGTATCAGCAAGCATCTTGCTAGAATAGGAAATGACGTGATGGTTCTAGTCAACGTGTTGATAAAAAAACTGTGCATAGGGAATAGTCACTGGAATTACACATTTTCTCAAAAGGTAGAGACAAATTCAGATAGAGGATGGGGGTAGAAGTTAGATCTTCTTTCATACTAATGAAGCTTTTCATGCAGTGAGAGCCAAATATGAAGTATGTGTCCTTTGGTAGAAGATTCATAAAAAGGTTTTCTGATATTGTTGAAATTATGAATGTACCTCTTATGCATGTGTTGCATTAACACACTTAGGCTAACAAAATTTGTAACCCTAATTGACACGCTTAAATACTCAAACACTTACCTATAAGCTCTTAGTTTGTATAGTAGCATAGGAAGGTGCCAACTAGGGGTTGATCCATAGAGATAGAGGGAACTACAACCAAGTGTTTTGTCAGCTAGGTTCCTATTACAGAGTCTAGGGTTCAATGGTTTAGCTCTGGGTTAGGAGTTACACTAATATGTTCAAACAAGGAATTATGAGAGTATAAGAGAAAAACCTACTTTAACCCTAGACAATTTAGGTCTAGTTAGAAAGGAAGGGAAGCTAAGCAAGAAAATATGCAATTAAACTAAGACAAGAAAGAGAGATTTAACACTAAAGACTTGACTAACAAAGCAATTCTAATTATCTACTTAGAGAAGGAAACTAGCTAAACTAAGCAAGGGAGACACTAAACTAACAATTATGGAAAAAGAGCAAGAAACAAACTAAACTAGCTATAAACTAACTAAATCAAGAACAAACAATCACAAATTAACACTAACAATATTAGAAAGGCATAGGTGTCACAAATAAGAAAATTAAATAAGAAAGCAAGTAAAGATACTAGGAAAGCAAACATTAACTAAGCAATAGAGCAATTAGGATTTTGATCATTTTATGGAAGTGTAAGACATTTGGGGTAATGTGATTATCACCTAGGTTGGGGGTCATAACATGCAAGCTCTATTTATCCATTTAGATTATCAAACCAAATGACAAGTTACATGCTAGAGAATTCCCCTAAACTACTAATTGGCCATGGATGAAGTAGGGTGTGTATAGGGGAACTACTCCCTATCACCCATTATCTAACCTTGCAAGGATCATTTGGATTAAGGTTTAGCTGGAGTTCAACTAGGATGTAATCAAGTCTAGGTTTCTAGGATATAATCTATTAGGGAAATTGGGGCGAAGGGTAGTATTGGATGGTGGCATTGAGGGTATTCGACCTCACATCACCTACCAATTAACATTTAGGTAGCTCTAAGATAATTAGACTAAGTGATTCTAAACTAGCTACTAACACACCTAGGTGTAGGAGAGTGGATATATACATGGGAATATGGGTAGCTATCTAGGGATCCACTAGTTGGATCTATGAGCAAATGTAAAAATAACCACAAATAAGCCATCTCCCCTAGAACCTAGGTGGTTTCAAGTACAAATCAACAAGCAATACGTGGGAAATGAGATAGAAGTAAAACATAATTGTTAAAAAAGGAAATTATAGAGTTTAACATTATTTCCCCAACATGGTATGAAAGCCACATTTTAACATGAAACAGTCCACTAGGGAAACATATCTACTCATAACAAAGAAAAGAAGAAAGAAGAATGAGTAGATGAGTGGATTGCCATTAATGCTCGGTAAGGACTCCTACTTCTTCACCTCCTATTTTGGAATAATGTCATATGAGATTCTTGGTGGATGGATGGAACACGATGATGGATGGAAGTCACCAAATCCCTAAAAAGTTAGGGTTTTGATGTAGAAGATGGTGTAAATGAGGTGGGAGTAGGTGGAAATGAGAGGGAATGGCGTAGGTGGATCCTTTAATGCTTGGATTGACTAACCTATAGATATAAGACGTCACAAATGTATATACAATGACTTGGGAAGCCTAGGGTTAAGTGGGGGTAAATGGGTAAATTGATATCTAGGAAGTAGTAGGGTTTGAGTGGAAGCACAATTATTTTGGACAGAAAGGCCATGGTGATGGAATGGCCATTCTAGGAGGGAACGACTATGGTAGAGAAAGTGGGGAAATAATAGCGGAACATGTAATTTTGGAGGCTCATAGTATGACCATGGTGGACAACACAAACATTGTGTCTATAGGTGAAACAACTGTGCTAGGTAGTAGGGACTTGGTGGGGGACTTGGGTGTGGGCCATTTTCTCTAACATGGACTTGCTAGCATCTTGGCAGCACAAATGTTCTTTTTGGTACAACTAAGATGAGGTTTTCTTAGCATGGCCTTATTGCTGGACCGTTGGGAGATGCTTTATACCTATGATTATTTTTTGATTTTGACATGGGTAGAATGATCATTTGGTGGTACTACGGTCATGCTGGAGTCTTTTTCTTGCACTTTCATCTTCTTTTCACTATCCATCGAGTTATTTTCTTTGGCTTGACTCTTGGACACTAGGGGTAGGTTGGGGAAGCTCTTAGACTGTATTTAGGATCCTCTAGGGGTATATAAACCCCTAGATCACCCTCATTCTCTCCCGTCTATGCAAAGTGTACTCAAAGTAGCTAAAAACATGCAAAGAACCTCAATAAGTGCATTTGATAATGATACACTTATTAAGGGGTATAATATGTATCCTAACATGTTTAGATGTGATTAAAGAGTAAAATGACACAAGATGAAACCCTAAATGAGGGATGTATCTCCACCCCAAACCTAAAACATGCTTGTCCTCAAGTATGATCCAACTCAATCTCTCTCCAGTTTTTCAACAAGCAAGTAATTAAAATGCATTAAAATAGATGTATATTGACTAGATGCGCTCAATGATGACTAAATACATATGTTCCACCTCTTTCCTCTCACTTTAACAAGCACAATATGATCAAACCATTGAGACTACAAACTTCTAAAATAGGGCATAGAATACACAATCAATCCTTAGGGTTCTCATATAGCTCTGGGTAAACCGTTTCATGGTAGTGATGATCAAAGATGACTAGGAGTGTTGTTTTACCTTCGTGCATTCAATATCACATATAAAACCACACTAGGTGACCCACATGGATATGAAAAAGGGTGAAATGAGCTAGGTTTGATGTTTCCTAGATCAGTGGGCATGCAAATACAATAAGGGTGTTGCGGTAATATATTGGAGTGCTATTACATTGGAGAATTATCCTTTTATATTTTTAGATGCTAATACATAAGAGCATCTTTTATTTTATTTTTGCATTTTTTTTCTTTACTCTTGGTGTAGTTAGGGCATATGGTGGTACGAGATAAGAAAATGGGATATAGATATGACCACCTCAAACTTTGGAGAGTATCCAAGACTAATATGTGCTCTTTAGCATCCTTTCATGTGGTGGAGAGGTAATAAGCGGTGAAAGAACAATGAGTGAAAAGAGGTCACTAGTGTGGGTTTCAACATGAGATCTCCTACATGAAGATTACTCCAACATAATTCATCAATTAATGGCACATCACATGCATGACTAAATACAAAAACTATATTTTTATCATGAGATTCGACAAACCCTAAGCATTTGTGGCTTGCTTAGATCAGAATTCAACCAAAAATTTCACAAACATGAAAGAGGTGATTCACATGTATAAAGTCAAAAATCAAGACCATTTAGCAATAGACTAGGAGAATATGACATGCATTTGTTAAAGGTCAAGATTTTCAATTCAAAATGTAGACATTGGGTTAAAACATGGTTTTAGTCAAGAAATTTCAAGCTTTGGAAAAATTGGCCATCAAGGTGCCAAATTTCTCTACATCACATCTAAACCTAAACTTGAAAGCAATAAATGGAAAATAAGAAAATTCTAACCAATACAGAAGAAATTACCAAAATCTATATGAAATGCAATGCATGACATTGAATGGAAAAAGGAGGAAAATATTGAAAAATTATGCAAAAGTGCAAGAAAATGAACTATATGCATGCATATATGAAAAATAAGAACAAATATAATATAGATAGAGGTATTAAAAACATCAATCATCACAATAAAGTAGGACAGAATGAGGTGAAACAAGCATATCAAAATGAAACTGAGAAGAAGAATGCGACCTCCCTACCACCCTAAACTTTTAATTGATGTTATTCTCAACATGAAACTAAATTCTAGGAGTGATAGGGTGGAAGTCATTACAATGGAAGATCCTATGGTGGTCCCCCATATTGTCAAGGATTTTGGTAGTAACTACCCTAATAATCTGCATGTGGAGGCGGGTATGTTTCTTAGTAACCTGACAGTGCACCCCAGAAATTCTCCCCCGATTGGGGGTTCCTTTAAACTCACATATACTAAAAGAGGTAAATGTAATTCATATGATGGTTCATCTACTGCTGATCCAATCACATGGCCTACCATATCTGCTGAGTCCCCTTCAACTATGCTTAAATCAAAGACATGTCATATGCATTTGTCAAAGGTGGTTGTGCATCAAACTCATCTTGTCTTAATCTTGTGCGGAGAGGCTGCTCAAGAATATGCTATTAGTGTGGGACATCAATCTCTTCCTCCCCATCTAGTAGATCAACTAGCAGTGCCCTAAAACCTTCTTTGGGGTGTTTCATGTCCTATGATGGTAGTGATGTCATGAAATTATCATTTGTTCCTATATCATCAAAGAAGAGGAATGACATGATATGAAAACTCAAGTGACACTAGGATATCTAGGGTACATGTTATAAATGATCTTTTTATTATGTAGGGAGATCATATGAGACCTTGCAAGGTAGTTCAAATCAACATACTTAATCCCTTCAACATTTGTGAGCCCTTCTATATCACAATCTAAGGCTAGAGCAATGGTAGTCACAATCCCTCCCATTATGAATGGATTTATACTTTTAGATGTGATCTTCTTTAGATGGTCCATCATCATTACTCCTATATTGGCATGACCATTACTTACCATCGTGGACATCACAAAGAGGTCTTTTTAGGAGCAACAACCTTTATTTTTGTAACAACCAAAAATGGTATTACCTAAGAATTTTTGTAAGTACCTTATGAAAGGATTGCTCAGTCTACTTGTCTTATATTTTCCCACGACAAATGTTTCTTTTCCGATAAACCTCTTCCACATTGTTGAATATCTTCTCTTTCCATACTTGTGTAACTTCCCACCATTAGTTTTCTTTGCCATTTCTAGTGTCGGAGAAGAAATCCTTTTGAGGTGGAAAGCTTTCAACAAATGGGTAGAATCATGATTTCTGAACCGAATGGAATCCTCACTTTTATAATGCACCTTCTCCGGTGACCCAAAGAACTCATGGGTTATCTCAATGTAGGTCTCTTAGACATTGGTCAAACATTTATGCAACCCAAAGCTGATCCCTAGGGCTTGCATAGTGGAAATACAAACATATCTCATAGGAATCACCCTCCTTTTTGTGCATTTAGGGTGAAGAGGCTTCACAAAAATCTTCCTCTTTGCTTATCTACTAAATTTAGCTCCTTCAGGATGTTTTCCAAAATTCTCATTCTCTCTTTCAAACCATAAAATCATGTCCACCGATGCTTTCTCCACCTCCACCTTCTCACTTTATGTACCATCTCCTTCTTATTATTGGTAATTGTCTAACCCAAACTTGTGTCCAAGTTGAGGGTCACCATTTCAATTGTTGCTTCAGATTGATCTTCTTATTCTTCAATCAACAACCTGCTCATGGGTTGTTGTGTAGTATGTGACTATGTTGAGGAAGTAGCATGTCTTGCTGAGGTAGTCTGTCGAGGCGGGTGTAAAGAAAAGGTGGTAGCAACCTTCTTTCTCCTTTCTCTACTTGAAGCATCAAAATCAATGGAGTCAACAATGCCATCGATCTCATTATCTAAAGGGAATTCTTCCTCCCAATGTTGGCTATAAGTCAGATCTGTGGTGTGTAGGCTAGAAGAGGACCAAAGGTGGGAGCCTCTCACAAATGTAGAACATGGAAGGGAGCTAGAAAAGGAGTTAGGTGGTGATGGAGTGGGACTGTGGGATGGTGGGGGGACATTTGAGGCTCTCTTAGTGTGAGCTTTGGTGTCATTGATGTCTTGGATACCACCTTGGATCCCCTTCTTCACCTTCTTGCTGATTCCTTTCATCTTGAATGGATTTTTGGTGGAAAATAGAGGTGGATCTAGATTTTCATCCTTATAGAACGTTGGGGAGGATTGGAGATGGAGATGGTGATTTGGAGGTGGAAATGATGGGAATGGTGAGATGGATGTAGGAGAAGAATTTTAGGAGTCCAAGGAAGCTTCAATGGAGCTTAGAGATCAGATTATAAAGATTTGGAGAAAGCTGGTTGCGCCCTAGGTTGCCTTGAGCACAAAATGGTTGTTTTGGGTTGGAAGAAATGAGTGGGTGTTGTGGTATCTTGAAAATAAATCGACCACTTAAATGGTGGGTCTGGGCCAACACGAACGTTTTGGCCAACACAACCATGCTGCCAAAATGCTAGAATGGAAGTTTTGGCCAGAACAACTATGGTGGTTGGCCCCAAAGCCTTCAATCTTCTACTATAAAATTGACAAGGGCAACATGACCGCTCCGTGGCAGCATGGCCATGTTGGCCACTTTTAGTGAAAATTCCTCACTTCTTCACAATGCTTCTACCAAATTATATCTTGATGAATTTCTTTGATCCACAAAAGATGTTATCTACTCAATGTTATTGATTTGAGCCCCTTTACTCAATTTCTAACTTGTTTTCATGACACATTTCAAAACTCAAGAATGAAGTATTAAACACGTGTATGTATTTTTCTTGGAAGTGTAAGAAACTATAATAAGAAGTGGGTTTAGAGAGAGAGAATATCAAAATGAGGCATGTTACCTCCCATTAGTGCTAAATTGTATGCCTTTAGTCAGGCTTGGTGTTGCTTTCATCATCAACCATCCTCAAGCAAAGTATTTCCAACCTCATCATAGGAAATCCTAAGAAGTGCCCATAACATGGTCTTAATCCCAATGGTTGTGTGAGATATGAAGATTCTTTCTTTTGACACTATATTCTTTGGGGTCATCATCATGTCTCTCAAAGTATGGTTTTTACCAACCAAGTCTTGCCTCTCCTCAATGATGAATATGTAGATGTCTATCTTTTTACACAAGTAGGTGACTGTTAAAGTGCCGACGTAATTTAATCTCCACATCAACTATGGACAAAAATGGTGTTCCCAATATGATGGGATTACTTTATCTTTTATCTCTACTATCTCATTGTGTATACTATCTTTGGGCATTCTACTAGATCCATGGGCCAATAGGAGAATGCAATCCACCAGTTTCAACCTTTCCAAATCAAGATTCACGCACACTATTGCATGATGCTGATGCTTGAGTCCAAATCAAGAAGTATGCGCTCAATAAATTGATGATTGATATAATAAGGGATAAAAGGAACACCCAATTATGCCTTCTTTAGGGGGAACAAGTTGTCTAGTATGAAGCTTTCTTATTACGTCAATATGATTACCATGGGTGATTTCCCCATTATCTTTCCTTTGAAGGTTCAAACATCCTTAAATAATGACACAAGCTGTGAGATGTTTTCCTTCACTTGCCTCAAGAAATCCAAGATGTTCAAGTTATGCTTATGTATCCCTTTAGAGAAGGGGTCTTCTAAGGAATAAAAAAAAATGGCTCATTCACATCAACCTTGTTTAAAACTATTTGAGGAGTTTGGGACACCATAAGAAGACTTTTGATTCATCTGGTGGAACACTTGTTTTTATCAACTCAACACAAGATGGGAAAATAATGGGTATTACAAATTCAACACATTGTAAGAAAACATAAATTTTAGTGCTTAGAGCACTCGCATGATATGATAGTACACATGGTGTTATCATCTCCAAAGAAGGCAGGTCAAAAGTTTTTTAGTGCTCTTGGTAGTATCACAAGATTCTTTCAATAGGCATTCTATCATGATCTTTGTTAATTTGCTTCTTGTCATTTATGGGATGCTAAATACATTGCCTCATCTCAAAATTATCACCATGTTTACTTGCTCATGGGGAGGAGGGGGGATCACATAATGGTTTTGGTGGTGGTGGTGGTGATGGTGGTCTTTGGTGTGGTGGATTATGATTTAGGAGGATGTAAGGTGGTTTTTGTGGAGGTTGTTTTGGAGGTGGTTAATATTATATAGGTGATGATTGGTATTAAGGTGATGGTGGTGAAGAATATTGGAAGTTGTATGGGGGTTATGGTGGTGGTGGAGAATAGGGGTTAGTAGAAACTTGGTATTTGTGCAAAGTCATCACTTGCCCTTATGGTGGGATGTAGGCGCCTTGAGGAGCACCCATATATCCACTAGAATTACTAGGATTAGACAAAGTTTGGGAGGGAAGTCTCCCCTCCTCTTGATGAGTGAGTGACAAAGAAATTTGATCTAACCTTTACTAATGCCTACTAATGTTTTATCCATGTGGGGACACATCTTTCTTGACTTCATCTAGGATCCTCAACTTTCCAAGAACTTCTTCATAAAACCTTGAGTTGTTTCTTTGTCCTTGGTCACCTTGTTTCTTCCATGAGAAATTTGGGTGATTTCTTCATTCTAGAGTATAACAATTTGCATTGGGACTTGATCGTTGCAATTTCCAAAAGAGTGGAGTGCATTAACCTCCTCATCAATAGACTCAATAGAGTGGGTAGATTAGCTAGAAGGGCCTCCCACACGGGTCTTCATTAGGATGTTCATCATGTCTGCCAAGATTTTCATCACTTGAGGGTTGAAATCATCTTTTATGGTAGGAGGTGAAGTTGTTTGGTTTCTATCAAAATGCACATTCACACTTGAAGTTGATGTCTTAAAGGTTTGCCAAATTCTCAAAAAGAGGCCAAGATTCTTCAGGAGGTTTTCCATGAATGTACCACCACATGAAAATGACTCCACCACTATTTGACCCATCTCAAAAATATTAAGAATAGAAGGATATAAAGCTGCCAAATAGACACCCCATGGCGGGGGCAGTCCTGCAACAACTTATGAAATCTCTCCCATGTCTCATGAAACTGCTCATTCTTTTTTTGGCTGAAGGAAGTGATGTATCTCCTCATCTGATTCAACTTGGAAATATGATACAATTATTAAAAAATCATTCTTAATCACCTCCCAAGTGACAATCTTGGTCTTTAGACAATACCACTCATTTGTCTTGTCCTTGAGAGAGAAGGAAAACAAGGTGAGACTATATAATTGTCCACACCTATAAGAGTTCTAAAAGTAGAAAAAGTCTACAGAAAGGTATTTGTGTGCTTATATGGATTTTCAATTTCAAACCCATAGAATCTAGGGAGAAGCTCAAGAAGAGCCGACATGATTGAGAATTGCTACCTTGACATTTGATCAACTCTAGTAGCAACTAGAGAGTTGTAGTTCCCTAGAATGCAATAGTCATGAAGTGGCATGTGCACAAGTGGAGGAGGTGGTGGTGGGTCACATGCCTCATCGTGTTTGTCCCTATATCCCATATTTTCTTCTAGATGTTTGTTGATATGGTTTTCCTACCTTCATCTTCCTATATTATGATCCCATATGAAAGAGTCAATAGAAAGAGAATGATGTCCAAACATGCAACAAAGCTCACCTACACAAGGCACAACCAATCAAAAGAAGACTAGTTAGCAAGCAAGTTTCCAAAAGTAACACAAAGAATAATGAATAGAAATGGTGATGGCAATAGAAAAAGTCAAATCTAAACAAACTATCTAGGCCATGCCTTTCTCCTTGGCAACAATGCCAGGATTCTTGGTGCGTGCATGGGACCCACACACTTGGGATGACAAGTTTATAACCCTAATGGACACACTCAAATACTCAAACGCTCACCTACAAGGTAAGATGTTCATATCGTAGCATAGGAAGTATCGAGTGAAGGTTCAATCCACAAGGAGAGAGGGGGCAATAGACCTAAATTATTCATGGGATAGGTTTCTAATGTGAAGTCTAGGGTTCAGGGGTGTAGCTATGGGTATTGAGTTACACTAATATGGTCAAACAAGAAATTATGAGAGAGTAAGAGAAAAACCTACTTTAACCCTAGATAGTTTTGGTCTAATTAACAATGAAGGGAAGCTAAGCAAGAAAAGAGGCACTCAAACTAAGTCAAGAAAGATAATTTTAACAATAAAGACTGGACTAGCTAAGCAATCCTAATTATCAACCGAGAGAATGCAACTACTTAAACTAGTCAAGGGAGACACTACAGTAATACTTAATGCAAAAGAGCAAGAAATGGGCTAAGATAGCTATGAACTAACTGAAAAAAGCAAAAGAAATCACAAAGTAAAAATAACTATACTATCAAGGCCTAGCTATCATGAACAAGACAATTAACTAAGAAGGCAAGTAAAAAGACTAGCTAAGAACACATTAATTAAGAAAGATAGCAATTAAGATTTTGATCAATTTATGGGAGTGTGGGTCATTTGGGGTAATTCGATTATGACCTAGTTTGGGGGTCATATCATGCAAGCAATCATCATTCATTTAGATTATCAAGACAAACTACAATTTAGATACTAGATAATTGCTTAGACTACTAATCAACCATGGATGGAATAGGGCATGTATAGGGGAACTACTCCCTATTACCCCCTATTCAACCTTGCAAGGCTCATTTAGATTAGGGTTTAGGTGGAATTCAACTTGGATCTAATAAAATATAGGTTTATAAAATATAAGCTCTTAGGGAAATTGGGGCAAAGGGTAGTAATGGATGGTGGAAATGAGGGTATTTCACCTCATATCACCTACCATCTAGTTTTTAGGTACATCCAAGCCAATTTGACTAAGTGCTTCTAAACTAGCTACTTAGATCTCAGACCTAGGTGTAGGAGAGGGGATATATATGTGCAACGATGGGTTGCTAGATAAGGATCCACTAGTTGGACCTATGAGAAAATCCTAAAATAGCCACATCTAAGAAATTTCCCCTAGAACCTAGGAGGTTACAAGCACAAGTCAACAAGCCATCCATGAAATGAAATTATAGAGTTTACACATTATTCCCTCAACATGGTATCACATATCTTAACCCCAAACAAACCACCTAGGGCGGTTAGCAACTCATAACAAAAGAAAATAAGAAGGAAGAATGAGTATAGGAGTGGATATCCACGAATGTTTGGTGAAGACCCCTCCTCCACCTCATAATATAGAAGAATGTCCTCCTAGATTCTTGATGGATGAATGGTATAGGATGGTGTATGGAAGTAGGCAAAAACCTAAAAAGTTAGGATTTTGAAGTGGATGATGGTGAAAATGAGGTGGAAGTAGGTGGAAATGAGAGGGAGAGGAGTATGTGGTGCCTTCAATGCATGGAGGGGCTAACTTCCAGCTCCCATCTATCACAAATGTATATATAGTGACTTGGGAAGCCTAGGGTTCGGTGGGGGTAAATGGGTAAAATGATAGGTAGGAAGTAGTAGGGCTTGAGTGGGAAGAACATTCGTGGTGGTGGTCATTCTAGGAGGGAATGACCATGGTGGTGAAAGTGGGAAAATGAAACTGGAACATGTGGTTTTAGAGGCGGGTAGCATGATCCTACTGGGAAGCATGACTACAGTGGGGGACTTGAACGTGGGACTTTTCCTGGGACTTGAATGTGTGCCATTTTCCTAAGACTTGGACGTTTGCCATTTTCCCAGAAATGGGTCCGCTGGCATTTGGCAATACGACTATTCTGGTTGGCACAACCATGCTGGGGTCTTCTTGGAACGATCGTTCCGCTGGACTTGCTTGCACATGCTTGAAGGCTATGATTCTACTATGATTTTGACATGGGTAGCACGACCCTTTTGTGATACCACAAACACACTGGGGTCTTTTGCTTGCACTTTCATCTCTTTTTCAATATCCATGGAGTTCTTTGCTTTGACTTGATTCTTGGCCACTACATGTAGGTTGGAGAAGCTCTTGGTCTCTTTTTAGGCTCCTCTAGGTGTAGAGAAACCCTTAAATCATCCAACTTGTCTCCCATCCATACAAAGCATGGTCAAAGTACCTAAAAAATATGCAAAGAACCTCCATAAGAGCATTTGATAATGATACTCTCATCGAGGGTAATAATATGTATCCTAACATGTTTACATGTGATTAAGGAGTGAAATGACACATGATGAAGTACTAAATGAGGGCTACATCATCCTCCTATAGATATTGGCATGACCCAGGATGCTTGGCCTTCTTTGACAATACTTGGAGGAGTTGATCATCACTTTGTTGACCTTAATGCTTGGGGAACTTACCCTATGACTTAGAACAATGCCTACCTTCACCATGAAGTGGCAGATTTTCCAATTAAGCAACATATGTACTTCTTGAAAATGCTTTATGATGATTGAGATATCATGTTATACAATGTCAAAAGAATCTCCATAGACAAAGAAACCATCCATGAATATTTCTGTTATCATCTTAGTAGGACTGGAGAAGATGGCAGACATGAAACACTAAAAGGTGGTCAGTTGATACAAGTTTACCATGTGTATAAGATGCAAGTGTAAGCATCAAACTAATATTAGTAATTTGAGTTCTAGGTGTCAAACTCAGGGAATTGGAAGGCTAGACTACTATTAACCAAGACAAAATCAGATAGACCAATGGAAAAAATAAAGTTGGTTGATTGAAAAATAAAAAACCAAAATTAACAAGCGGTTATGATAATGGTTTTGAAACCAAAGATTTATTCTATAGGATAATAGGTTTCACTAGAATAGAATTTATACATGATTTAAATATATCCAAAACAAATGATCACCTCTTAAAAAGAATTAGGGATATGTAGTTTTCATCACCCACTTTTGAAGTGTAATATATTATTTAATCTAGTCACCAACCCACTTTTACATTGTTTAAGTAAAAGACTAGATGATTGGCTGTCTTTCTTTGGATACTTAAGCTCACAATTGTTAGCCCACATTTTTAGTGTCTTATTAATTGTGTTAATGATAATTTTTCCAACATTTAAATCCTCTTTCAAAGTGGGATAGAATTTGAAGCATAAACAAGGTGATCAAATATGAATATGGAAAAATAAATCACAATATCATTAAAATACCAAGAAATTAAATTTAGTTCTGAACAAAAATCATAAAATACAAATTAACACTAGGATAATCATGGGTCCCAGAGATAATATCACTGCATATTGAACATGGTATTACAATATATTTATGAGAACGAGGAAATCATAAAAATAACTAGATGGAACCGGGAAGCCACGAATAATTATAATCCCCTCTAAAGATGGATGTCAAAGAAGAATGATGTTTCAGCCTCCAGATCACTCCTCAACGGTGCCATGATGATACTTTCTCTGCATATCTACCTTCTCTTCTCTTCTCCTTCTTGTCTAGGTCCATATATACACTACTCTCTAATGTTTTGTTGATGACCATTATGATTTGGATTTTATAGAAGCCTAAGTCATTAAGGAAAGATATGTATCATTAATATTAGGTTTAAAATCCCGATCATCCATAATTTTATGTGTATGGCACAAACTTCTCTAATTCCTTATCTAGTCAAAAGCATGTCAGTAGAATATATATGGGTGTTGATGGCATCAAGTTGTTACTATGAACCTTGGGGTGCACTCTCAGTGGCACCAAGATGAGTCATAGTTCTCTTGACTATACTCTGAGCTTTTTGATTCTTGGTGCACATCAGTGTGACTGAGATGGATCTCGGTGGTACCGACTTACTAACTATATCTAAAATGTCTAAAATGAAAACATATTTCATTCGGTTGAGATATTAAATGATAACTTTGTGCAAAAAGTATGTAAATATGTTAAATTGATGCAAAAGAGTCTCACATGCTAGTTTTGTGTAATATGAGTAAAAACATATATATTTGATAAAAAATATTAAGAAAACCACATAAGATGCCTATGAAAAAAATGCAAAATTTTTGTGCATTAAAATCTCCTAAGCTTGTATATTGCTCGTCCTTGAGAAACATTGTTATCTATTTGTTTAAAAAAGTCAACAAAAAGAAAATATAAATGAACTTAATTCTCCTAACCACCCTCCACTAATTGGTCCCAAAAAAGTGCTCACCAACAAAAGATCAAGTACCTACTATACAATTATCGATCATTCTTATAACATACATCAATAGAAATATCAATGAAAACACAATTAAATTAGGGAAAGAAAACTTCATGGTTAATAGGACACAAGCTTGGTGAATCATGTAATCTCCATATATACATTTATCTTATTAGATGATAAAATCTTTGTGGAATCAATTCCCCATATAATCATGGATGATGGAAATTATCACGTGATGTCCTACCTTGCACACAAATGGGTGGAGTGAATGGGTGGCTTGAAAATAGGGTTTGCAAGAATAGTCCAAATCATTTATGGAACGAATACAATATGATTTGCCTAAATAATGTATATTATGCAAATGTTTGTTGTCTAATTCCTATTTTTCTATTTTTGTGGAATGATGCATGCAATAGACTCCTCGTCCTAAAGATGAGTATTGGTGGAAAGGTTTTTGTTGATAAAACTTCCATGAACTCCTTTATTTCTTAGAGAGAGCAGTGGACTTATAAATCCATTTCCTCCTTTTCTACTCTTTATATTTCTTTTTCAAAAAGTTTTTTTCTTCTTTTAGAAAAATTAGTAAATTCATGCTTGGGCTTTCACTTCGGAGGAGTAAATGTATACATTTTCTCTCTTTCACATAGGATAAATAGAAGAGTAAAGTAAAGATAACACAATCTATATGAAGATTTTTAGTGCAAAAGTAAAATGTGGAAAATGAAATGAAATGCAATTATTTTCCTTTTTAATGAAAAATGAATAAACTATCGATATGCTTCTTATCATCCCATAAAATGCATGAAAATAGAATATAGCTTGAATTACTTTATTAACCCTATGATGGTGAATGAATATGAATAAAGGTGGATAGAATCACATGAATAAGTGATAATGTCTTTCCCAATCATGACATGTCCCTCTCCAATTAACATAACAGGGTAATCTTGGAGTCTAATTTTTAAATTCACATGAAATTTCACGTTACTATTTGGTTGGTTTAGAGCCAATCATGATCATCATTTCTCATGCCTTAAGGTTAAATTAGGTATCTTGTTCATTAATATGTCTTCAAACTAACTAGACCAAACAATAACTCAAGTTAATGCACTCTTAAACATGGAAAAATTAGCTTGAAGAGCAAAAAAATCATATTGATGAACTTGATTTGACACCATGTCAAAAGTTGGATTAATTCTAAATAAAATTTCAAATTACAATCCAAATAATGACACTAGATAGATGTGAACTTTAAAACTAGGTGCAAACCTATCATTTTAAAAGTAATGTAAATGTAGGAAAATGTAGAACATCATAAATAGTAAAGATGCAAGATATATATATGAAAGAACTGTTCCATTCTTCCCCCTAAGACTGAATTTGGCATTTTCCTCAATGTCAAAAATAAAGTATAAAAAATGGTATGGAGGTACCGGTGAAGCGCTTGTACAAGCAAAGATAAAGTTGGGCGTTGAATCTTCATGGAAGTACTTTGGCCCAAAAAGTGTGTCACTACTTTGAGAGAGAATTAGGCAGGGTGGTAATTCTATCCTGCTGTTGTTGGTAAAATGAAATTGGGTCATGTGAGGATAGAAACATGTTGATAGCATCTATGTACTTGTGTGTGAGGAGCATATGTAGTGGCACAAAGAAATGACTCCTCACACTCACCTTCCTGCATTGAAGTACACAACTAGTTATATGCTAGCATTAGTGGCACCAAAAAGGTTATCAGTGGTACCAATATTTTATTTGCTTAAAATTGGCATATGTATTGGTGGTACCAACCTCCTGGTTGGTGTCAATGAGATTTCCTTGTATCTACCTACACATTTTACATGGTTAGTCAAAACTACTCTCCATGCTATTGACTGGTATGTCAGAGCCATTGAGATCTTAGTGCAAATTTCTCAACAAAATTTTAAAGAATCTTAGTGCCACAGATAGGGGTGTCGCTGCCACCAAGATTATTATTTTTAGTTCCATGCATATTGAAAACACTACTCATGGCACCCTTTTTTACTTGCATCAAAACTAAATATTAACTCTCTACCAACTATAATGTAATTAAAAATGCTAACCTAAAACAAGTTCCAAAACAATATTTAAAAAATCTAAATTAGTTTTATCTAAATAAAGGATTGCTCTGACCAAGCGTCTTTGTTTTATGTCCTATGCTCGACATGATGCTTACCTCAATCCTAGGTTGTCACATGTGGTTAATGAATAATGAATCAAAATCTGAATTCCTCCCTATGTGAGATATCATCTTCTCATTACAATGATTACATCATCCATATCTTAGAATGGTCTTGCTAATAATATTTCAGTTCCACGTGTCTCCTCTATGTTCATAATCACAAAGTCATATAGATAGATAAATTTATCAACTTTTTCCAAGACATGTTCATATATCCTAGCATGCCTCACTATGGAATCATCTACAACCAAATTTTCATGCACATTTTAGTCAGCTCCTTTAGTCCTAGTTTCTTGAAAATGGAGAGAGGTATAATATTTATTATTGTCCCATATCCACATAATTCTTTTTCAAACTTGTTTCTTCCAATGATACATGGGATATTGAAACATCCTGGATGTTTCTTCTTTGGTGGAAACATATATCACTCATCGCCTCATTGACTTATGCAATTTGATCTTCCCCTTCTAAAACATGTAAAAAATTTACTATTCTATTTCATGGATTTCATACTACTTGGTGTAGGATCTGATCTGGAGCCACACTTGTGTGGGGGTATATAAAGCTTCTTGGTGATTTCCTCCCCTAAGTTTGAACCAAAACCACCTTCTATTGTAATGGGTTCTGGTGTGGCAATGTTATTTAGTAGAGGGTTTCTCTCTTGTATTGGTAGAGTAGACTAGGGGGCAATTGAACTTATGGCTACTCCTCACTATAGATGGAGATGAAATTTTCTTGCTAGTGATACTGTAGAACGTTGGTATTACTTGAGAATCCTATATTGTTGGATTTTTTACATATACAATATTAGTAGCCATCTAAGAAATTGACATCCCCAAGATTCTTATTCAAAACCCATAATTTTGATCTCCCTGCATGCTTGGTTATAATAGATCTCATATTATGTCACACATTTCTTGAACGTATCCTCTAATTTATCAAGCTGGTTGGGCCCTGTTTCTTGTTGGTTTGGTTGAGAATTATGCTATTCTAGGGTACATCTTAGGCTTGCAATTACATGAATAGTGTAATAGGTTATTTCTCAGTCGTCTAGACTAATTGAGGGTAATAAAATGTAGATATCATAAGACTTGGTTTATTGAGGAACAATGCTTCCTCCATCACTTAAAAAGGGTCTCAAATACTCTAAATCAACCTTTTTGTAGAAGGATATGATGTGCAGGACTATGCATGCTTAGTATCCACCTTCAAGTCTTTGCTCAAGCTTCCCATCACATGAAACAATGTGCCTTCATATTTTCACATCATGCTTGACCTCAATGTCCATAGTCTACTTTGAATTCAGCAAGCATGATGTGCTCCTTTCAAGCATGATGTGTTACACATTAGTAGAATTTGACTACATTGATTACACCCCCACATGACATGTTTGACCAACAACATGGTATGACATGTTTGACCAACAACATGGTATGTAATCTCATCAACAACCCCTTTACATAACAATAAAAACATCGTATCAATCCTTTAGAAAGCCCTGTTGAGCAGTTATGGAGCCTGGCTTTAGCACCTGCCAAGAGACGCATAACATACTATCTATGACATGTCATGTCTTGACAATTTTTTGAAAAAAAGATAAATTTTAGTAGAGTGGTTGTGATGAGATATCTCTCCTTTTTTTATTCCAATTTTGTGAAATAATAGGTAGATGACCCAGAGGGTGGTTCCATTTTGGAACAAGCTCAAAAGAAGAACATGGAAATGTTAGTGGATTTCATCCTCACCAAGATTGAGAAACTTCTTGAGTGGTTCATTAGTAGAGTATCTCCCTTATACTTTTGATGTATCACATTTGTCTTATCATTCTTACGTAGTTTGTAGTTTCTTCTTCTACTCCTTGTAACTTATTGATTTTATGATATACAATGTTTTTTGTGAACTAACTTTAAATATGGAGCAATCTCCCTTGTATTTAGTGCCTTTTTGGAACCTATTAGTAATGTAATGAACATAAAAGTTAATTATTATGAATTCCCTTCTTTTTATCTTAATTGTTGATCATAGTTTAATGGAATACATGGCTTGGTATCCTAACATCAATACTACATTTTCCCCTATAACGTCACCATTGATAACGTTAACTGCACACAAAAATTCATTTAGTAATCTTCTGCGTCGGTTTTCATAAAAGAATGATGGCCAAGAAAAAGTCATGCACTGATCAACAAGCATGTTCTTATTTAAAAAAATGACACTATAAAATAAAAAAATAAGATTTTGCATTAGATTTTTTTATTTTAAAAGTACAATGTTAGTTTTATCAAAATTGACTCTATCTATTTCCCATAAAGAAAATGGCATAAAATTTGGTTCACTCCAAATATATACATATATACATATATATACGTACATATACATATATATGTATGCCCAGAGAGCCAATCATATGATGATCGTGATGACATATTACATAGATGATTTGATAAAGACAAGCTTCCAATTCATTCTGTTTCACTCAGTTATGAGAGAATGAGGAAACATAACGAATGTGTAAAGAATGACAATACTCAGTGACATATGTCCTCAAGTACGTGACTTGAATAATAAGATCATATGGATGTGAAGAGTAGGTAAATTTTTATTATGTCCCTAGTCGGATATTACTGTGGAAGGCATATAGACAACAATAATACTAAAGACTAGAGTGTGTGTTGGTTGATGAAAAAATCTCATTAGTCATGATATGTGATATTAAACTGTGTGTTGGTTGATGACAAAATCTCATTAGTCATGATATGTGATATCAAACCAAATACATAGATACTTGTTAGAGAATAGTGTAGCGGACTGACCCACCTTGAGAGTAACACATGGAAACCATACATGGTGGTCATAGTCATCTCTCATAGTGAAGGTGGTGATTGTGATTCTTAGACCTGAAATCACTACACTAATAACATGTCGTTCAGTGTGCTTTGATATCATCCACTGTGATCCTAAATAAGGGTTGCCATAAAGGTGATGATTGGGTGCATTGTGAAACATGGGGATGACTGTGAGTAATGTAGATGGGATTTGTCCCTCCTATTGGAGCTTGATATCTTGGCCACTTGATAAGTGAGATTGAGAAAAGCATGCACATGCACGTGTGAATCAATATATGATATTAAGATCACATATATCTCAGACAGTCTGCTCTAGATCAAAGAACATGGATTGAACATTGAGAGTATGACAATTCCATGCCTCGAGTTCATTCCAGATATTAGAGACAAAGGAATTAGACAATCACTATAACACCTGACACATATCGTAGGTTGAAGTAGTTCTCCAACTTTCCTAGTTATTTGGCTATCAATGATGTGTGACTAGGCACTACTCTTTTATTGTGATGTCAGAAATCATTTATCGATATTCAGTACCAATATAACATGGAACCTATGGTGTCACACACATAGGATACACCTAGAAGAGGTGTGTTTAATCAGGAATGAAAATTAAATTAATAACTAAAGTGTTTCGATATATAATTTAAACAACATTGGTTGAAAATTGACTGACTGGATAGTTGAACCAATCATTTTAGGGTGTTAGGTAAATAGAATCAAGTTTGGTGATTCTAGACAATGAACTGACCAGTTCAAGAAGTGAATTGATCAGCTCAAGTCCATGAACTGACCAACTCAAGTTGTGAACAAAGTAGTTGGTGGATCAATTCAATTGATTCAAGGTGTGACAACATGGATTTTTGCTCCATCCATTATATTATCCCTCTCTCTCTAAGATATCAATCTCACTCAATTAAATATCAGTCACATTACTTGAGTGTGTTGATGACCCAATTTGATCACCTCAATGACTAATTTCATGTTATGTAGCTCTAATTTAATAAATTGAAATGTGTAGCATTCATTGGTATGTCACCATAATACAAAGGGAATTGAATATTTTCTATTTGAATTTCACCCTATCCAATATATTTCATGAGGTAGATCTTTCATTTCTAAATCCAACGATATAAATTTTGCCTCAATTTGAGTTTTAAGGCTCAAGATATGAACTTACAAAGTTGCCCTTATTTTTCCCTTGTTTTATCACCTTTTCCCCCTAGCTACTGACCTTGGGCCAACCCACATGGGCCCAGATGCAAATGCCACCTAGTTTCTTGTTTGCTCATCCCTTTCCTCTTCAGAAAATCAGTGAGCAACTAGGAAGGCTTCTCCTACCTCTGCCCAAATGGGGCAATGGAGGGGAACCCTAACCTGCTCCTTTTAAAGCCCCATCCAACCCTTCTCTTTCTCACCCTCTTACTTCCTTTTCCCTTGCTTGCTTTTGCCCACAATTTTCCTCATCATCTTACAGATGTTGCCCTCTCGCCCTGGCCTACTACCAGTGCTATCACTGGAAGGACATGTTCTTGCCCACTCCAGACTAGAGAAGAGGATGAGGCCACTAATGGGTGACCGGTAAATATTGAAACTTTAATGTACCTAAACCCTCATAATCATGAATTCAGTAAATTAGAAGTGCCTTGATTATGTCTTAACTCATGTTCATCCCTATTGCTCATGAATTTCCCTAATTTCACATTTGTGACTTGTTTGGACATTAATGATGAACTTTGTCCTAGATCACTAATCTTGCTTCTAATGAACATATAGAATCATCCTAAACTTGAAGATCAGTAATCTTATGCTCCTCTATGACTCTAATATCAGTGGCTAATTCCCTTTTTGCCATGTTTGTTTATATGGTTTGAAATGCTTGAATGTGACTCCTTTATGATGATATATGTTGAACTTTGAACAAAGGGGATCCTCTACCCTTTTGATGCATCCAACTCTAGTTGTTTTTTGAAATCAATATCATAATGATCTATTGTGACCTAAATGGCTAAGATCAGCCTCTTTTGGATTATATGATGTGTGCGGCCCTAGTTCACCCTTAAATGCCCTAATGTGACATATGTGACTTGATTTATGCCCTCATGCTCGATTTCTTGATGTGGGTCTCTATCTAATGCCTTAGCAACTCAAATTAAAGATGATCTATCCTTTATGATCCCCTTGGTGTATATGTCCCATCTAATCCATATGTTGGGACCTTGTGATCTATGTCTTGTGTGTTGACTTTTGGAATGCATGTTGACAAGGTGGAATCCTTTGGTCCCTATTTGGTTCAGGACTGGGATTTTGTAGTCTGGACTAGGTTAGTCAAGGTTAGTCAGTAGATCTAGATTGCGGTAGTTTGCATCCAGTCTAATTCTATTTGGTAACCTAGTCTGATTCTATTTGGCTACCAGTCTGGATTCAATCTAATTTTGTTTAGCAACCTAGTCAGGATCTACTTATTCTATCATGTTGTTACATAACTATTTTAACAATTACAAAATATGGAGGGCTTTTCTGTGACTACAATACAATTATAAAATTTATAAAAAATATTTGCATACATAATGTGGGTGATATTGTTTTGTTGTTTAGTGAATTAAATATTAGATTAGTATCCTCCTTTTATATGTTTATTTTAAATAAATTTAACTTTATAATTGTCTTCCATGACATGTTCATTTTGTATGTATGCATATAGTTGTGCATATTCGATCTATTAATTGGTAACTGATAAGATAATTGTAATTCACATAATAGAACATTAATTACACAGAAGTAGCATAAAAATTTGAAAAAGAACATGTACATATGACAATTACACATAATTGTTCATAAAATTACCATAATTGTTCATAATAAAACACATGACAGACTAAAGATGATAACGTTTGCATTAGAACTTGAACTACGCCCCAAAAAAGTCGATAGGAAAATATTTTGGTCCCAAGAAAATGTGTCATGAACCAAGGGAGAGCAAACAAAAAAGGAACGGAATGCCCTACACCTAGACCTACACACCCATACACACATGCTAAGACGGTGACCAATCACTGTGGTGGCCAGTCTTCAGTGTGGAGGATGATTGTTCTGGGTTCCACTTTAAGGCCTCATCTTTCTCGTCCCATGACTTGGGACAGTCTTCTTGCAACAACTGTTGTTGTTGTTTGATGTCCTCTTTTGGCCAATCAAATAGCAACGGTGGATGAGGAGCAGGGTTACTGACCCCATCTTTTCTGTCTTCGTAGCTGGCAGATTTATCCCCCTGATTTGCGGGCTCGCAACATTTATTTTTGCAGACAACATATTCTTCAATATATTTTCTAACTTTGACGAGGACATCAATATCTTTTCTAACTTTGGGCATGACTTTGAGCTCGATTTCGACATCTAAATTATTCAAATAAATATAAGTATGTGCAAATAATCATAATAGCAAACTAACTACGACAAAAGTTTTTACAAGTTAAAGTTGGTAAGCAAACTTAGATAAGTAGAAGTTTGAACGCAATATAAGTCTTCTAAATAGAATAATAAGTACAACTTTGATCAAATGGACGGTAAAAACAAAGTAATTATGGCCATAAATTTTACAACAAAATGTTGCCAAGCAATTTTAAACAAATACAACATGGAGCAACTATGTTACAATTTCATTCATTTGCTTCATCGCCTAAGGTTGTAGGTGTTGTTGTTTTTGTCATTGGTAAGGTATTTAGCAACTCCTGGTGGATAGGTGCGACGAGTAGTCACAAAGTTCTGTTGAACCGCATGTTGCACGACCAATGATGGGGGAGGCAATAAATCTCCCAAAATGAAAAGATTATCTCTTACGAACTCTCTCATGAGGTGCTTCCAACATAGTTGCACCTTTCTCAAAGAAATTTATGGCCCCCTATTATGTTGCAAAATTCACGCCACACCTCCCTCCAAGCATGTGCATTATATACTCCATTCACACATCTCCCCATGTCATATTGGGTTCTCATCAAACCTCTGAGAACCATATCAAGCTTTGTACACCATATGACATAAGTCGTGGCGTGTTGTGCAACCATATTACATGTGAAGCTAATATGATAATTGAAATATAGATATTTTAACGTACATATAACAAAGGACCTCATATGTAGTGAAGCTATAAATAAACAACATTGTATTTAAGTAAGAGCATACATGTAGTAACAAGCATACAAGCAATTAAAAAGAGGATAAATTTAAATGTAAACATGGAATGGGACTCTGATGGGTTTCATTCGTTTCCTGCAACACCTACTCCCACAACAACATTGTTGATGTTTTCAGTACTCGTCACATTTTCCAGGCCTAATGCATTCCTAGGCATCCAATCATACAAAAGGAATTGATTTTGTCTGATAAATTGTTTTCTTATCTTCTTCCAATGGGTTTTCATCTTGTTCAAATCAATGCTAAGCACCCCTCTCTAGTATATGATCCGTTGACACATCTACCCAGGTCATACTAGTTTCTCATCACATCAAGTAGGATTTGATCATGCTCCACACATCATATTAGACGACCAACAGTATAAGAAATTCTGTATGTAAGATGTTGAAATAGTATAAGGGCTCGTTTCACAATGGTGGATATAATGTTATAATTCAAATATTAAGATATCATGTGCAAATAACACATGGCATACAATCTAATACATCCATAACCATCCAACAAAATTACGAAAATACTATGAAGCTTGTGATGTAAATGTAAGAACAACGTTATCGAGTCATCGAAGGTGAAGGAGTATCCAAAAGAAGAGTACAACTTTCCTCCCACTTCTAAATGGAAATTTATAGAACTTCATACTCATACTTTATACAGGTGTAAACACGTTCAGAGTCGTGATAGATTTCAACAAAGTCATTCATGTTCATCGCCTAGCCCCACACTGACTTGCACTCGCAAGTTAGTAACGTAATCTTAGCCTTCAAAGAATCAACCCCTGTTTGGTTCAGGACTGGGATTCTATAGTCTGCACTGGGTTAGTTGGGGTTAGTCAGTAGATCTAGGTTGGGGTAGTCTGTATCTAGTCTAATTTTGTTTGGTAACCCAATCTGATTGTAGTAAGCTAGTCTGGTTTGAGTTAGGTTTCAATTTGATTTTGTTTGTCTACTAGTCTGGATTCAGTCTGATTTTGTTTGGCAACCTAGTCAGGATCTGCTTATTCTATCATGTTGTTACCGAAATATTTTAACAATTACAAAATATGGAGAGTTGTTCTGCGACTACAATACAAGTATAAAATTTATAAAAAAATTATTTGCATACATAATGTGGGTGATATTGTTTTGTTGTTTAGTGAATTGAATATTAGATTAGTATCCTCCTTTTATATGTTTATTTTAAATAAATTTAACTTTAGAATTGTCTTCCATGGCATGTTCATTTTGTATGTATGTATACAATTGTGCATATTCGATCTATTGATTGGTAACCGACAAGATAATTGTAATTCACATAATAGAACATTAATTACACAAAAGTAACATAACAGTTTGAAAAAGAAAATGTACATATGACAGTTACAAATAATTGTTCATAAAATTTCCATAATTGTTCATAATAAACATATGACAGATTAAAGATGATAACGTTTGCATTAAAACTTAAACAACGCCCAAAAAAAGCCGATAAGAAAATATTTTGGTCCAGGGAAAATACGTCATGAACCAAGGGAGAGCGGACAAAAAAGGAGTGACATGCCCTGCGTCTAGACCTACACACCCATACATACATGCTAAGATGGTGACCAACCACTATGCCGGCCAGTCTTCGGTGTGGAGGATGATTGTTCTTGCTCCTACTTTAGGGCCTCATCGTACTCATCCCATGACTCGGGATAGTCCTCCTGCAATGACTGTTGTTGTTGTTTGATGTCCTCTTTTAGCCAATCAAATAGCAACGACAGATGAGGAGCAGGGTTACTGACTCCGTCTTTTTTTTCTTCATGGCTGTCAGATTTGTCCCCCCTGGTTTGCAATCAATGTATTCTTTAATATATTTTTCAAAATTTGATGGGGACATTAATATCTTTTCTAACTTTGGGTGTGACTTTGAGCTCAATGTCGACATCTAAATTATTCAAATAAATATAATTATGTGCAAATAATCATAATAGCAAACTAACTACAAAAAATAGTTTATACAAGGTAAAGTTGGCAAACAAACTTAGATAAGTAGAAGTTTGAACGTGATTTAAATCCTCTAAACAGAATAAGTAAGTAAAACTTTGATCAAATGGATGGTAAAACCAAAGTAATTATTGCCATAAGTTTTACAACAAAATGTTTCCAAGCAATCTTAAAGAAATACTACATGGAGTAACTATGTTACTATTTCATTAATTTGCTTCACCGCCTAAGGCTGTAGGTGTGTTGTTGTTTTCGTCATTGGTAATGTATTCAACAACTCCTAGTGGATAGGTGCGACGAGTAGTCACAAAGTTCCGTTGAACCACGTGTTGCATTACCAATGACGGGGGAGGCAATAAATCTCCCAAAATGAATAAATTATCTCTTACGAACTCTCTCCTAAGGTGCTTCCGGTGTAGTTGCACCTCGCTCAAAGAAATGTAAGCGCCCCCTATTATGTTGCAAAATTCACGCCATACCTCCCTCCAAGCCTGTGTAGTATATACTTCATTCTCACATCTCCCCATATCATATTGGGTTCTCATAAAACCTCTAAGAACCATATCAAGCTTTGTACACCATATGACATAAGCTGTGGCGTGTTGTGCAACCATATTACAAATTTCTGTATGTGATATTGCAATAGTAAGGCTTTATTTTTGTACGTGAAGCTAATATGATAATTGAAATATAGATATTTTAATGTGCATGTAACAAAGGGCCTTGTATGTAGTGAAACCATAAATAAACAACTTTGTCATTGAGTAAGAGCATACATGTAGTAGCAAATATACAAGCAATTAAAAAGAGCATAAATTTAAATGTAAACATGGACTGAGATTCTGATGGTTTTAATTTGTTTCCTGCAACACCTACCCCTGCAAAAACATTGTTGATGTTTTCAACACTCGTCATGTTTTCCAGGACAAATGCATTCCTAAGTATCCAATCATACAAAAGGAATCAATTTTGTCTGATAAATTGTTTCCTTATATTCTTCCAACGGGTTTTTAGCTTGTTCAAATCAATGCTAAGCACCCCATTTTTGTTATGAAAGTCAAGAAATGTCTCCCTCCAAGCCTCTCTAGTATATGATCCATTGACACATCTCCCCATGTCATACTAGTTTCTCATCGCATCAAATAGGATTAGATTGTGCTCCACACACCATATTAGACGACTAGCCATAGAACAAATTATGTATGTAAGGTGTTGAAATAGTATAAGGGCTCATTTCACAATGGTGGATATAATGTTATAATTCAAATATTATGATATCGTGTGCAAACAACACATGACATACAATTTAATACATCCATAACCATCCAACAAAATTATGAAAATACTATGAAGCTTGTGATGTAAATGTAAGAACAACGTTATGGAGTCATCAGAGGTGAAGGAGTATCCTAAAGAATACAACTTTCCTCCAACTTCTAAATAGAAATTTATAGAACTTCATACTCATACTTTCTACATGTATAAACATGTTCAAAGTCGTGATTGATTTCAACAAAGTCCTTCATGTTCATCGCCTGGCCCCACACTGACTTGCACTCGCAAGTTAGTAACGTAATCTCCTCCTTCAAAGAATCAACCCCTATTTGGTTCAGGACTGGGATTCTATAGTTTGGACTGGGTTAGTTGATGTTAGTCAGTAGATCTGGATTGGGATAATCTGGATCCAGTCTGATTCTATTTGGTAACCCAATCTGATTCTAGTCAGCTGGTCTGGTTTGAGTTAGGTTTCAGTCTGATTCTATTTGACTACTAGTCTGGATTCAGTCTAATTTTGTTTGGCAACCTAGTCAGGATCTGTTTATTCTGTCCTATTGTTACAGAACTATTTTAACAATTACAAAATATGAAGAGCTATTTTGTGACTACAATATAAGTATAAAATTTATAAAAAAATTATTTGCATACATAATGTGGGTGTTTTGTTGTTTAGTAATTGAATATTAGATTAGTATCCTCCTTTTATATGTTTATTTTAAATAAATTGAACTTTAGAATTGTATTCCATGGCATGTTTATTTTGTATGCATATATATAGTTGTGCATATTCAATCTAGTAATTGGTAACTGACAAGATAATTGTAATTCACATAATAGAACATTAATTACACAGAAGTAGCATAATAGTTTGAAAAAGAACATGTACATATGACAGTTACACATAATTGTTCATAAAATTTCCATAATTGTTCATAATAAAACATATGACAGACTAAAGATGATAATGTTTGCATTAGAACTTAAACAACGTCTAAAAAAAGCCGATAAGAAAATATTTTGGTCCCGAGAAAATGCACCATGAGCCAAGGGAGAGCGGACAAAAACAGAGCGGCATGCCCTGTGTCTAGACCTACACACCCATACACACATGCTAAGATGGTGACCAGCCACTGTGCTGGCCTATTTTTGATGTGGAGGATGATTATTCTTGCTCCCACTTTAGGGTCTCATTGTACTCGTCCCATGACTTGGGACAATGCTCCTAGAACGACTGTTGTTGTTGTTTGATGTCC
The DNA here is from genome assembly GCA_963693085.1 of Alisma plantago-aquatica. Taxonomy (NCBI): domain Eukaryota; kingdom Viridiplantae; phylum Streptophyta; class Magnoliopsida; order Alismatales; family Alismataceae; genus Alisma; species Alisma plantago-aquatica. The sequence continues at coordinate 1,939,078,805 of OY856409.1, forward strand.
TCGTTTGGCCAATCAAATAGCAAACAGATGAGGAGCAGGGTTACTTATCCCATCTTTTCTATCTTCCTGGCTGTCAGATTTGTCCCCTGGTTTGCAGACTCACAACATTTATTTTTTGCAGACAATATATTCTTCAATATATTTTTCTAACTTTGACGGGGACATCAATATCTTTTCTTACTTTGGGCATGAATTTGATCTTGATGTCGACATTGAAATTATTCAAATAAATATAAGTATGTGCAATAATCATATTAGCAAACTAACTACAACAAAAGTTTGTACAAGTTAAAGTTGGCAAGCAAACTTAGATAAGTAGAAGTTTGAATGTGATGTAAGTCTTCTAAATAGAATAAGTAAGTAAAACTTTGATCAAATGGATGGTAAAACCAAAGAAATTATGGCCATAAGTTTTTCAAAAAAATGTTGCCAAGCAAACTTAAAAAAATACAACATGGATCAACTATGTTGCAATTTCATTTGTTTGCTTCACCGCCTAAGGCTGTAGGTGTGTTGTTGTTTTCATCATTAGTAAGGTATTCAATAACTCCTAGTGGATAGGTGTGATGAGTAGTCACAAAGTTCCATTGAACCACGTGTTGAACGACCAATGATGGGGGAGGCAATAAATCTCCTAAAATGAAAAGATTATCTCTTACAAACTCTCTCCTGAGGTGCTTCCAGCGTAGTTGCACCTCACTCAAAAAAATGTAAGGACCCCCTGTTATGTTGCAAAATTCACGCCACACCTCCTTCCAACCCTATTCAGTATATACTCCATTCACACATCTCCCCATTCCATATTGGGTTCTCATCAAACATCTAAGAACCATACCAAGCTATGTACGCCATATGACATAAGCTGTGGTGTGTTGTGCAGCCATATTACATATTTTTGTATGTGATATATTGCAATAGTAAGGCTTTATTTTTGTATGTGAAGCTAATATGATATTTTAATGTGCATTTAACAATGGGCCTCGTATGTAGTGAATCCATAAATAAACAACATTGTGATTAAGTAAGAGCGTGCATGTAGTATCAAGTGTATAAGCAATTAAAAAGTGCATAAATTTAAATGTAAACATGGACTGGGATTCTGATGGTTTTCATTCATTGCCTGCAACACCTACTCCAGCAACAACATTGTTGATGTTTTCAGCACTCGTCATGTTTTCTAGGACTAATGCATTCCTAGGCATCCAATCATACAAAAGGAATCGATTTTTTCTGATAAATTGTTTCCTTATGTTCTTTCAACGGGTTTTCAGCTTGTTCAAATCAATGCTAAGCACCCTATTATTTTATGAAAGTCAAGCGATGTCTCCCTCCAAGCCTCTCTAGTATATGATTCATTGACACATCTCCCTAGGTCATACTGGTTTCTCATCGCATCAAGTAGGATTTGATCATGTTCCGTACACCATATTAGATGACCAGCCATTAAACAAATTCTGTATGTAAGATGTTGAAATGGTATAAGGGCTCATTTTACAATGGTGGATATAATGTTATAATTCAAATATTATGATATTGTGTACAAAAACATAGGGCATACAATCTAATAAATCCATAACCATCCAACAAAATTATGAAAATACTATGAATCTTGTGATGTAAATGTAAGAAAAACGTTATGGAGTCATCGGAGGTGAAGGAGTATCCAAAAGAAGAGTACAACTTTCCTCCAACTTCTGAACAGAAATTTGTAGAACTTCATACTCGTACTTTCTGTAGGTGTAAACATGTTCAGAGTCATGATGGATTTCAAAAAAGTCCTTCATGTTCATCGCCTGGCCCCATACTAACTTGAACTCTCAAGTTAGTAACACAATCTCAGCCTTCAAATAATCAATTGTTGGGGGGTTATCAACTGCCCAATGGAAGTATTTGCATCGGTCTTTTCCCTATAATATTTTCCCAAGTTGTAGTTAATAACAAAACATGTGCAATGTATTTAGGAAGTGTAATTGATTATTTATGGTTCGACTATCACACCTGACTAGAAGGACATATGTAATACATTTGCCTGACCTTTCACTCAGAATTCCAAAGTCATATAACCCGACATCCTCTATGTTAAGCCGCAAGGCTGCAACCAACCGAAAATCACACCTAGAAACTTTAGATAGATTCATCGACATCTAAAACACAATTGATGATTAGTAACAGAACATCGGGTTGAGCACATACATTTCTACAAAACATTATTGTAGGGTATTTCAATAGGACAAGTTGACTATTCTAGCATACAATTGAAGTTTAATTGGATAGATCATAATATATTATAGCTATGATGTATTGTATCCCTCTTCCTCTGTTAAAGAGTCATTATCACTCGGTAGGTGTAGTCGTTCATGAAGATATAGGTGCCTCTTCCACAAAGTTTCAATTTCTGCTAGAAGCCTATCGGTGTCAGCTCTTGTCGAGCAGTCAAAGTCGCATTGTTCAAACCATTTCTTGCATTCGTTGTGTGCATATGCAAGTTGTGTTACAAGTGCATCCCTAATTGCGGTAAGGGTGGCCACGATAGGTTGTACTCATTGTGCTGGCAACATCATACGACATCTAGTTGGAACAACACCCCTACCACATGTAAAATATGACCTGTGGGGGTTGTTGTCTTCAAATCGTCCATTTGTCGTATATATGGCATCCATGTACACTCGTACGGTGCATTGGAGGCCACATGGATAGGAAGACATTCCATTCTCCATTTTGAGACAACCTAAAGAAACATAATGTGACATTTTTATTAGGATCCATAAAAACATGGACATTAAAAAACATTTGAGAGCACATGTCGAGATTTATATGAGTACTCAAATAATACACAAATGATGATTGATGGAGCTTCCACTTGCGTGGAGTTTTGTGTACCACTAAAAATCCTAGAGATAGTAAGTCTCTAAGTTTAGCTTTACGTGTGCTATAATAAGATCTCCACCCATGTACACTAAGGTACGTGGAAGTCTTATCGTAGAACAGTTGAGGGTCGAATCCACAAGACAACGATCTTATTAAATATTAACAAGATGGAAAATATTATAATTCTATTTATCTACTTAAGAGTTGATATTTAGGTCGAAGAGTTGGGTTGATGATTAAACTAAAATGCAAATGTAAATTAAATGGAAGGAAAGTAAAATTAAGGTTTTAAACAATGTTTGGAAACCACTAGGATGTGATCAAGTTTCACCACCACTACACATGGATCATAACATACATCATAATACCATGGCTTGCAAAAAGGGTCTAATCAGTTAGTATCTTTGTAGACTTATCTTTCTTTTGAATAGCCACCTATGAGAAATGTGGAAGTATTGCAATGCCAGCCATCCCCGAACGAATGGTCACTTACTTTGCATCACTCCCTCTGCAAAGTGTGTTCCTCGACCTATCAAAGTTGTACTTCCATACGTCAGCTGATTCCATTTCATAGTATGAAAGTACAACGATGGAGGTGAGTTTACTCCACTCCTTGAAAAGTGCTCCTAGATACCGAAATAGATATATGGGGACTACATACATCAAGAACCAACATACAATCGATAATCGAATCTAAAAGCACAAACATAGACAATTCGTACTAGTAGATAATAGGTAACACAAGTTGGTGATCAAGCAACTAGCATTCATTAAACGATTGATGTTGAACTGAAAAGATAGTATTTATCTATTGCAAACTCATGAATTACAATGCATGAAATGAAAACATGGGTAGCGGGGCTACTCCCCAAACCCTAGTGTATGGAACTGCTCGCTCATGGAAAGAACAAAGAAGGAGACAGGAGAAGAGAAGGAAAACATCATCTCCATGTAGGAGGGAGGAAGGTTGACCCCTTGGAGTAGAGAACAACTATCTTCACACTACGTGGTTGCTTTAGTGATGAATCCTTCACTCCCCACCTTCTATGTTGATGAGAGAGAAAGTAGGCTTATGGATGGAGTGTGGATCTTAGACCGACAACCTTGGGGCAAAGGATGAAGGATGAAACAACTCTGGAACAAATGAGGCAGCCTTTGGGTGTTTGAAACTCAATACTGAATGAGGACCCCTTGAGTCCTATTTATAGGCTCCAAGGATCTTGAACGGTCTTGAGAACTTTTGGGTCTTCCCAGTCTTGAGACCGTTAAGCATCCTAATGGTCTTGGGGGACCGATTGGGTCTTCGCGGTCTTGAGACCATTAAGCACCCTCACAGTCTTAGAGATTGGTTGAATCTTCACGGTCTTGAGACCGTTAAGCATCCTCACGGTCTTGGAGATCGATTGAGTCTTTGTGGTCTTGAGACCAGTAGAGTCTTCATGGTCTGGAGACCGGTATCGTCCTCTCGATCTTGGAGACCGGTATTGTCCTCTTGGTCTTGGAGACCAGTTGGGTCTTCGCGGTCTTGGGACTGGTAGAGTCTTCGTGGTCTAGAGACCGGTATCGTCCTCTCGGTCTGGGAGACTAGTTAGGTCTTTGCGGTCTTAAGACCAATTTGGTTGAGACTTTTATGTTTTTTTAGGTTTATCTATAAGAAGAAAAAAGAAATATCAGTCTATTGGTATATTTACAATAAATCTAGAAAGTTAAGTATTTAATCTAATTTATCTAAGAAAAATTATGGAAAACTTAGAAAAACTAGTATGATAACATCACAAATTGGGAGGTTATCACCCGCCTAACTTAGAGTCTAGCATGTCCTCAAGCTGGAAAGAGCTAAGGCACGCAGTGGCGAGGTGATTTTATTTAGTGAAGATTTCCATACTCTTGCTTTAGTTCTATACCAGAGATCCCCTTAGGTTTTTGTTGAGGCTTCTGCTTACTCTGGCTCTTTCAGGTATCGGGAATTGCATGGTCCTTAGGTTTCTTCCGTGTCATGTAACTCTCATTGGGACCACCTTTTCCTTGACCATATTTTGTGCATGTCTTTGACTCTAAGCAGTTTTATACTTCTTTGAAATTCCTACCGGAAGCTAAAGTAGGTATGATGGGTGGATGATGGCTGCTGTGTAACTCCCCCTTCGAAGGGGGAATGCTTGTCTAAGCTTTGAGGATCTCACTACCGGGCGCGACACATCTGCCTTCGTGAGGGAAGCTGAATGCACCGGCCGAGCAAGACCTTTGTCAGCTTTTCTTATATTTTGAAACCTTAGGATCTTACTACCAAACGCAATACATCTGCCTTTGTGAGGGAAGCTGAATGTACCGGCCGGGAAAGACCTTTATTGGAACTTCATATAGGTCCTTATGCATGGCACAACTCCATGTTTTTGTTCAACACTCATGCTTTTATTCATATGCTCACCGACTTAGGAATTGGGTATTTAGGGGTTTTATTTGGACTTCCAAGCCTCTTTTTTTTGAAAAGAAGAAAATTGTTCCCTAGAGTTTCTAGACATGTACTTGTTTCAGTTTCTTACTTAGCGGTCCACTTGCGAGGTTTCTTGATTTCAATTTCACCTGGTTCCCTTTCAACCTTGAGAGCATTTGGCTTGTTTCGGCCACGGTTTTGACCTGTGGAGAGTCTGATTTAGAATTGAAGCAAAAGCATGGATATCGAGTGTGGAGGTGATTTATTAATTTGCCACTATGTGTCTAAATGCTACTATGTAAGTGATTCTGAGGACTACTTTGTCTCTAACTTAGCTAGGGGTGTCCCCTTACCAAGGCGAATGTTGTCTTTCATAGAAGTTATTCTATCAAAGAAATTGTCAGAAAATCTAAATGTCAAAAATAATAATTTGTGCAAAAGAACAAAGGTATGAGAAGGTAGAAAAAAGGAGGTTTGAATATGATACCTCATCCCTTGCCTAGTGTACTCCCCCCTAACTTATCGCTGACTCTGTCCTCAGAGTGTAAAGGTGATAGGTTGAGAAGTACATGGGCCAGGGTGTCAAAGTTCTATTAAACCCTTGTTGGCTCCATAAGAACGGAGAGGATTGGCAACAAACTTCCCTCGTAAAGCGTGATAATCCACGTCTTTCATGTCCTCAATGTGTTTTCCAAGAACAATGAGGGTATACATCCAGTAGAGGATGTGGAATCTACAATCGTTGGATTCTTTGACTGGCTGGGGACATCTGTGGCAGAAGGTTGGGCGCTTGAAATGATCTCTGTTGTATGCCTTTTTGTGTTTGCCGAAAAGATCGTGTAGTCATTCAGAACAATCCTTCGCCAATTCCTCCGTGGGCATCTTTGCTATAACATCGTATTCTTTCTGGTTTAGATTGAACTGGATATCAGAACTATTGTAGATAAATGTAGTTCTGTTATGTAGGTTCATTGCCAGCAACATCCAATGCTCAGAGTGAAGGAATGGAAACAAGATGAACTTTGGAGTCGTATGTTGAAGATATGAGATAAGGGCTTCAGTAGTTCCGAAGTTCTTTGAGCTGAATAAATCATCCTTCAGGTATGCTGACGCCATGTAAACCGTAGGCAAGTCCCGTGCTAGAAGAAATGGGTAGGCAGCCATCATGCTCACGGATAGTGAACCTTTTACTTGTATGGTTTCACGGAGTGCATCTTCCATTAAAAGAATATTCCTTTCAATGAAAACAAGCTCATCATTCTCTGCATATAGACGAGACATGATGAGTCTGAGTTCACTATCTGAAAGACCCTTGCATGCAGCAAGGTCAAAGTTTGGGATTGTCGGTGGTATATCAGATAGAGGCACCATATCTTTGGAGGATCTATTAATGGTAGCTCATGTTAGTAGATTGATGTCCCCCTTATCTTCCGCCACATCGAAAGTGTAAGGGTTCCATTGATGTTTTTCTGGGACCGTGGCAGTTTGTTGTTGTTGTTTCTCCAACTCCTTTAGGATTTGTCTGAATGGTTTCTTTTGAGGACGTTGGATGGAAGAGAACAGATAGAGGGGTACGTCGTCATGTCCCATTGTCAGGTCCTTGAAGAACCATCTGTCGTAAATGAGCTCCATGGGGTATCGTCCCCGTAAAGCATGCATGTCCTCCTTAGCTAGCTCGGTAAAGGGGATGTGTCTCTTAAGTGCCTCAGTGAATTTGATTGTGCAAAGAGCACAATCCCCTGAACCTTCTAGCGTCTGAATGGCTGAGTTGATGATCTTGAACCATGGTTGGCTCCAGCCGTGTGCAAGAGATGGGAAGGCAACCCATATGACTTTGAGAAGCCGGAAGGGAATGCATCACACTTCTCTGACTTCTGAACCAGTAAAGTTATTGGTTCCCGCCTTAAGCTCACTGGCGTAGAAATTGTACCGTTTGGCGTCGCAGGCCTCGGTGTCAACGATCATAAGGAGCCAGTGGCCAGAAACTTTGAAAGGCACCGTGATGTAGCGTGCCTTTCTTATGAGACCCGTTTGCAGTCGCTCAATGGATTTTGCCTATAAGTCCTTGTTCAATAGGCATAATGCTAGGTCAGGTGAAGCATTAAAAATTGGCTGCTTTTTCTTTGGGCTCTGAAATTCCTCTATTGCGTTAGCAAGTAGTACACGGAAGATAGCCAGCTTCTTTGTCGATTTAGGTCGTAGAAGAACACATAAATCTTCGCATGTCAGCTTGCGCTTTGTCTTTGTGTTATTATAAAGAATGTCCCCCCCCCCGTTCTTGGCATCGTCTATAATAGTGTTCAGGATGAAGATGTCCTGAACATCTAATGTAGAGATGGCCATTGTATCTAAGTCGTGCATCTTGTGAGGTAGTGGTGGTGGAGGGGGAAGGTCTGCTGGAGGAGGAAGTGAAGTCTATTCATTGTTTTCAAAAATATGTGGAAGATCTTCATTTTCTTCAGAGTCAGAGTTGATTCTATCATTGGTGTCGAGACTCACTCTGTCAGAATCCTCATGTTCTGGGGGAAGGACTGTAGCTTGCTCTGTAGCTGATGGTGGAAAAGTGATAGCTGTTGTGAGCGGGCTAGTGCTAGTTTCCAAGATAGATTGTTGAAACTCAGTAAAAGCTGTGTCTTTAGTTGTATCCCCCAGAGAGCCCATAGCAGAAAAATTACAGGATTGGTCTACATAGGACATTGTTACATTGTCATTGTTGTCAGGAGCACGGTGGTTTTCAGAATCTTTGCTACCACCCTCCATGTGGTCTCCACCATCTCCCCTTTTTGTATTATCTGCTCCTCGGTTGGTGCCCTCTCCAACATTGCCTTGGTCATCTGGTTGGTCGTCTGAAGAGGAGTTTTCGGCATTAGAATCAGCTGAGGAATCAGAATCATCATCGTCATTGTCATCATCTTCATCATCTTTGTCATCCGCCACTTTGTCTTTGTTCTTCTTAGTTGATGCTTTCTTGCATCACTGATGGATGGCTTGTAATTCTTCAAGTGCCACTTGCATGTGCTCGTGGGTTTCGAGCAGTGTGTCGTGGCTTTCCTAGAGATATGTGTATCTTGCTTCAGTAGAGAGGAGTCATGTTGTTAGACCAGTCACTTTTGTTTGTAGCTGATCTAAAGCGTCGTTTGCATGCTCCTCCTGGGGGTAGATGAGATGTGTGAGTCTGCTTTCTATGCGATCCATACACGTGCTCATTGCAACTTGTTGCTATTGAAGCTCGCGAAGGGTTACAGGCAATGGTTGCATTTGCTTGGTAACCTGGTCGACTTGCTGGACTAACGTTTCTTGCTATCTTTTCATGCTAAGCATTAATTCTGGCAGGGTTTGAAGGCAATCGTCAATGAGGTTGACTTGCTGGACCGCTGCTTCTTGTCATTTTTGAATGCTTATGAGGAGATCTGGTAAGGCGTGAGTCTGCTCGTCGAGCTTGGATACCTATGTAGCAAGTCCCTGCACATAAGAAAAAATAGATTGTAAGATGTTAGAAGGGTCGGTGAAGAGGGTTCGAATGGCATCAAATTGACGTATGAATGCCTCACCGACTTGTGAAAAGGGGACCCTAGTGGTGGATGGGTGTGGTGGCTGGGGTCCAGGTGGAAGGGTGGTGGTTCCATGTGAGAGAGACACCATTGGTGGACCCGCAAATTGTGTGGCAACTGTAGAAGGAGTCACCAGAGGTATCAGGGTGGTGGAAGGTGAGAAAGGTGGCAACATCCCAGATATGAAAGGTGGAACCGAGAATGCCAGGGGGAAGGTGGTGGAAGTGAAGGTGAGATCAGGCATTGAGGTGAAAATTGGCTTGCCCGTGGGGAAAGGGAGGGGATCAGATGACGTGAGTGGAGTTGTAGCTATGGTGAATGGAATGGTGGTGGGTGGTGGAAAATAACGGGGTGGTGGAAGATAGAGATCTTGACCCCTCTATCCCTAGGGTGGTAGGAGTGGATGTAGAGGTGATCCCAATATCCATCCCTAAGATGAAGGGGTCTGATGTTGGATTCACAAAGGTGTCTGCATGGGGGTGCTCTGCCTCTGGGGTGATCTTGGATGTGGGCATCCCAGACTGCTATTGCTTGTGTGTTTGTAGTTTGGACGGACGCGTCACTGATATTTTCTTTGGATGTGTTGCGGGAGCAGTGACACTGTGCTCCGTTCTCCCTTCTGTCACTTGTTTTACCTTCCCTTTTACAGAGGATAATAGAGTAGCCAGCTCCTCTTAAGTGAACAAAATTTTGTCTTTATCATAATTTGTGAGCTCGGGAAGTGGTAACAACATTCTTGATTCTTTGACAGTGGGGCAGAAAACATAAGGGAGCTTTTTATCCTTCTCTTTGATGATGTATGTGTTTTTTAGAATCTGCTCGTTGGTTAGGTTGTCATCTTTTATCAATGTTCATTTTTGTAGTGGTCCTTCCATCTTGAGGTACTTCAAAATTGATGTGACGTGACCACCCATGCAAATTTCCTTTCCGGGGGCATAAGATGTGTGTTTATGTATCAGCTGCCATCCGATATTGTCTGGCTTCCCCTTTAAGATGGACCATAGTATGAAGAGGTCTGAGATGAGGACGTTCCCCCTCTCTATTCTAGGGAATAGTGCTACTATTATAATTCTGTGCAGCGTTCACACCAGGCAGGAGTGGATGTTGGAGGCTTTGCAGGTTTTGGAATCATAATTTGGGATTCCAATCAGAGATTTCCAGAAGGTGTGCTTGTTGAATAGATGGTGATCTAGACCTACTTCCATAGCATTCTTCAGTTGGTCTGGGTTGTCGATGAAGATTTTGTTCAATAGGTGTTCAGTTAATGTAACCTGCTTTCCAAAAAGTGAGGTGACAAGCTTGCATTCACCCCGGTCCCTTTGTTTGTCCTTGTCTTCCACCAGTTGTTTGGAGAGGTGAGTGAAGAATTCTAGTGTAGGCTTGAGATAAGAATTCTTGGTGACAAAGCAAAGCTTGGAGAGGTTTGCCATGTCAAGAAGGTCAAGAACTCTGTTGTATACTCCCATATTCTTCAGTATGTTGGAGCATATGTACTTTGTCGGCTGCATAATTTTGTCACCAACTTCAAAATGTTGAATCTAAAGATCAGTTGGTGCAGCTGCGACTGTGGCAAAAGGAGGAGTTGCTTGTCCTTCCAGAATTGGTTACCTAGAGGTTATGGGATAGACTTGCTTCCTTGCCTGTCTTTTGGTAGGTCATTCCTTAGTAACCTCCTGGGCCTTCCGCTTCCCCTTTGACTTGGTGGCTGGAGATTCCTCATCAGAGTTTGGCATGTATTCAGAGCCTTCGTCAATTGAGGAAGGGTCTGAGAGGTTCTCAATTGGGTCATCGGCCAGACACTTGTTGACATGCTCAAGGTCGTGAATGACCTTGGGCAGTTGAACGGGAGATTTTCCTATTACAACGCACATATCAACAATGCAATGGAGCTTATCTCGGCTCTCTAGTAGATGTTCTTTGGTCCAATGGCCTGCTTCAGCAACTTCCTTTGCATGTGAGGTCATTCTGTAATATGTGAACAAGAAATGATATATTAGAAATATTTTGTATGAACGATGAGGAATGTGTAAAATGGTGCAAGCATCACAGTCTTAAGACCATGAGGAGGCTATGTGGTTTAAAGATCGTGAGAAGTGAAACTGTTAAGAATGTAACCACAAAGAGTGAAACTATTAAGATTGAAACCGCAAAGGGTGAAACTGTTAAGATTGAAACCGCAAAGGTGAAACCGTTAAGATTGAAACCGCAAAGGGTGAAACCATTAAGATTGAAACTGTGAACGGTGAAACCGTTAAGATTGAAACCGAGAGGGTCCATGCAGTTTGCAAAACCACGAGGGCTTGCTCAGTTTTGAAAACCATGAGGATCCATGCGGTTTGCAAAACTATGAGGGTCCATGCGGTTTGCAAAACCATGAGGGCCTGCTAGGTTTTGAAAACTAAGAGGATCCATGCGGTTTGCAAAACTGTGAGGGTCCATGCAGTTTGCAAAACTGCAAAGGCCTACTCGGTTTTGAAACTGCTAGGAACCTATAGGTGTCGAAACCGCAAGTGAGGCGAAGCAACGGTGGCGACAAATGCGTCAATGGTGATGAAGCGGCAGTAGAAGAGAAAGCAGACACCGCGGTGATGGTTGTGGTGGTGATGATAATGACACTTTGATCATGAAGGGAGGTAATCATTCTACCTTGCTACAGAGTGAAACAGTAGAGAAGAAGAAGGGGTTGGTGCTGCAAGGCATGAATGAGAGAATGTGGATGCGCGGTGTGAGAACTACCGCTAGAGGGGTGCAGAAGAAGAAGAATATGGATGTTGCGGCTAGGTTTGTAGGGAACAAGGAAGAAGAAGGAAAGGTTCGTGAAGCGTCGATGATGTTCGGGTCACACAAGAGCAAGAAGGAGGGAGTAGGGTCACGTGGGAGTATAACTAAGAGAAGAAGGAATGGAATAGAGTCACATGGGAGAGATTTGAGAATCGAAGAAAAGAAAAGGGAGGGTTTAGGGTTATATTTATAGATATGGGGGGAGAGGACTGTTCATATTCCCATAGGACAAACAGTCTCAGGACCGTTTGGGTCCAAACAGTTTCGAGACCGTAAGGACCAAATGATTTCAAGACCATTTGGCTCCAAACGATTTCGAGATCATGAGGACCAACCGGTTTCAAGACCATTTGGGTCCAAACGGTTTCGAGATTGTGAGGACCAAACGGTTTCAAGACCATTTAGGTAAAATTATTTTGGTTATTGATTTTATATTTTTATATTTGTTTGGTTGCTTATATTAATTTTTATATTTTCTGAATGAGATTAATAGGTCGAAAGAAATAATCAAATAAGAGATTAAAAAATTATCAAAACTAAGCAAGGAAGAATTTAAACGAAAAAGAAAGGTGATACTCAGTTCTTGGGTTGCCTCCCAAGTAGCGCTTTGGTTTTACGTCACTGGCTCGATGCGATTGTGGCTTGATTAGGTTGATGCAGCAGGATCATGAATGTCAATGATTTTTCTTGGAGTTTTTTCGGCTGTTGTATAGTATCTTTTTAGTCTGTGGCCATTAACAGTCCTTTCTCCTCCATTATCATCAAGGATGATGACCGCTCCACTTGGGTAGATATGCTTGATAGTGAAGGGTCTGGACCACTTTGTGCGGAGTTTCCCAGGAAACATTTTGAGTTTGGAATTTAAAAGAAGGACCTTGTCTTCGATGATGATATCTTTTCTTTTAAGGTGGCCATCATGCCACATCTTAGTTTGCTCTTTGTAAATCATGGCATTCTGGTAAGTGACGTGGGATTTTATCGCACTAACAAACTCACTCGGGGTTGAAATCCCTGAGCTTTTACCAAAACCAAAGTGCAATAATACCACCCACAAGCGGATGAGTCTTATCACAGTATAGTTAGGGATCGAACCCAAAGGACAATGTTTATAAGAATCTTTGTCAGTCTAGTCTAGCTCGAGTTAAGGCTAATATTTAAAACGATTGGTTGATTTGAGGTTAATTAAACTAATTGCAAGAAAGTAAAAGCTGGATTAAAGTTTGGTTTAGATCAATGGTATGGAATCGCTGGGATGGTATCATGTTTCACCACCGCTATGCATGCAAATACATTCCTAAGCAAACAATCCAGACAAGATAATATGATCCAAATAGAGATGCTACAGAACCCCCCATATGGGCGTTAGGTTCACATAAGCATCACCTTAGGCATCAAATGTCTCGTCACCAACTGGATCACTTACTTACGGCTCCGAAGATATAGAAATTCAACAAAGGTTGTGAGCTCCCTATACAGGCGTTAGGCACACAGAAGCATCACCGAAGGCTAGATGGCTCATCCCCTCACAGATCATAGACTTATGACCTCGAAAAAATCCCATTCTATTTCTAGTTTGGGAGTCAACCACATTAATCGCTAAGCAAGAAGATGATTAATATACGAGCAAACATCGACGATTAACAAGAAGATACAAAATCCAACTAAGATTGTGAACCCCCTATACAGGCATTAGGCACACAGAAGCATCACCGAAGGCTAGATGGCTTGTCCCCTCGCAGATCACACACTTACGACCTCAAGGAATCCCATTCTATTTCTAGTTTGGGAGTCAACTTGTTAAATGACATTCAATCCTACATATAGAAATTCTCACAACATAGGAAGAACAAAGATGAAAGCAAGTAGACAATCAACTACGAACGTACCAATAAACAACGAAATGGAAAGTTATACACATTGCCATGGAGAGTTTTAACAAAAGAACATGATCGCATGGGCAGCGGGGCTAGTCCCCGCACCCCAGCGAAAAGGTACTACTCGCTCATGGTGCGAGAAACAAGAAGAATAAGAAAGAGAGAGAAATCCTCCATGAACTTGGTGCAGAAGGTAGACGTAGCTCGGTGAAGAAGATACGGCCTTCTACATCGTGTCGAAGCAGATCTGGACGTGAACGGGAGATGCCAAGACAGACCAGACAGTCTCCCTCGCCTCGTCTTCCTTCTCTCTTCAACCTCCTTGGTTGCAGCAGGAGCAGTAGGTGGAATGAGACTGGCATGGATGACACTGGATTTGGATCAGACCTGTGTACAGGCAGCCTGTCGGCGTCCCAGAACTGATGCCCAAGTGAGGACCTTTAGGGTCCTATTTATAGGCACCGAACTGTCCCCAAACGGTCTTGGATTAAAAGTCACCAAATGATTTGGAGATATTTTTGCCCAAATGGTCAGCAATACATTCTCCAAACGGTCTATAGACCATTTGTTATCAAACGGTCTTGAGCAAAGTTGGGAAAATGGTCTTGTAGAGTTTGACCAAACGGTCTTGAGCAGAAAATAGTTTGGAAACCAAATGAGACCAAACGGTCTTGGGACCAAATGGTTCCGAATGGTCTTTGGAATTCGCCTTCAAACGGTCTTGCAGATCAGTCGAATTACCAAACGGTCTTGGGAGCAAACGGTCTTGGGACCGAATGGCTCCAAACGGTCTTGGGACCGAATGGCTCCAAACGGTCTTAGGACCGAATGGTTCCAAACGGTCTTGGGACCAAATGGTTCCAAATGGTCATGGGACCAAATGGTTCCAAACAATCTTGGGACCGAATGGTTTGTGCTTGTGTGTCCCAAACGATCTTCATCCAAATGGTCTTAGATCTTTGTTGTACAATCAGTTTGGCAATGCAAATGGTCTCGAAGACCGATGGGTTTCAAACGGTCTCTGCGTCGAAGTTCAACCGGTCTTCACGTCGATTTCCAAGTGATCTTGGACTGGGTGTTGTCTAACCGGTCTATGTGATTTCCTCCAATCGGTATGTGATCGATCAATGCCTCTCTGTGATGAGCAGGAGTGAGAGCGGCGGTGTTGCAGGTAGCATTTAGAATTGCTGGAGGTAGAAGGAGGCGGAGGTGTAGGTGCCGACACTACTGAGTTGCCCAAATGGTTTCGAGCAGGTTGCTCAACCATTCTTGAAGATCGTATGGAGTTAGAAACTGATTGGATAAGACCGATCGGTCAAGACCGGATGGTGAGTGAAAGGTGGGTCCCAACTAAATATTCAACCTCATCAAGACCCACATCAAATAATCATAAATCCAGTTAAAATCATGACAATTGGACCAATTAAGTATTTTTGCACATTTTGATATTTAGAAACTGAAATTGGGTGTATTGAGTCAAAAAAGGGTCCAAGATAGCGACTGAAAATCATGATGAATATGCATTCATCAAAACACCCCGAACTTAAACGTTGCTCATCCTCGAGTAACACCAAATCTGAAATAGTCACCAAATGAATACTTTCAACTCGTGTGATTGCTTCATCTTCACATCACGATTGTTTTCTTTCCACATAGCATGACTTAGCACCTCAACTTCTTGAGCCCGCTGAACACATCTTACCATATCTTCATTCTTGAGTTTGCTTTCCAATGTCACTTCCTCTTCACCTTTTCCAACAACAAGCATGTCAAAGAGTTTTGTAAGAGTCCAGAGACACCCGTAGAACAACAAGTGTGCATTTGATCTGACACTGGTGTTTTTCAGGATAGGGTAGGTAATCATTGTGCCATTAGGTAGAAAAGGGAGAGAAAGGTGGTATGAAAGGAAGAAATAAATCTGTCCTATATTCGACTCGAGATTTTTATTTATGAAGTGCAATTTCATTTATTGCATTTTTGGGGCGAATCTCTCCTCTATTCGAATTGAGATTGTATTTCTTTTTTGTGTGCACTTTGGCATCTTTTTGTTTGCAAATCTCTCCTCTATTCGACTCAAGTTTGCATCTTTGGTGGTACGCCCCTATTTATTTGTTAAGGGTATGGAAGAAGCGGATATAGAGGGAAGTGGTGTGCCACCCCAAACTTAGGGTTTAGCACTATTTTAGCTATTTTGTTTCTTTTGATGGATGGAGGGGTACGAAGATGATAGAAGAAGTGTAGAAGAGAGTTCATATCAGAATGCAACTTGATTTACAATTCAGTGCACCAGGTTGTTCTCTTTACCATACTCTGCTCAAATAATGACTTGATGAGGATCCAGTGGAGATTCCGTGTTATTGTTCCACTAGTCAGTTAGGAAGCACGACGTGTTTGATCCCTATCAGTTCGATAGACGCTTGTCATTTTTGCATAAGTATCATGATGCTAGGAATCATAAGCTTCACAAGATGATTTCAATCAAAAGGCTTTGTTTCAAAGAGTGGTGTTTTAGAGGATTTACTTTGAATAAGGAGGATATAATGATTTAAGATGCAAAGCAGGTTAGAGAGTGAATTTTAATGAAATAGGAAGTGTCAAAAATTCATCAAGTATCCGTTCAATTTCTTTCAAAAACTTTAAAGAATTTTGAAAAATTTTGAATTTTTTTATAAAGAATGTATCTGTGAACACTTAAGTATGAAAAGGATGGGTGTAGATGGAAGGTGAGGTACGTACCACCCACCCTCCACCCTGAACTTAGAGATTTTCTCGTCCCGAGCAAACCCTAAATCCAAGATGGAAGGAAAAATTCATGCCAGATTGACCACCAGATGTGGTTGCGTTCCAGTCAGTGGTTTTCCTCCATCTGAAAATCTCAAACATAAAGATCATTCAGAACTCAAAATAGCATCTTGCGATGCAAATTTTATTAACTAGAATGTAAAGGCAAAATCAAAGAAGCATTCTAATTTGAAAAGAAAAGTAAAACAAATTTATTGATCGGGTTGCCTCCCGACAAGCGCCTTGGTTTTATGTCGATGGCTCGACTGAATCCTTCAGATTTACAGTGGATCCTTTGGATTGGTGAGTTCCAATGTTGCTTCAGTGCCTATGTCAGTTGAGGTGAAATATCTCTTTAAGCGGTGACCATTTGCTACAAATTCACCTAACTTTTCACTCCATAATGAGAAGGCACCATGTGGGGAGATGCTCTTGATGATGTATGGTCTAGACCAGCGTGAGTGGAGTTTCTCTAGGAATAACTTCAACCTTGAGTTGAATAGAAGAACTTGATCTCCCACTTGTATGTCTTTTCTTTTCATATGTCCATCGTGCTAAAGTTTTGTGCGTTCTTTGTAGATTCATGCATTCTCATAAGTTGTCATCCTGAGTTCATCCAGCTCTTGGAGCTGCAGAATCCTGGCTTGGCCTGCTTCTTTCATATTAAAGTTTAGTTGTTTAATTTCCCACCATGCCTTGTGTTCTAGTTCGACTGGCAGGTGGCAAGCCTTTCCATATATTAATAAAAAAGGTGTAGTCCCGAGGGGAGTTTTATAAGCAGTTCGATAGGCCCATAATGCGTCGTTCATTTTCACCGACCAATCTTTCCGATTGCGGCTTAATGTCTTTTCTAAGATACTCTTGAGTTGACGATTAGAAACCTCCACCTATCCACTTGTCTGTGGATGGTAAGGTGAGGCTACCTTGTGAGTAACACCATACTTTCTTAGTAAGGCTTCAAAGCTTCTTTCAAGAAAATGGGAACCTCCGTCGGATATCATCGTGTGTGGGACACCAAAATGGGGAAAAAAATATCCTTGAATAATTTAATGACTGGTTTGGAATCACTAGTGACGGTTGGTATGGCTTCAACCCATTTTGAGACGTCGTCCACTGCCACTAGGATGTATGAAAATCCATGAGAAGATGGGAATGGACCCATGTAGTCCACCCCCCAAACATCAAATATCTCTACTTCTTGCCATAGATTTAGCATCATCTCATCTCATCTCTCTTTGTTATATTTCCTGATCTTTGACATTTGTCACATGATAGGACAAAGTCGTAGGAATCTTTGGATATGGTTGGCCAGAAGAATCCACATTGCAAAACCTTTATCGTAGTCTTCTTAGAACTCATGTGGCCTCCAACTGGGCCAGAGTGACAGTGCTCAAGAATGAGTTTGGTTTCTTCCTCAACGATACATCATCTTTAAAGACCATCAACACATAGTATGAAAAGGTGTGGCTCATCCCAGTAGTATCGTTTCACATCATGCATAAATTTTTTCAGTGTATTTCTGGTGCATTGAGGATGGATAACCCCAGCAACAAGGTAGTTCACAAAATCTGAGTACCACGGTACAACTTCTGAGACCTTCATTAGTTGATCATCCGATAGGGATTCATCGATCGGAATCTTCTCAGTATCCAGAGTGTGGATGCGGCTGAGGTGGTCTGCTACAACATTCTTTGTACCCTTTTTATCTCTTATATCTAAATCAAATTCTTATAATAGGAGGATCCATCTAATCAACATGGGTTTTGCATCTTTCTTTGCCAGAAGGTAACGAATGGCAGCATGGTCTGTGTAGACAATGACCTTTGAACTGATTAGGTAGGATCTGAACTTGTTAAAGGAATACACGACTGCTAGAAGTTCTTTCTCGGTAGTGGCATAATTCCTCTGGGCTTCATCGAGAGTTTTCGATGCATAATAGATCACATAATGTTTCTTCTCTGTATATTGCCCTAAAATAGCGCCCACATCATAGTCACTGGCATCACACATAATTTCAAAAAGGTGGTCCCAGTCGGGAGCTCTGATGATGGGTGTTGTTGTGAGAGCCTGCTTTAGTGTGTTGAAGCTTTTGACACATTCTTCGTCAAAATTGAATCTTCTATAAAATCCTTTATGAATCTTCTATAAAATCCTACATGACCTAGGAAGGCACAAACTTCTTTTACATTTGTTGGAATACCCAGTTTAGAAATCACTTCAATCTTGGCTTTATCTACTTCAATTCCTCTATTGTTGACTCTATGGCCGAGGACAATGCCTTCCTTTACCATAAAATGGCACTTTTCTCAATTTAGCACAAGATGTGCTTCTTCACATCGTTTGAGGACCAGGGAGAGGTGATTTAGACATGAATCGAATGAATCTCTGTATACATAAAAATTGTCCATGAAATCTTCCATAATGGTTTCAGTGAGACCAGCAAATATGGCAGTCATGCAACGTTGGAAAGTTGCGGGTGCATTACAGAGACCAAACGACATTATTTTAAATGCATATGTTCTGAATGGGAAGGTAAAAGTTGTTTTCTCTTGGTCATCTGGATGTATGGGTATTTGATAGAATCCAGAGTAGCCTTCAAGATAATAGAAATATTCTTGGTGAGCCAAACTTTCTAGGATTTGATCAAGGCAAGGCATTGGAAAATGATCTTTTCGAGTTGCCTTGTTTAATTTTATATAATCTATGCACATCCTCCACCCTGTGATTGTTTGAGTGGGGATGAGTTCATTGTTTTCATTCCGTATAACAGTTGTTCTGCCTTTCTTCAAGACTACATGCACTGGGCTCACCCATGGTGAATCTGATATCGGATAGATTATTCCAGCTGTGAACAGTTTAATGACCTCATGACGGACCACTTCCTTCATATTTTGATTCAATTTCCGTTGATGCTCAATAGTACGTTTGTGATCTTCCATCATAGGGATCTTATGCATACACAACGCTTGACTGACCCCATTGAGGTCACTCATTTTATAACCGATGACTTTTTGTCTTTCCCTTAATTCCTTTAGGAGTTTATCTTCTTGTTCAACTATTAGATCAGAATTTATAATAACTGGGAAAACTTTAAGTTCGTCTGAAAACACGTACTTCAACCCCTCAGGCAGGGGCTTCATTTCGGGGGCGTCTGGTTTCTCGCATGTTTCTTCTGTAGTTTCCATAGCTTCGAGTTCTTCACTAGTGGCTTCAACATCTTTTTTAGCAGAGTCGAGGGATTCGATGCAATCCTTTACTTGTTCATCAATCGGTTCATCAACTGATGGGATTGTTAGAGAAACTTCTAAAGGATCGTCTGATTCATGATCCTCTTAAGTTAGAAGTGACATTTGCTCAATGCAGCCAATCAGATAGACTTCTTCTTGCATACTTGGTCTTATCATACTTTCAAAAACCTTGAATTTGAGAGTTTCTTTGTCAAGTCTGAGGAGCAAAGTTCCTACTTTAATGTCAATAAGAACTCTTGCAGTGGCGAGGAACGGACGCCCAAAGATGAGAGGATATCTGGCATCCTCTTTTATGTCCATGATGACAAAGTCACACAGAACATAAGAATCTTTCCCTACCTTGACAGGTACATCCTCAATAATTCCTAACAGGTGTTTTATCGAATTGTCTATGAGTTGTGTGGTCATGCCAGCTGGAAGAAATTCAACAAACCCTAGCCTTTTGCAAAGGCTGAGTGGCATGATGGAGATACTAGCACCAAGATCTGCTAGCCCTTTCTTGCATGAAGAATCACCGATATGGCAGGAAATCCCAAAAGATCCTAGATCTTTCTACTTCTTTGGCATATTACTCTGGATGATATCTGAAGTGGTTTTAGCTAACTTGACTATCTCATATTCTTCAGTTATATATTTCCTAGTGAGGAGCGACTTTAAGTACTTTGTCCATGCTGATATCTCAGCCAAAGCATCCAAAAAGGGCATATCAACATGAAGTTTCTTTATAGCTTCTTTAAACTTATTAAATCTGGTATCAAGCTTAGTTTGCCTTAGACGAGCTGGAAAAGGTATATGAGGTTTGTACACAGGGATATCAGGTTCTGGGGTTTCAGTTTCTTCATCTTCTTGAGCATGCTTCTCAAAATTTCCTCTTTCTGACTTATCATCTTTTGATTGAGTCTCTTGTGTTGTTGAGTCTTGAGCACTCACAGGTTCATCCTCGTCTGTAATAACCCCAAGTGTCTTTTCAGGGCGATCCGAATAGTCTTTCCCCGACCTAGTGGTGACTGCCTTCAACTGTTCATGATGCTTAGGATTGTTCTCGGGTTGGCCAGTAAAGACTCCAGCAGGTGGTTTTATGCTAGCTGTGAGTTGAGCTAGTTGAGATTCAATAGCCTTCTGTTGAGCTTGTTGGTTAGCTATCATGGTTTGCTGAGTTTGCAACATCTTTTCAATGGCTGATAGCTTGTCATCAGGAGAAACTAGACCTGCTTGCTGTCCTTGCTATTGATTAAGATTCTGGAACTAAGAGTTATTTTGGTAATTATATTAGTTCCTATTCTGAAAGTTCCCTTTGAAATTTCCTTGATTTCCAAAATTCAAGTGTTGATTATACTGGAATCCTGGTGGGCCTCTTGGTTGATTGTTTGAACCAAATTGATGCGAGTTTACTGCTCCCGAGGGGTTTTCGTATTGAAAATTGGGATGATTCCTATTCTGATTCGGATTGTAGTAACTTTGACCAGGAATGGTATTGATAGCATTAAGATTTTCCATTTGACCATTATCTCCTTGGCTACATACATTTCTCAGAACAACATCATAGAGAACATTACATGATAAAGTGGAATGATCGATGCCCTTACATGCTTCACAGAATAGGGAAGCGGACTTGACATGTTCCGGTTGTCGAGTGGATGAACGTCCTCTTCCAATAGCAGCAAGAGATGATTCAATATGGTCTTTCTTAGCAACTAAGAGTTTCAAGGTTTTAGCGATAGACTTGTACTCAGGAGTAGCTTCGACCATAGCTACTTTCAAAACTCCTTTACCTACAGTTCTACCCCAATTGGCTTGATTTTCTACTCCCAGGGTGATGACTCTCCATGCATTGTCATAACTTTGGCGCATGAAGTTTCCTCCATATGAGGAATCTAGGAATCTCTTAATATCATCATCCACACCCCTATAGAAAATCTCAATGAGTTGGTTCTTGGGAATTCTGTGGTGTGGACACTTGCATAGGAGCTCTTTGTATCTATCCCAAGCTTCAGTAAGGGTTTATCCAAGAACTTGAGTGAAATTTGTTATTCGACCTCTAATTTCATAAGTGAGAGATGGGGGGTATACCTTTTCTAGAAACAAATTTTGGAGTTGTTCCCAGGTGGTGATGGGTATTTCACTTTGCAATGAATTGTACCAACTTATGGCACTATCGGAAAGGGAATACTTGAAGATACAGAGTCAAATGGCATCATCTATGACTCCATTTTGTTTCGTCATGGCACATAGATCAATAAATCTCAGAAGATGTTCTTGGCTATCTTCTCCTTGTTTTCCATAGAAAGGGTTATTCTGAAGTAGGGTGATCCAATGCACTCTTATCTTGAAATTAGGAGCGTTGATGGGAGGAGGTTGCACTGGATGATGAACATTCACAGCTTTCGGGATTGAAAACTCTCTAAGATCCTTTTGTAGTTCAGCTGTTTGTACTGCTACTAGTGCCGCTAGGATTTCCTGCTGAACCGCAGCCCTGGCTTCTTGCATGAGCCTCTCTCTTTGTGGATTGATGGCTTGAGGCACTCTTCAGGCTATTTCCTCTTCCTAAGCCATCCTTGCTTGATTTTCTCTGATCTGATGATGAAAAGTTCTGTCTATCTCAGGATCAAAGCTCGTTGTTAGTCTGGGGCTGTCTGAATGGTGCATGCACTATGCCTTGGATTGTACCTGAAATTAGAAAGATTTCAAAAGTGAGAACCACAGAGTAGAGTCAAATTCAAGTAGATGATCGATTGTTTTCAAAAATGAAAAGCAAAATCCTAAATTAGTCTTAAAAGAACTAGATTTGACTAACTGATTCCGTTGTCCCCGACAACGATGCCAGAATTTGACGTGGGATTTTATCGCACTAACAAACTCACTCGGGGTTGAAATCCCCGAGCTTTTACCAAAACCAAAGTGCAATAATACCACCCACAAGCGGACGAGTCTTATCGCAGTATAGTTAAGGATCGAACCCAAGGGACAATGTTTTTAAGAATCTTTGTCAGTCTAGTCTAGCTCGAGTTAAGGCTAATATTTAAAATGATTGGTTGATTTGAGGTTAATTAAACTAATTGCAAGAAAGTAAAAGTTGAATTAAAGTTGGGTTTAGATCAATGATATGGAATCACTGGGATGGTATCGGGTTTCACCACCGCTACACATGCAAATACAGCCCTAAGCAAACAATCCAGGCAAGATAAAACAATCCAAATAGAGATGCTACAGAACCCCCCATATGGGCGTTAGGTTCGCGTAAGCATCACCTTAGGCATCAGGTGTCTCGTCACCAACTGGATCACCTACTTACAGCTCCAAAGATACATAAATTCAACGAAGGTTGTGGCCCCCCTATACAGGCGTTAGGCACACAGAAGCATCACCGAAGGCTAGATGGATCGTCCCCTCGCGGATCATACACTTACGACCTCGAAGAAATCCCATTCTATTTCTAGTTTGGGAGTCAACCGCATTAATCACTAAGTAAGTTGGTGATTAATATACGAGTAAATATCGACGATTAACAAGAAGATACAAAATCCAACTAAGATTGTGAACCCCCTATACATGCGTTAGGCACACATAAGCATCATCGAAGGCTAGATGGCTCGTCCCCTCACGGATCACACACTTACGACCTTAAGGAATCCCATTCTATTTCTAGTTTGGGAGTCAACTTGTTAAACGACATTCAATCCTACATATAGACATTCTCACAACATAGGAAGAACAAAGATGAAAGCAAGTAGACAATCAACTATGAACGTACCAATTAACAACCAAATGGAAATTTATACACATTGCCATGGAGAGTTTTAACAAAAGAACATGATTGCATGGGCATCGGGGCTAGTCCCCGCACCCCAACAAAAAGGTACTACTCGCTCATGGTGTGAGAAACAAGAAGAATAAGAAAAAGAGATAAATCTACCATAAACTCAGTGCAGAAGGTAGACACAGCTCGGTGAAGAAGATACGACCTTCTACGTCATGTCAGAGCAGATCTGGACGCGAACGGGAGATGCCAAGACAGACCGGACAGTCTCCCTCGCCCCGTCTTCCTTCTCTCCTCAGCCTCCTTGGTTGCAGCAGGAGCAGTAGATGGAATGAGACTGGTGTGGATGGCACTGGATTTGGATCAGACCTGTATACAGGCAGCCTGTCGGCGTCTCGGAATCGATGCCCAAGTGAGGATCCTTGGGGTCCTAATTATAGGCACCGAACTGTCCCCAAACGGTCTTGGATTAAAAGACACCAAATGATCTGGAGATATTTTTTCCCAAACGGTCTGTAGTACATTCTCCGAACGGTTTGTAGAACGTTTGTTATGAAACGGTATTGAGCAAAGTTGGGCAAACAGTCTTGTAGAGTTTGACCAAATAGTCTTGAGAAGCAAATGGTTTGGAAACTAAATGAGACCAAACGGTCTTGGGACCGAATGGTCTTTGGAATCCACCTTCAAACGGTCTTACAGATCGGTCGAATGACCAAACGTTCTTGGGAACAAATGGTCTTGGGACCGAATGGCTCCAAATGGTCTTGGGACCGAATGGCTCCAAATGGTCTTGGGACCGAATGGCTCCAAACGGTCTTAGGACCGAATGGTTCCAAATGGTCTGGGGACTGAATGGTTCCAAACGGTCTTGGGACCGAATGGTTTGTGCTTGCGTGTCCCAAACAGTCTTCATCCAAACAGTCTTAGATCTTTGTTGTACAATCGGTTTGGCGATGCAAACTGTCTCGAAGACCTATGGGTTTCAAACGGTCTCTGCGTCAAAGTTCAACCTGTCTTCACGTCGATTTCCAAGTGATCTTAGACTGGGCGTTGTCTAACTGGTCTGTGTGATTTCCTCCAATTGGTATGTGATCAATCAATTCCTCTCTGCGATGAGCACAGAGTGAGAGCAGCGACGTTGCAGGTAGCATTTAGAGTTGCTGGAGGTAGGAGGCAGAGGTATAGGTGTCGACGCTGCTGAGTTGCCCAAACAGTTTCGAGCAGGTTGCTCAACCATTCTTGAAGACCGTATGGAATTAGAAACCGATTGGATGAGATCGATCGGTCAAGACCGGATGGTGAGTGAAAGGTGGGTCCCAACTAAATATTCAACCTCATCAAGACCTCCATCAAATCAACATAAATCCAGTTAAAATCATGACAATTGGACCAATTAAGCATTTTTGCACATTTTGATATTTAGAAACTGAACTTGGGTGTATTGAGTCGAAAAGGGTCCAAGATAGCGACTGAAAATCATGATGAATATGCATTCATCAATAAGCAGACATTCTTAGTTCTTCAAGTTCTTGTAATTGAAGTTGTCTGTATTCACCAACACTTTTGAAATTGAAATTCAACTATTTAATAGCCCACCAAGCCTTGTGTTCTAGTTTGACTGGAAGATGACATGAATTTCCATACACCAAATGGAACGAAGTTGTTCCTATTGGTGTCTTATAAGCAGTACGATTTGCCCAAAGAGCATCAAGAAGCTTGGTGGACCAGTCTGTGCGATTTCTGTTGACAGTCTTTTCTAAAATAACTTTCAGTTGTCTTCTTGAGACTTCAACTTGACCGCTTGTTTGCGGATGATAATGGGTGGCGACCTTGTGTTTTACTCTGTATTTTTGAAAAAGTGATTAAAAACTACGTTCCAAGAAATGTGACCCTCTGTCGGATATGACTGTTCTAGGAACTCGAAATCTAGCGAAAATAATATCCTTGAACAGCTTAATAACCGGCTTAGAGTCACAAGATACAATAGGTATATCTTCTACCTATTTAGATACGTAATCCACAACGACCAACATATAGGAGAATCCATATGATGAGGGAAATGGACCCATATAGTCCATTCCCCATACATCAAAAAGTTCAATCTCCTACCACAGAGTTAGTGACATTTCGTTTCATTTGGATATCTCTCCAGAGAGCTGACATTTATTGCAAGATTGTAAAAATTCATGAGAATCCTTTACTATTGTCGGCCAGAAGAAACCTGACTGTAAGACTTTAAGAGCAGTTTTTGTTTAGCTCATGTGCCCCCCAGTGGGGCCAGAATGACAGTGTTCCAAGACTAGGGTGATCTTCTCTTCAGGAAGGCAGTAGCAGAATAATCCGTCTGCACATAGGTGGAAGAGGTATGGTTCATCCCAGAAGTACTGCTTTACGTCATGCAAACATTTCTTCTTGTCATGATAGGAAGCAGAAGGATGGACAATTTCTGTAGCCAGATAGTTTACTATGTCGACATACTAGGGAAATCTAGTGGTAACTTTCATGAGTTGGTCATCAGGTAGAGAATCATGGATAGGTATATTATCTTCATCTTGAGCCTCGATGTGACTCAAGTGATCGTCGATAATGTTTTCTACTCCACTTTTATCCTTTATTTCCATGTTGAATTCTTGAAGCATCAAAACCCAACGAATAAGTCTGGGTTTGACATCTTGTTTTTGAATTAGATATTTTATGGCTGAGTGATCTATGTAAACTGTAACTTTTGATCCGATCAAGTAATAAATTTTTTTCTCAAAGGCATAAATGACTACCAAAAACTCTTTTTCTGTAGTTGTATAGTTCTTTTGAGCTTCATCAAGCGTCTTTGTTGTGTAATATATCACATAGGGCTTCTTATCTATCCTCTACCCTAGTACTGCTCCTACAACATAGTCACTGGTGTCACACATTATCTCAAAGGGATGTGACCAATTAGGGGCTCTTAGTATAGGCACAGAGACTAAAGCGTTCTTTAGGGTCATGAAGCTGTGTAAACATTCTTGATCAAAATTGAAGTCTGCATCCTTGGTTAACATGTGAGTCATAGGTTTGGCTATTTTTGAAAAGTCTTTGATGAATGTTCAGTAAAATCCGACATGGCCCAGGAAGGCTCGTACTCCTCTGATGTGTTTTGGTGGTGACAACTTTGAAATGACATCTATTTTTGCTTTGTCTACTTCAATCCCTCATTCACTCACCCGATGCCCGAGGACAACACCTTCTATCACCATAAAGTGACATTTTTCCCAATTAAGGATTAGATTTGTTTCCTCGCATCTTTGCAGTACTTTACTGAGATTAAGCAGACAGTTATCGAAGGAATCTCCGTAGACTGAGAAGTCATCCCTAAATACTTCCATGATAGATTCGGTTAATCCTGCAAATATGGTGAACATATGAAAAACCACTAGAGGGGGGTGAATAGGTTTTTATAATGATTTTAAAATAAATTCAACCAAGCGACCACAATCAAAATTTGGAGAAGGAGACACAGCGTTTAGAGTGGTTCCACCCTTAGCAAAAACTAAGGGAGTCAGTCCACTACCCAATTATTTCCAATTGGGATTTTGAAAGCACTTGTATTTTATTACCTCACAAGGATGTTACATAAGATACAAATACCTTCACCCTTAGGATATCCTTCACCTATAAGTAGTCTCACCAACCTTGAAGCAGCCTTCCTTGAAGTAGCTTGGTCCTTGAAGTAACTCCAAGCTCCCCCTTGAAGTAGCCTTCCTCTTGAAGTAGCTTCCCGTTGAGACAACCTTCTTAAAGTAATCCTAAGTCCTTCGAGCTACCTTCACAACAGAAGAAGCTCCAACAACCTCCTTTCCGTAGCCTCCAACCTAGGAGTAGAAAAGGAGAACAAAATACATTAGAATGAACAAGATTGGAAGAAGGAAACTAAATTACCAATTGAGTACAACGCTTTGATCCTATATCAAGTGTTTGATCTCCTAACCAAAGTGGATGGACATGGATGTATAGTGGATAGGAGATATCAGCCTATAGGACACTAATGTAGAGCTCAAGAAAAATAGATTGCAAGTGTAGCTCAACTTGTTTACTCACAAGGATTGAATCTCAAGTGTAATTATGTATGCAAATTGTGTTTTGAGGTGTCCTATGGCTGTCCTATTTATAGGATTGTTTTGCTAATGCTTGGGGACATTCAAGACACCTTCTAGGGTGTTCTTGGTGCTCAACTAGCCATTAAGTGTCCACTAATTGCATTTGTAACAGCTAGTTAATTAATTCTAAAAAGTGCAGACAGAAACCTTCTCGGTCAAGAAGTTTGTCGACCGAGTGCCTCTCGGTCGAGGAATTTGTTGACCGAGAGTTAAGTATGGAGCAAGTGTATTGTAACATTCAACTCAACTCCCAACTACTTTTATAACTCAGTCTAATGACTAGGAGGGTCTGTTCTCGGTGGGGGAGTTTGTCGACCGAGAGTGTCTCGATCAAAGTTTTTATCGACTGAGAACATCCCTGATTCAATGTATTCATTTATTGAGTGTGTGTATCAATGTGCAATTGTGACACTAACTTAGGAGATGACCTATCTAAGTGTTGTGTGTGGAGAGGGAAGATCTAAACGCTCGATTTTACATGATATCTAAGTACTTGTACATTATAAACTTGTACAAGTTTTTACATTGATTACAATCATGAAAATAAAGCAATTTTAGCAAATTGATCTTCCAATTCTTCGCTATCCACCACCTTATATGCTTGTCCCTGAAACACTCAAATAGCAATTTAAAACCACAAGAAAGAAATGTTTGTCATCATCAAAATAAAGGGATTATATTAATGTCCAATTTAGCCAACAATCTCCCTCTTTTTGAAGATGACAAACATTTCCAAAATATAAATCAAGGAAATATAAATCATATGAGTTTCGTACCTGAAGTTTGCCTTTTGCGGCCATTCTTTTATTTGCAAGTATGTGCTAGCCAAGAGATTATGAAACTCATTTAAAATCATTTTACTTTATGTTATTGATTTTATATTATTTCTCCCCTTTGTCATTTCAAAAAGATAACCAAGCTAAAACTTAAGTATGACTTTTATTATTCCCCTGAATTTGATAATTTGATACTCAATGCAAACCACTTATTTTATGTCAAATTTAGCCACAATTTATTTCTCAATCATTTGCAAAGGATGTTAAACTTTGAAATGATATGATATCCTTTTAGATTCATGGCATATGTGTTTTGATTTCTCATCCATTTTACAAGGGATGTTAAGCCCTAAAAATGACATGTGAATCCTTTAATCTCATGAATATATTTAATAGTTTCTCAACCATTTACAAGGGATGTTAAGCCCTGAAATGATATGAGATTCTTTTAAGCTTATATTAGAATCAATAAATGTATCTCTAACCAAATGTATGGGATGTTAATCCCTAATTTGTTTAGAGAATTCCATTAAGGATAAGATATAAATTATATTCATAAATATTGTAGACTCCTTTATTTTCATAACCAAGATTACTTTAAAGATACTAAGGTCATAACTAGTTTTAAATTTTCTTTATGATGTTTACAAAGTTTTGTGAACTCCTTCTTAATCTTATAGTCAAGATAGTTTTTGTGAGCTCCCCCTTAATCTTATAATCAAGATAATTTAAGGATTCTAAGGTCACAATAAGCATTTGATCAGAATAAGTTAACCTTTTATGAGAGTTATGCACTAAAATCTTGTTTTCAATATACTAAGATTGAGTGCAAGGAAATGATTTACAATTAATCATTTTGTCAAGCTTATTTTAGGTCAACCTTGACTTTGACCTGGGCACCCCTCGGTCAAACTTGATTTCGACCGAGAGGCAATTTCTGCAGATTTCCAATTTAAGCATTCATAATGATCCATTCAATTGAATATAAAGCCTTTATGTATAGAAAAATTTGTACCTTAAAAACAGGTTTGATTCTTATAGTATTTAATGGCTTGAGGCAAATTCATATGACTTGTAACATTTTTGCTCTTAGAACAAACAATTAGATAAAACATTAATATTCTTATTCTAAGAAAGATATTAAAATCAAATAATCTTGTCTGCCTTTTTCTTCATAGAAGATTTTATATGAAAAACATAAAACTTGAAGTCCATAGTGAAAATATTCATGCATCACTAAAATTATATCCTTTTCCATAAGCTAAGCACAAGATAATCATAATATGTCAAGATGCATTTGTTCCATAAAGATTTACCTTAATGCAATAATGGCATTTTCAAGTTTATAGCATCAAATAAAAACACCATCTTTATTTGCAATGAGGTGAACTACTATAATCATCTTGATGACAAGAGAAATATTTATTCAATCAAATCCATAGGTTTCAATACATTTTTCTTAAGGCACATGGTTCATAAATTTCTAATTGACCAAGGATAATTTTAGTCAAACCATGTGAAAGATCATATTTAATCAAACTTTTGATAGTATGTGAGCTTGCAATAGTTGTAAAGACTCATAAAGCATGTCCAATTGTAGTAAGAATATAGATTTCCAATCAGCATCATTAATCTATGTAAGCAACATTATTTACAGTAATTTGGGTAAGAACATCATATACATTATCTCACAATTTTATGATGCAAGACTATCAATATGTTTTAATTTGACAAATTTGTCTCAAAGGTCTTTTCTTCAAAAGGTTTCCTTTAATCCTACTAATATTCTTAGTTAGGTATATTGATAGCAAACTGAATCAATCAAACAGGTTCAACGGGACTTGAGTCGGTCGAACTATTCTTCGACCGCATATATCTCGGTCGGAGATTTTCTTGACCAAGTTTTCTGCTATTTTTACAGGTTTAATCAGGTTTTGCAGGCTTAAAATAGTAACATGCGTGGTCAACTACTTCTCAACTGACAGTGTCTCGATCGAATATTTTCTCGACCAAGTGTGTTTCTGTATTGTTTTTCAGTAGTTATTTGCAAGAATATGAAAGTTAAAGCTCAATTTTGTTGAGATAAGACATTTGAATATCAAAGTAACATTTTGGGTCAAGTCTCAACTAATCAAGTTCAAATCTCTAAGTTTTAGGAACCCAAACTAGATCATCATCCCTCTTCTTGTATGGGCCTGAAAAAGAGTAATGTCCAAGACGCAAGCAACAGTGACAACAAATAAAGTCAATCTCATTTCTCTTTCTAGAGCTTGAGTTGTTCTTGAGTACATACATAATCTTGGCCTTGGGTGCTTGTGTTCTTCTAGGTTTAGGTTGATAGGATTTCTCTTTTGGAACATATCCTAAACCTCTCCGTTCATTATAACTAGAAGAATTTTTTAGAGTCTTATCAAGAACATCATTGTTTCTCAAGCTACTAATTTCTCTTTGTAATTGAGCGATCTCATCCATTTTCTTTTTGATATCTAACTTTGCTTGATCTAGATCATATGATAAAGTATCTCTTTCTTTAACAATAGCATCATAATCTACATGAGTACACAAGATAGGTTGTGATTGATGATCATTCAATTTTGCAAGCAATTTAGCCTTTTCTTGACAAAGAAAATTATGATTTGGCTCAATAGTAAGCAATTTTGTATTGAAATCATTAATAGATGATTTCAAGGAAGAATTTTCAGAAATAATACTTTCCTTTTTAGAAGCAAGATCATCTAATTGTGCATGCAAGTCCTTAGTTGTTTTAGTAACTCTTTTTAGTTTCTTTTTACAATCAATGTATTTATCATGGAATTCACCAATGCTAGCAACTAACTCTTCTTTAGATAAATAAAAAAGACTTACCTCTGCTTCTTCTTCATTTGTTGTAGCAGTAAGACATTCTACTTCTTCTTTTCCATCATCACTATCATCACTTGAATCATCCCATGCAACTTTATATGCTCTTTCTTTCTTCTTGTGAGATGATTTCTTCCCCTTCGTAAGTTTGGGACAATCACCTTTTAAGTGTCCCTTTTTGCCACATTCAAAGCACTTGGAGGAAGAAACACTAGGAATTTTGTTAGTTTTAAAACTTCTATATTGCTTACCATTTACAATAAGTGTTTCTTCTTCACTATCTTCTTCGCTTGTGTCATGACTATTCTTGGTTGATGCTTTGAATGCAATGTCTTTTCTTTTCTCCTTTTTGTGTTCAGCCGCCAATCTTTCTTCTTCTTCAAGGGTAGCTTCGTGATCCTCCAAGTTGCCAATGAGTTGTTCCATCTTTAATGTAGTGAGATCATTGGCTTCTTCAATGGCCGTCACCTTTGGTTTGTACTTTGGAGGCAAGCACCTAAGAATCTTTGATACTTGATCCTCTTCACTAATGGCTTTACCTAATGCATTCAATCCATTAACAACAGAAGAAAATTTTGCATACATTTTACTAATAGACTCATATTGTTCCATATGAAACTGTTCAAACTTTTGTTTAAGCATACCAATTTTAGAATTCTTTACTTGAACAGTTCCTTCATAAGTAATAGAGAGTCTATGCCATATTTCATATGCAGTTACACAATTTGATATTCTATTGAACTCACCTACGGATATTGAACAATAAAGGATACTTACAACTTTTGCATTTAATTGGGATAGCTTTCAGTATTAGCATACCATGTAGCATACTCCATTTGAGGAAGAGTGTAGGCATTTGAGACCATTCTCCATAGATCCCAACTTATCCCTTGAAAGTAGAATTGCATCCTCCTCTTCCAATAGGTGTAGTTGGCGCCATCAAATGGTGGAGGCCGAGCTACGAGTGTTCCTTCCAAGTTGAGGTTGTTTAGTACCCCATCACCCATTTTCTTCAAGACTCGATTATAGCTCCTTGTAGCCTACTCTGATACCAATTGAAAAACCACTAGAGGGGGGTGAATAGGGTTTTATAATGATTTTAAAATTAATTCAACCAAGCAACCACAATTGAAATTTGGAGAAGGAACCACAGCGTTTAGAGTGGTTCCACCCTTAGCAAAAACAAAGGGATTCAGTCCGCTACCCAATTGTTTCCAATTGGGATTTTAAAAGCACTTGTATTTTATTACCTCACAAGGATGTTACATAAGATACAAATACCTTCACCCTTAGGATAGCCTTCGCCTAGAAGTAGTCTCACCAACTTTGAAGCAGCCTTCCTTGAAGTAACTCCAAGCTCCCCCTTGAAGTAGCCTTCCTCTTGAAGTAGCCTTCCATTGAGACAGCCTTCTTGAAGTAATCCTAAATCCGCTGAGCTACCTTCACCACGGAAGAAGCTCCAACAACCTCCTTTCCGCAGCCTCCAACCTAGGAGTAGCAAAGGAGAACAAAATACAATAGAAAGAACAAGATTGGAAAAAGGAAACAACGTTACAAATTGAGTACAACGCTTTGATCCTATATCAAGCGTTTGATCTCCTAACCAAAGTGGATGGACGTGGATGTATAGTGGATAGGAGATATCAGCCTATAGGATACTAATGTAGAGCTCAAGAAAAACAGATTGCAAGTGTAGCTCAACTTGCTTGCTCACAAGGATTGAATCTCAAGTGTAATTGTATATGCAAGTTGTGTTTTGAGGTGTCCTATGGCTTCCATATTTATAGGAGTGGTTTGATAATGCTTGGGGACATTTTGGACACCTTCTAGGGTGTTCTTAGTGCTCAACTGGTAGTTAAGTGTCCACTAATTACATTTGTAACAGCTAGTTAATTAATTCTGAAAAGTGCAGACAGAAACCTTCTCGGTCGAGAAGTTTGTCGACCGAGTGCCTCTCGGTCGAGGAATTTGTCGACCGAGAGTAAGTCTGGAGCAAGTGTATTGCAACGTTCAACTCAACTCCCAACTACTTTTCTAACTTAGTCTAACGACTAGGAGGGTCTGTTCTCGGTCGAGGAGTTTGTCGACCGAGAGTGTCTCGATCGAAGTTTTTGTCGACTGAGAACATCCCTAATTCAATGTATTCATTTACTGAGTGTGTGTATCAATGTGCAATTGTGACACTAACTTAGGAGATGACCTATCTAAGTGTTATGTGTGGATAGGGAAGATCTAAACGCTTGATTTTACATGATATCTAAGTACATGTACAATCATGACAATAAAGCAATTTTAGCAAATTGATCTTCCAATTCTTCGCTATCCACCACCTTATATGCTTGTCACTGAAACCCTCAAATAGCAAGTTAAAACCACAAGAAAGAAATGATTGTCATCACCAAAACAAAGGGATTATATTAATGTCCAATTTATCCAACAACATACACCTCTAGAATGTAGCATGTGCATTACATAGCCCAAAGGGCATCCTTCTGAAGGCATAGGTTCCGAAAGGGCAGGTAAAAGTTGTATTTTCTTGATTTTCAAGGTGTATCGGAATTCGATAAAACCCTAAGTAGCCATCAAGATAGCAAAAGAATTTCTGTTGAGCTAGATGTTCAAGAACTTCATCAAGAAAAGGTAAAGGAAAGTGATCTTTCCTTGTTGCCTTGTTCAATTTCTTATAGTCGATGCACATCCTCCACCCGGTAACAGTCCAGGTGGGTACCGGTTCATTTTTATCATTCAAAACAACAGTGGTTACCCCCTTTTTAGGGACCACTTGAACCAGACTTACCCATTGAGAGTCGGAAATTGGATAGATAATACCAGATTTTAGCAGTTTTAGAACCTCAAGGCGAACTACCTCTTTAAGAATTGGGTTTAGCTTCCTTTGGTGCTCCTGTGATGGTTTAAATTCTTCCACCATAGGTAATATGTGCATGCACAAAGCTGGATTTATCCCGGTTAGGTTGTTCATCTTATATACAATGGCTTTCTTGTTCTTACTTAACTCAACAAGGAGTCTTTCTTCCTAGTCATCTATCAAAGTGGAACTGATAATGACCGGACATTCTTTTTCTTCATCTAGAAATACGTGTTTGAGTCTAGTTGGTAGGACTTTCATCTCAGGTTCCTTGAGCACTTCAGTGGTCTCCAGAGTGGTGACATATTTCAACTCTTCAAAAGTAGCTTCTGGAACTTCTTCGGCTTGTTCTAGGTATTGCAGAAATTGTTGAACTAGTTCGTCGGTTGAAAATTTGGCTTCTAGATTTGTTAAGACATCTTCCAGAGCATCAGATGGTTCAGGAGTTTCTTGCTTCAACTAGGACATTTTATCTATTGCCTCAAGAAGAAAGACTTCTTCATGGATGCCAGGACTTTTAAGGCTGTCAAAGACTCTGAATTGAACCGTTTCTTTCCCCAGCCTTAAGGTAATTGTGCCAACTTCGACATCAATTAGTGCTCTGGCTGTCGCGAGGAAAGGTCTGCCAAATATTATTGGATACCTTAGATCTTCTTTTATGTCCATGACAAAAAAATCACAAGGGACATAGGAGTCTCTTCCTACTCTCACTGGGATATCTTCAATAATTCCCAAAGGTGCAGTAATGGTAGAATCAGCTAGCTGGATTGTCATTGTTGTAGGTAGCAAGCCAGTAAAACCCAATGTTTTACTCATAGAAAAGGGCATGATAGATATGCTAGCCCCCAAATCAGCTAATCCTTTCTTGCAAGAGGTGTTTCCTATAGAACATTGGATGCCGAAGGAGCCAGGGACCTTTTGTTTTTTTGTCATTTTGTTGAGAATGATGTCAGAAGTAGTCTGAGATAATTTGACTGTCTCGTGTTCTTCGGTCAAATATTTCTTTGATAGCAAAGTCTCTAGATATTTAGACCAAGCTAAAATTTCAGAGAGATCGTCAAGGAACATAATATCAACATATAGCTTCTTCATTGCTTCCTTGAACTTTTGGAATCTAGAATCCAATTTAGTCTCCCTCAATCTGCCTAGATAGGGTATCCTAGGCTTGTATGGTGGGACCTTTGGTTCCTTGGGAACTAGTTCTTTTTCCTTCTCCTTTTCAGCCTCTTGATTTGTGCTTACAGTTGGGATGATTTCAGCTGTACCTTCATCTTCTTGAATGACTTTGGTAGCATCAGTAAGAACTTGACCAGACCTTGTGGTAACTACATTCAATTGTTCTGGTGTGTGTTGATCATGTCTCAGATTTATTTCTGGCTGACCAGTGAAAGTACCTACCAGTGGTTTCAACTGAGCTGTAATTTGTGCCAGTTGGGTTTCTATAGATTTTTGTTGAGCTTGCTGGTTGGCAAGCATGGTCTGTTGAGATTGCAACATTTTCCTTATCAGAGATATTCCATCTGTTGGTAGAGGTGGAGCATGCTTTTGTTGGTACTATGTAATTTGCTATTGTCCTTGAGGCTGCGGTTGTTGAGGTGCTTACGACTACATTTTTTGATTTAATGGTTGTTGTAGCTGAGGTTGTTGCAATTGTGGGTGTAGCAGAGGGTGAGTGTACTGATAATATGTAGAAGAATTTCTTGGGTAAGCAAATCTTTGAAACCCTCCTCTATAGTTTCCTTGGTGTCAGTTGTAATTGCTTTGGAATCCCAGTGGTGGTCTATTAGAAGACCCACCTTGTGCTTGGTGCTGCGGGTTGGAAGTTCCCATAGGATTCCCATACTAAAACCCAGGGTGGTTTCTCAGTTGATCTGGATTATAATATGCTTGACCTAGTATGGTGTGGATGGAATTAACTTGCTCTGGCAACTAATCCTCGGGATGTTCAATAATTGGTTCATATTGCGGTTGAGGTGTCTGTAGATTCATCATTACATCGTATAAGAGGCCACATGATAATGTGGGGTGGTCAGATGCATGACAAGCTTCACAAGTCTCAATAGCTGCTTTGACTTGTTGAACTTGAGAGTTCTTCTTCCTGTCATATTCTCCAAATGATGTTTCAAGGACTTGCTGCTTATGAGCTATGGTTTTCAGATCTTCAACAATGGCTTTCATTTCTATAGATTCTTCAACTTTGCAAACTTTTAGGACTCCTCCTGTAGATGGTCTTCCCCAATTAGATTGGTTCTCAACTCCGAGCATAACAATCTTCCAGGAATCCTCATAATTCTATCTCATGAAATTTCCTCCAGATGAGGAATCCAGAAAGAATGGTCACTTACTTTGCATCACTCCCTCTGCAAAGTGTGTTCCTTGACCTGTCAAAGTTGTACTTCCATACGTCAGCTGATTCCATTTCATAGTATGAAAATACAATGATGGAGGTGAGTTTACTCCACTCCTTGAAAAGTACTCCTAGATACCGAAACAGATATATGGTGACTACATACATCAAGAACCAACATACAATCGATAATCGAATCTAAAAGCACAAACATAGATAATTCGTACTAGTAGATAATAGGTAACATAAGTTGGTGATCAAGCAACTAGCATTCATTAAATGATTGATGTTGAACTGAAAAGATAGTATTTCTCTATTGCAAACTCATGAATTACAATGCATGAAATGAAAACATGGGTAGCGGGGCTACTCCCCGCACCTTGGTGTATGGAACTACTCGCTCATGGAAAGAACAAAGAAGGAGATAGGAGAAGAGAAGGAAAACATCATCTACGCATAGGAGGGAGGAAGGTTGACCCCTTGGAGTAGAGAACAACTATATTCACACTGCGTGGTTGCTTTAGTGATGAATCCTTCACTCCCTACCTTTTATGTCGATGAGAGAGAAAGTAATCTTATGGATGGAGTGTCGATCTTAGACCGACAACCTTGGGGAGAAGAATGAAGGATGAAACAGCTCTAGAACAAATGAGACAACCTTTGGGCGTCTGAGACTTGATACAGAATGAGGACCCCTTGAGTCCTATTTATAGGCTCCAAGGATCTTGAACAATCTTGAGAATTTTTGGGTCTTCACGGTCTTGAGACCGTTAAGCATCCTCAAAGTCTTGGGGGACCGGTTGGGTCTTCGCGGTCTTGAGACCGTTAAGCACCCTCACGATCTTAGAGACTTGTTGAGTCTTCACAGTCTTGAGACCAGTAGGGTCTTCGCAGTCTGGAGACCAGTATCGTCTTCTCGGTCTTAGAGATCAGTATCATCCTCTCAGTCTTAGAGACCGGTTGGGTCTTCATGGTCTTGGGACTGATAGAGTCTTCACAATCTTGGGACTGATAGAGTCTTCGCGGTCTGGAGACCAGTATCGTCCTCTCAGTCTTGGAGACCGGTTGGGTCTTCATGGTCTTGGGACCAGTTTGGTTGAGACTTTTGTGATTTTTTTGGGTTTATCTGTAAGAAGAAAAAAGAAATATAAGTCTATTGGTATATTTACAATAAAGCTATAAAGTTAAGTATTTAATCTAATTTATCTAAGAAAAATTATGGAAAACTAAGAAAAACTAGTAAGATAACATCACAAAATGCGAGGTTATCAATGATAACTAAAAAGTAAGCTTAACGAGTATCCCAAATAAAATTGGAAATTGTTTCACATAGTACATCACCCTCCGTTGCATTGACTGGAGTTGTTTGTTGTAGTGAACTCAGGTCGATGCCATTAGGTGGGACGAAAAATGTTAAACTGTTCTCTAGGATTTCCTCCATCATAGCGTCACCATCATTCAGGCGACGTATAAAATTGTGGAGGATACAACAAGACATTACGAGGCGACACTGCAATTGTATAGCATATGCCGCCCCCTTTGTAAGGTAGGAAAACTACCTCTTAAGCACTCCAAATGCTCTTTCTACAACATTATGTAATTGAGCATGGCGGTGGTTGAACATTTCCTTCTTGTTGTTTTAGGAATATCTATTTCCCCAGTACTCAGATATATGGTAAGTTGTGTTGTGATAAGGTGCAAGAAACTGACGAGTGTCGGTGTATCCATTATCAACTAGGTAATACTCTCCTGCCGGTACTTTAAAATCACCTATGGTCATTGCTGCTTGTAGGACCCTTTGGTCAGCAGTTGAGCCCTCCCACCCAGTCAGGACATTTGTAAACTCCATTGAGAAGTCTACAAGAACCATGACATTAAGGGAGACATTCCCTTTTCTATCTTCGTAAAGATTTTTCTTGTCACATGTCACCAAGACTGGGATGTGTGTTTTGTTAATAGCCCCGATGCCATTCTACAACACCCAAATCGGGTTTGAACATACAAACTAATTGAAAAAGATTATAAATTGTAGGGGATAATTATTACCTTGAAGTAAGGATGGAACCTTGGGCTCTCCAATATATGACGATGTGTTGTTGTGTTTGTGGTTTGCATGACAACATAGTCATGGCATAACACACACACCCCCTCTAAAACTTCGTTGAACTTTCTTCTTATGGTTTCACTAGAGTGAATGTATTCCTCAGCTAAAACACAATTTTTATGGCCATGGCCAACCTCTGGGGGAAGTAGCATACAACCTCAACTGATGAGACTCCTCTACTACTTCTTAACAACCCACGATCATCAAGCTTGTCCAGAGGGTTAGTATAGTTTGTGGTCGCATTCGGTATAGGTCATAAGCCCTCTATTCATGACCGATTATGATTTCTAACACCTTTTGGTGCCCACTCCTAATACTAACTGACCTTGGTATTGAAGGGGGTACATCATCATCATCAAAAATATCATCGATGATGGAGTTTGTTATTGACTCATCTATTTCCTCAACAACGTGGTTTGCTGGACCAGACACAACATCTAAAATATGTGTAAAGAGGTATGTTGGTTTTGTATGACTACTAGTAGCCATGATACCTACAACTAAAAGGATAAAAAGATTGACATGATCCATAAAATTTAAAAGAGTAACAACATGAACATTATATGATAGATGTGACATAAAATGAACTACATGAGCATAACTTACAATTTAAATGGTACACACAAAAAATGTTTGATCGTAAAGTATTCATTGCAACAATAATGACTTCATGTTCATGTTCTGAAACACAGAAACCAACAAGCCAATATAAAATTATGAAGTTCTTAAAATAATGGTATTGGAAAGAAAACCATAACTTGAACCATCCTCTAACTTACGATGCTGAATGACCTTTGTTATTCCTACTTGTGCCAACATCATTGGTTTTAGTATATCACATGGATGGCATAGTTGATGTGCCATTGAAGTTTGATGATGGGGACTACAAAGCATAACCCTATTGAGATGGCACATAATAGGATGGCATTGAAGGTCGTGGTGTGACACTACCTCCTTGGGACCTTTCCCAAAGGTCACACAACCATATTGTTATTTTTTTTGAGGTATGGGTGAGGTTGAGGTAGATGCTACGATTTGTTGAATCCTTTATGGCATTCACAAGAGTTTCAAATACAGGGGTATGGTCATCGGGGAAAGTGTCATTGAAACATTGTAGAATCATAGCAAACTCTTGTTTTTCAATGGCTCTAGTGGCCACACATGTGCCTAACTCGTGTACCTTTGTGTACACCTATGTGAATTCAGATAACACGTCATTAGAAAGACGCATCGCTCTTATGGAACATATAATATCTTCTTGCACCTGTGGCTATGAGGAGTCCTACCCCCAACACCCTGGGTATATGTTTAGCCTCCCCCGGTGTCACCCTCACTCTGCATCCCAAGTGTGCCTATGTCTGGTTCCCCCATGGGGGTTTCTGTGTGTATGGGTGTATCATATGCATCTAAGTCGACAACAACTTCATCCTCAGAGGCAACGTTGGACGGAAGTTGTCTATCCTCAGAAGAAATTGCATGGTGTCCTCTAGCAATGTTCCTCCTTGCCATCAACTCGATGTCATAGTAGTGGGGAAAGGGGCAGTTAATCAACCTAGCAAGATCCTTGTTTGCCTAATTTGAAAAAAGTCTTCATTAGGAGATTGATATGTAAATGTACGTCACTACTTTAGGGTCAGTGTATGGTTATTTTACATACCGTAAGGCACTCCTTCCACTCAGGGGTGTCAGGCAGCCTGGGCTTGTTCCTAGTCTCATCCTATCCAACACCACTCTTGTTGGTTACAAGCTTCAATTTGGCATAGTCCTTCTTGAGGTTCTTCCACCTAGTTTTCACCTTGTCCATCGTACAGTCCGGCCTCAACATCCTATTTTGCATCTCACAGAGCATCTCCATCCAAGCATACCTAGTAAACTAGCCATCAATACACCTGCCTATGTCATACTCCCTCCTCAGTGATGAAACTAAAGCATCATCAGACTCTCTCAACCATATAAAATAGAGCTTGGGGTCTGCGGAAGACATACTCCCATAGGTGCTGCAATATATAATTATTGTGAGTGGTGTTTATAGTAATTTTAAATATATAATGACTTACATGGTTATTAATAGTTACAAAAGATGGACAAAATTTATACATGGGAGACAAGATTCACCGTAAAAACCTATGCAAAGAACATCGACTTACGTCATTTCAATCTTTTTAGCACCATATAACCCAAAATCAACATCTTCACTCATTTCCTCCTACAAACCCTACCCTCTAGTTGTAACATTTTGTTTCTCTGGGATGAATTATGAATTCTGAGAGCTACTAGGTTGTTGTTATTGTTATAGATCAATTGAGTTGTCCAGGTCATTTGTAGTTAACCCTCCAATATTGTATTCCATTTTATTTAAGCAGAATTTCCTGTCAGCAGTGTTAAATGATACATTTACTTATTTAACCCTGAAAATGATGTCAAAAAATTCTATAAATTTAGTAAGATGTTTGCAATACATTTTCAGACATACAATCCAAATTTGAACAACATCGGGAATAACAATCAAATTATATAAATAAATTTTTATATTGATCTGGTCTCAGTCTTGACTATTTTTTGATAAAACTCAACTGATTAGCATATGTATAACTTGACTACATTTTAAGATATCTTAACATGATAGTTATATAGCATGCCTCCCATTTTAAAATTAATCTGACAAACCAAAAATATATTAGAAATCATACATGTAACTGATATTATTATCGTTGAATTGAGTATAACTATTCACATTAATGTTACTTTTTCTCCTAATACTTATGAGGTGTGCTTATGTTTTTTATCCTAATGAAGAAAAACAATTTCCTTTTATTGGGACTCTGTCCAAATAGAATTATCACAAAAAGAGATATTCTCAAACAACACACACGATTTACTATTGGAACCACGAAAAAAAACATTGATCATAAGTCAACCTACGAGGGGAGGGGTTCACATAACCCTATGGTTACTATTTTATGATAAAACTCAGTTGATAAACATATCTATAAGTTGAGTAAAGTTTAACACATCATACTCAACTGATAAACTCACTTGCTATTTTGTTCACATGACAATTATCTACCATACCTCTACTTGTCATTATAATCTCAGCGACCAATAAAATATTACCAATCATACATGTGGTTGCTATTCTTATCACTGAATGTCCTCACCAAACTACAAATCCATTTCTTAACTGCAGGTCAAACATCACAACTATATAATAACCTAATAATGGTATATGATTGAAGGTTGAAAATACTTGTGATTGACATCCACATTTGCCACCACAAAGTCCACATCGTTTTAGCAATAACACATAAAAAACAAAGAAAATGTCAGTATCATTATAACAGGAGAAAGATAGGAGATGGCATAAACTTATGTGAGGCAAGTATATGAAAAACTATAATAACCTAATACATGTATAAGTTTGAAGTCAATTTCTTTTTAGCTGTAATACAATTAGTATAATTAAAGGGTCAACCAAAAGGGTCACAAAAATTAAAATGTAACAACTAGGGTTTTTGTGAAAGTGTTGAGTATGATATATAAACTACTCCAACTCATTAATTGGATGGAAATTTCATCATGGTATATTTCAAACAATAAAGATAACAATAGGAATATACCTCATTGATGATCTCATGTCGGTGGTTTGAAATTTATGGTTCAACTACAAGTGATGTCATAAAAGTCTGTAAAAATTGCTTGGTATGCTATGATACTGGTATGGACACCCTTCCCCAAGCCTATTCAACACTATTCAAGGCCACATTCAAGTGGTGCGGCATTATGTGCAACAATGCGCAAAAGCTATTGTTAAAAATCCTTTGAAGGTGTTTAGGATAGCAGGCACAACACAACCATTCTGGTCTTTGATAATAGTAGTTGAGAAGGTGGTTTCCTTCACTAGGATGGCAGCATGAATGTAAATTGTTATGACTCCATGACAAGGTGGCAATCAAGATAAGCAATTGATGATGTGTTGATCCCTAGTGTTAATGGTTTCCCTCAGTTTTTGTAAATAAATACAATCAATCAAATCAGAGCCCAGATTAACATTTTTTCCAAAATAAAACTTAAATTGACATAGTTTAAACCTAAAATGCAACCACATTATTTGCTTTTACATAATACAATATATTTAACCTCAACATAAGAAATAAAAACAAACACACACAATACAAGTAATTTGAACTACAGTCAAGTTTCTGCATATATTGGATGATGAAAGTTGTGCATTCTCAATCATCCTTAATTATAGTGCTACTATGAAAATTAGAATGCAGTTACTTTGTATAATGAATAATAATTACAAAATTCCATGTATCAGTGGGTCGAGTGGGAAACACATGGGCCCATTGTTAGTGATTGCATGATCGTGCGGACAATATTGGTGCCAAAGGACCTAGTCGAGAATTAGCATATGGGGTTCAAGAAGAGGAGTAGCATGGCTATCAAGTTTTGTAGTCAAACTAGCCAGTAAATGAGATGCGTCTTAACGAGAAGAACCAAAGTAGTGGTATTTAGTCAAACGCTACATAAAAGGTGAAGAGGTGGTTGAATATATAATAATAATTTCATCTTTTAAAAGGAGATGCTAACTAAACAATTATTATATTATAATTAGTCTGTCACCACTTGGAAACACTTGAATGGTTGCACCAATTAAGCTCCAATATATGTACAATATTGGAAACAAATGGGCCAAAAATGATTGGATGCAGCCAACCCATGTTCATATTCTCTTTTATTTATGAAGTGCAACTCAATTTTAAATATAGATATCCATGCCCATCTCTATTTCTTCACTCCCTATAGTGAATACTCTGTCTATATGTAATACATGTTAAAAATGACTTGAAGCTTGTTATAAGAAATGGTTTTATTGTACAAACAATTAGGTCACTTATAAAGAAAGAAAAAGATCCGTCTTAACTTATAAACTACTGCATCACAAAATCACTGCTTCTTGTTAATGTATGTAATAACTAATATTTTGTTATTGTTTGTAGGAAATTTATATTGTAAATGCAGTTGTTAGATTTATCTAAACAACAACATGATCATGCAAAACATGCGTTGCAAAATGTGACACAACTATTTCATCAAATCTTTGCAAGTTGACTCTTGATGTCCTAGAGGATATGTATTCATAGGATTACCATAGAAGCTTTTTTGAGATGGGTTTAAAAATTCAGACCTCTAATTGACTTGTTGTTTTCTATATAATAACAATAGAGAGGTTGGTTCCTTTTGCACTACCTCTTGATGTCTATCAGATAACATGAATTAACAGAGTCAATGAGGAAACAAAGAGAATGATAGACAAGTTTTTCATTTGTGAATGTGTTTCGTCCAGCTCCATGAATCCAAACTATGAAGCAACACAACAGACAATTGATGGAATGTCATCTAAAGCTGACGTAGCTACTACAAGGAGACCTAATTTACAAGAATTCAAATAATATGTTAACTAAGAATTTGAATGTATACACAAACAAAGATACATTCACTTCTCATTTTTACTTCATCTTGTAGACATAATGAATATACCCTCACAGATACATGGATGGATTTTTGTAGCTGAAATTGTTGTGCATACTATTTGGTTGATATCTTAACATTTGAATCACTAGAAAACATGGCTTT
The DNA here is from genome assembly GCA_963693085.1 of Alisma plantago-aquatica. Classification (NCBI taxonomy): domain Eukaryota; kingdom Viridiplantae; phylum Streptophyta; class Magnoliopsida; order Alismatales; family Alismataceae; genus Alisma; species Alisma plantago-aquatica. The sequence goes on from OY856409.1 coordinate 1,939,122,821, forward strand.
TGCAAGATTGGACTGACACCATAGACGTGCTTTAGTAATCTTATGTTCTTACACATTTCTAATGATTGGTGATTCTTCAGCATAACCTTTTTTTTCAGAATGTATCTAAAACTCTTCAGTTTGTTTTGATTAGGGAAATGTATAGGCACCACCTATGATCTTCATGATGTACTTGACTTATTTTATAGAAGACTTCTTTTTTCTATTAATCATTTTTTTCATTCATCTATGCAACTATCTCCACTAAATGAACTATAGTGTATGGTTATTTTGGTAGCTTTTTTCTTATTGAGTGTGCTTTTATCCTCTATGAATTCGGTTGGCTTTTTTTTTTTAAGACTTGTTTTTATGATAGTGCAAGGTAGTCTATTAAATTTTTGATTCTTTTCTAAGACTCACTATCTTTTTATATAACTTTCATTAACAAATTTGGGTACATCTATTATATATGATCTTTCATATAGGTTTACATTTTCCTAATTGTCTGGTATAGAATTATTGATCATCATTCACTAATTAATGCAACCATTTGTTGTCTCTCATGAATTATGTATACTTGTTCAATAGGTACTATGCACTCATTTTTGGTTTATTTTTTACAATGACAATCTGTTATTAAAGATATTTTGTTTATGTGTACTACACTTTTAGTAGACTTCTATGCTCTTTATTTCTTAACGAAGTATATTACAAACTATTGTTTTTTATATATTGATTCTAGATCTGATATGGATACTTCATTCACATATAGGTCTCATAGATTTTTGCAACCTTTTTCTTGCTTTCCACCTTGGGTGAGTTACCCTCTGATTTTACCAAATACCTCTATTTTTTCCATTCAGATTCATTATGTCATAATGACTATCTTGGTACTTCATAAAAACACCAATATCTAGCTACACTACTAGAACAAGCTTGCAACAAATACATGCATGTTGTTTCAATATCGTTTCTTGCTATGTTCTTGTCATTGATGAATCCATAATATTGATAAGGGGGTTCTCATATTTGGACATGCAACCTTGGCAGATGCATACATTTCTTAAAATCCTTTCATGGATTCATTTAATTGTTTAAATCCATAAAATGAAGTACTAAAGTTGGGTATTCTTATGTGATACGACTCCCACACAAACTTAGAATAGGGTAATTTTAATCAATTAAAGAGAAAAGGAACTCCTACTAAATTTTCAAAAGATAAAAGGTAGTTTTTCACTTGTCATGAAGAAAGCTATGCTAAATAGTTCCTATTTTACGAGGATAACAACAAACATATATCTCAGAAAGAGCATACCTGACATTGCAATGGCCATCCACGCATAGCACAACATTTTTAGCAAAAAGCTCAAACAAAAAAAAAACACAAAATTAGTACATGCATAATCGGAACAAAGACAAGAGCAAAATAGAATGAAAACAACAACACAAAATCGGAAGAACACAAAATATACTTACCTACGAAGCACTGAACACAACTTGGAGTAGGAAGAAGAAACTACAGATGCACTGAACGCATTTCTGAGTATCTCCAGGACAGTAAGAAGGTGATACAGAAGGAGTTAGATGACCAGTGCCCCTAATTTATAGCACAAGGGCATATTTCTCAACTTTTCCCATTCCCCCAGATTCAATGTCCTACAAAATTGAGAACCACTGTCAAAAGCATTGGGGGAAGAAGAGATTGGACAATACGAAAACCTTACCTGCTTTCAATTCTCCGCCTGCTATGACCTCTTGTTCTTCCTGTGAACTGCCACCCGCTCCCAGGTGCAGCACAACCAGGGCCACAACCTACCGGTCGCATGGTCAAAACACCTCACAGGAGGACACACCGACACCGGGATAGAGGCAAGTGGATGGGCAACAGCAGCAACAAACCTATACTATTTGTAGAATCATGACTCATCTTCCTCGAGTAGCTTCACTCAGATGGAGTAAAGGAGGTGTTGGGTCAGGGGCTGAGGAGGAAAGAAGTCGGGATTGGGACGGAAGAGAGGGGTGAGGGAATCTAAGTTGGAAAGTGGAATCCCACTCAGACCGGGACTGACTTGGTCTAGGTTACGGGACAACGAAACCCTAAAATGGGGCTGTTCCAGGATGAAATCATATTATCGGCTTGTTTTAAGCATTCTTTTCTCGTGAATTTGCAATGAAAATAGGTGATGAACACATATTCGAAAAGTAAAAGCCAACTAGATAAAGGCTTTATTTGAAGAAGACTATAAAAATACAAAAAATGTGGAAAAATAAAGAAGAGAAACTAGGATGGAAAAACAAAAAGTAGTAAAGATAGAGGGTGGGGTGAGAAACATGCCACCCACCCTCCATCTTAGACTTATGAGTTTTCTCGTCTTCGAGCAAACACTAGGTTCGAGATGGAGGTGAAGAGATGTGCAGTGTTAACCAGGCGGTCCTCATAATTGAAAGAAGGTCCGACGAAGATGTTTCATGATGGTCGAAACTGAGAGCGAGGAAGTGGCACAGACCACCTGTTGACCAGGTGGTCGTGGAAACTCAAACATGTTTTCTAGATGACATGTATGCACATTTCTTTCACCTCTTTGTCCATCCAAGAGAATCTAGAGACCTTCCCCCATCAGCGGGGGAGGTGGAATATATGTAGTTGAAACTGGAGGACTAGGTGAATATTCGAAGTCATGCCTATTCGCGTTCTTTAGTTGTGGCTCACCCTTGAAGTTCAGAGTCAAGATGCCTTCTTCATGATCCACAGCAGTTGATAGAGGGTCGACCACTTGAACTTCTTATCTCAGATCAGGTGGCAGATCTGGACCATGCTTCATTTCATCACCCAACTCGGGTGTGGTAGCCAGGGTGACATTTCTTCATTAAGGGGATTGTTTCGAAGATCATCATTTTGATGCCATGTGTCATCCAGAGGGTTATCATTATCAATGTTGGGGTCAATAGGAGCATCATATTTCATTCCAAAGTTAAGATGTTGTTCAAATTCTTCTTCGTTGTGCAATCTTAATTCGTCTGAGTAACTAGAGGGAGATTCAATAGGTAGAATGAACTCTTGTTTGGATAAAGGAATCATGAGAACCTGAGGTAGAGGCTCCAGTGATGTCTCTTCATGGGAAGGGTTAGCCCATGGCATATCGTTTTTTGGACTAGAATCCTCCAAAAAATCTATTTTTTTTTATATTGAGACCAATATACTCCATTCCTGAGTCAGGATGTTGTTCCAGTTCTTCCTCATAGCACACCTCCAGTTCTATTAAGTATTTGGGAGAAGTTGCTACGGGAATAATGAAACCTTGTTCAGGTAATGGAGATATGTCAGTCTCCTATATATTTAGTAGCTCAAGAGGAGCTTCTCTATAGGGGAGGGTGGCCATAAGAAGATTGTTTTGTGGCTCGATGTCTTCCCAAGAGTCCTCCTTGTCATTACAAGGGTCTACAGAAATATCGTATTCCATTCCAAAATTAAGAGATGGTTCATGTTTCTCTTCATAGTACACCATCAACTCGTTTAAAGGACTAGAAGGAGATTCAATGGAAAGAACATACTCTTGTTTGAGAACTGGCTCCGTCTGGATTTCTGGTAGGGGTGGAAGCTCGGTAACATCATTTCATGGAAAGGATCAGTCATGAAGTCATCATCTTGGGGCCCATTATCCCCTATGGAATTGTCATTGATGTTGGATGGAATTACATATCCCATCCCAGGGTCATGATGTTGTCCCGACTCTTCCTCATAGTTCACTCTCAATTTATGTGAGTGACTAGAGAAATATTCAACGGGAAGAAAGAACTCTTGCTCGGGAGATAGCTCTATCTGGACCTCTTGCGGAGGTGGTAGCTCTGGTAAAGTCTTTTCAAGATCTTGATCAGTCTCATCCTTGAACTCTGTTCCTAGATCAGCCGAATGGTCAGGAATTTCTTCATAAGAATGAATCAGATCCTGATCCAGTAATGGAGATTTTTGAATTTCTTGTATAAAAGACATCTCCTTATCTGAATCAGTGACATATTCATCTGAGTCTGACTGTGAAGGAGTATAGAGTTCTTGTAATGTAATCCCTTCTTCTTTGGAATTCATCAACAACACAGCTGAAGTAGAAGAATATTTGTCATATAGGGAGTCAATAATTGATGATTGATCCTCAATCTGTATGATTGGGTCTGGGTTTATGGGGGGAGAAGATGGATAAATACCAAAATTTATCCCCAATTGATCTCCTGACTGTAGAAAATCTCCATATTGGCTAATCAAATTTTCATCTAAGAGAATAATGTAGGAGTCATTTTTTGAGTCAGACCTTGGCTCAGAAAATGATTCTTTTTTTGTGATACTATGGAGAAATCATCCTCGGGTTCAATCATTAGCTCTGAGGATGATTGCTTACCCTGCACTAATGCTAGAAGATCATTGGAAGGCACCTCCCACATGATATCATAATAATCATCGTAATCAATTGCAATATGTGGATGAGGAATGCGCTCAAGGGGAATGGGTGACTGTTCTTCATGTTGCTCAGAAGCATGGACAAGTTGTGTAAGTTGACCAAGCTCGACTATCAAATTCTCGTTTGTAGCTGTCTAATCAACTAGTTATTGAGCCACTGACTTCTGTTGAGTACATACTTCTTCTATTAATGTGTATTGATCTTCATAGTAGGGCTCTTCACTATACCCATTGGGTTGATGCTGATAGTAGCTCTCCTCATCATATTATTGATTTGCATTGTAATCCGGATTTCCTTCTGTATTGCAATCTACGCCTTGAAATCCATCATAGTTGGGCTCTTCGTAGTAGCTTCCAGGAGGATATGGATTATAACTTGCGTTATATCCATGGTCGTGTGAAGAGGCTGCCTTGAGTTTTCCAACTATACGAATTGTGATTACTTGACGTAGTGCATTCATGTAGTGAGGAGGAGCGTTGAAGCAGTTGATTGATGAATGGGAGTAGTCATTACATAATTGACATCTAATGGTTGGTAGCATTGACTGCTTCATTTTGAAGAGAATTGGTACCTAAAATCAAAGAAGGTTTTTATCAGGCTTGACCAATCACTTCAAATTCAAGTGAATATGCAATAAAAACTTTAACTTTTGAGATCAAGGTTTTCACTTTTTTTTAGATTTTTGAAAAGAAAATAAAAAAACCCTAGAGAAACTTAGGTCGATACGGAATTCAACAAAGACGATTCTTATGACATTGTCCTCGACAACGTCACCATTTTTCAATGGAGCTAGGATTTACACCAAAAGATTGTTCTCTCAATGGAAGTCCTAATGTGCACCAAAAACCCTAGGGAGTTGATGTTCTCTCTAGGTTTACCTACAACTAGTGCTACATAAATGCTCCAACCCCACAAGTGTGTGGAAGCCTTATCATAGTACAGATTTAGGATCGAACCCAAAGGACAACGTGAAGAATCTGGATGTCTTTGTCTCATCTCGTCTCGATCTAAGTTAATCATTTATGACCAAGAGATTGATAGGATTAATCTAAACAAATCTAAAACATGCAAAAGTATAGACAAGTATGATATTTAGTTAAAGTTTGAAATCTAAGATTATCAGATGATGATGGATCAATGGAGTGATGCGGATATTCACCACCACTACACATGCATTATACTTGTACCAACACAGCAAGACCTGTAAGCAAGATAGATGGATGTTGTGCAATGTCAATGCCTTCTCGGACAAGGAGCATTGCACACATCCTTCACAGGTTGAGTAGCTCCCATCCGATACATATCTGCGTGTCAATGGAGATATGTGCCCTCTGAAGGGAGGTCTTACTCAACCTTGTGAAACATGCATTGAAAGACTAACAAGTGAGTGATATTATCAGTTCAATTAGTATCCTTATAGACTATCCCTCTTTCGAGGACATAGCTGCGAGAAAAATGGGAGTGTTGCAATGTCAGCCATCCCCGAATGAATGGTCACTTAATTTACATCACTCCCTTCACAGAGTGTGTTCCTCGACCTATCAAGATTGTACTTTCATACGTCAACTGATTCCATTTCATAGTATGAAAGTACAACGATGGAGGTGAGTTTACTCCACTCCTTGAAAGGCATTCCTAGATACTGAAACAGATGTGTGGAGGATACACACATCAAGAACCAATGCTAAATCGATAATTGAGTCTCAAGAGTAGATGTAGACAATCCACAACAAAAGATAGTAGATCATGAAAGAAAGAGGCAAACATTCGAGCATGCAATGAAACAATTAGCGTTGAATCAGAAAGATAACATTTTTAGGTATAAATTACAAAGCATGGGTAGCGGGGCTAGTCCCCACACCCTAGTGGATTACACTACTCGCTCCTCATAGAGGGAACAACAAAGATAGAGAAGAAAGATAGAACAAGCATCATCAGAGCATAAGATTAGATCTGTGACATCCCAGTGTAGATCGTCCCAGTCTTCGGGACCACTCTGACTTGGTCGATGAAGTCCGTCTCTCTGCCTCGATCCTCATGCACACCTCCAGAGACATACGAGTAGGGCGAGGCAGATCTTGGTGGAACAACAAAGATGTGGGAATAGTGGAGCAGTCTTCCGGTCTCCCAGATCTGATGCCCAAATCAGGACCCTGCTGGTCCTATTTATAGGCTTGGATGGGGTCTTCACATTTTTATGTGATAATACTTCACACGGTTTTGAGTTTAAACGGTTTGGAGTAAAATGCCTCCAACCGGTCTTCATCCAAACGGTCTTGTTGTCCAACCGGTCTGGAGTCATAACGGTTTTGGGATCCGAACGGTCTTCATTTCCAAACAGTCTTGGGTCCAAACGGTTTGGCTCCAAACGATCTTGGGTCCAAACGGTCTTGAATCCAAATGGTCTTCATTTCCAAACGGTCTTGGGTCCAAACGGTCTTAGCTTCCAACCGGTCTTGGCTCCAAATGGTCTCTACTCCAATTGGTATTCATTTCCAAATGGTCTTGTGTCCAAACGGTCTTGTCTCCAAACGGTCTTGGGTCCAAACGGTCTTGGCTTCCAACTGGTCTTGGCTCCAAACAATCTCTACTCCAACAGGTCTTCATTTCCAAACGGTCTTGGCCTCCAAATGATCTTGGCTCCCAAATGGTCTCTTCTCCAAATAGTCTTGCTCTGATCGATCTTGCCTCACGGTCTCTTCATCCAATCGATCTTTCGTTGGTCTGCACGTCTAAACAATCTCTTGCCAACCAGTCTTGTGCCTCAGCATCCAAATGGTCTTGAGACTGTGAGGCTTCACACGATCCCTAGACCGTTTGTCCTCACGCAGTCTTGAGACCGTATGAAGGGTAAAACCAGTTGGATGGCCAAACTACAAGGAGATGTAGATATGTTATCATATGGATGAGAATGATCTATAGAGAAGAAGGAAAGTGAGTAAAGAAGGATAAAATCAAATAAACTGGTAATTAGAGCTATTAGAGCACTATTTTCATGAAACTGAGGAGACACTCAGAGTAAGCCAAAACAAGGGTGGATCAGTCGATATGAGGCACACAATTCCTAGAAATGGCGAATGTGAGGATGAATTTGGAGGATTCATCACCACACCAAACTTAAGCGTTGCTCATCCCGAGGAACGAAAAGCCCAAGACAATCACCAAAAAGCTCGTTCGTCTCATAATTTCCTAGTCTTCGTGCAAATGTCAGAATTTTCACAAAACTGGAAAAAAAAACAAAGCAAAACAAAATTAGGGCAAAAACGTCAGAAATCCTTTGAATTGGTGACTGAAGATGAATCTGGAGGATTCATCACCCACACCAAACTTAAGCGTTGCTCGTCCCGAGGAATGAAAAACTTAAAATAGTGACCAATGAAATCGTTCATCTCGTGATTGCCTCATCCTTATGTCATATCATAATTTTGTTCATGGCTTAGATCGATATAGTATCAAGGCCTCCTTAGATCACGTAATACATCTTATGATATCCTCATTTCTAAGTTCACTTTACTGAAGTATTTCCTTCTCACTCTCTGCTGTATCAATCATGTTTAAAAGTTTTATGTGATTTTGAAAAGACCCATAGAATCAATCAAACATGTATATGATCTGTCACTAGTGTTTTTAAGAGAATGGTTGAAATGGAGGCAATTGTGGCGTCAGTAGGTTGAAAAAGGAAATAATAGGGTGTGATTCAAAGATAAGAATCTATCCTCTAATCGATTCAAGATTCTTATTATTGGTGGATTCATCAAGATACTTTGAGTGTTTTGTGCACAACTCTGGTTGACTTAGCCTTACACACGATTTTTTTTCTTCTAAAAGTAACTCAGAAGTGTGTATAGGTTGGCTTAAGGCTTTTGGATAACTTACCTTTTCGAGAGGAGGTAAGGGGTTATTTTTTGAAGCCTTAGGATCTCACTACCGGGCACGACACATCTGCCTTTGTGAGGGCAACTAATGTACCGACTGGGCAAGACCTTTATCAGTTATCCTTATTTAGGGCAAAACTCTCATGCTTTTATTCACACTCTGGCTTTTATTCATTCTCACTTGGCTTAGGAGAGAGGGTATTTTTAGATTTTTGTATATTTGGGTTGTCGGTCCTCTTTTTGGAATCGGTGTAGATTTTTCCTCAACCTTGGTATGTGCACAACCATCATCGTATACTTTTTGAACAAAAAGAGAAGGTGATACACCCCTATTATGTATTGAGGGGTATGGAGGAAGCAGTTGTAGAAAAAGAGGTGTGGTGTACCACACCGAACTTAGAGTTTGGCAATGTTCTAGTTTACACTAGAAAAGAGTGTGACATGCCACACCAAACTTAAAGCTTTGGCATGGTTGGTGAGCGGAGATATATTGAGATAAACGAAGAAGTGTAGAAGAGAGTTCGGATCATAATGCAATTTGCTTAGTGATTCCATGTGACATGTTCCTTTTCTTCATCACACTCTACTAAAATAGTGACATGATAAAACTTCAAATGAGAATTCCATATAGTTGATCCATTAATCAGTGAGAGGCAAGATGCATTTGATCTATCTCAGTCTTGTTGAAGCTTATCATCTTTTTCTGTTAAGGATATGACATTAGGATTCATAGACTATACAAGATGAAATCATTTTATCGACTAGTTTTAAGCATTCTATTCTCATGAATTTGCAACGAAAAGAGGTGATGAACACATATTCAAAAAGTAAAAGCCGACTAGATAAAGGCTTTATTTGAAGAAGACTATGAAAATACAAAAAATGGGGAAAAATAAAGAAAGAGAAACTAGGATGGAAAAATAGAAAGTAGTAAAGATAGAGGGTGGGGTGAGAAACCTACCACCCACCCTCCATCTCAGACTTATGAGTTTTCTTGTCTTCGAGCAAACACTAGGTTCGAGATGGAGGGGAAGAGATGCACAGTGTTAACGAGGTGGTCCTCATAATTGAAAGAAGGTCCGGCGAAGAAGTTTCATGATGGTTGGAACTGAGAGCGAGGAAGTGGCACAGACCACCTATTGATCGGGTGGTCGTGGCAACTCAAACAGGTTTTCTGGATGACTTGGATGCACATTTCTTTCACCTCTTTATCCATCCAAGAGAATCTAGAGACCTTCCCCCATCATTGGGAGAGGTGGAATATATGCAGTTAAAATTGGAGGACTAGGTGAATATTCGAAGTCATGCCTATTTGTGTTCTCCAGTTGTGGCTCACCCTTGAAGTTTAGAGTCAAGCTGCCTTCTTCATGATCCAGAGCAGTTGATAGAGGGTCAACCACTTGAGCTTCTTCTTGTCCCAGATTAGGTGGCAGATCTTGTCCATGCTTCATTTCATCACCCGACTTTTCTTGTATAGGGTGTGGTAGCCAAGGTGATATTTCTTCATCAGGGGGATTGTTCCGAGGATCATCATTTTGATGCCATGCGTCGTCTGTAGGGTTATTATTATCAAGGATCATCCTAAGATGATCATCTCATGGTTATTGAGAACGAATCAAATCAGATGGTTCTATTTTTCAATCTTTTTGACTTTCTCCTATGCAACCAATGTCACACACCGTTCGAACAAAATGTTATTAACTAAGCGGAAATGATTATTAACAGTGGATTACTGAAAATCACTAAAAATTAAAACCTTTTTCAAAGAGATCCAAACACTAGAAAAATCTTTTATCAAGAACCAAAGTATTTTATTTACATCCTGGTTCATAAGTACATATCCTGTACCATCCCTTCTCGAGGATTACAAGCATTGACTGTCTTGTTAAAACTATACATAGACAACATAAGAACCTCGAGGCATCAAGCCAAAATCTCAGATCGATTCATTAAAGGTACTAACTACTAACTCCGAGGACTTGAGAGTACAAAGATGACACATAGGACTCTTTACACAAAACATGACAGCCATAGCCTCCACCTGGAGTTTTACAACTGTTCATGTTGCTGTTTTTGTTCTCCCCTTGCTATAGGATTTCTGCCTCTTCTTCTGCATCTACATAAAAAGTTGGATCCCATGGGGGTGAGACAATTGAAAATTGTCCCAGTGAGAGATATAACTCTCAGCCAGAAATATTATTATTGCAGATTAGTAGAATAAAACTGAGCATGAATTCTTTTATATTAACAACAATATTAATCACTGTATGAATAGAATAAGATAATCTTATTTCTTAAGGAGAATATTGTATCAACCCATAGTAGATTATAAATCATCTATCTTCTTTGCAAGGAATGTAAGGAAACATAAATATATCATCTATCAGCTAAAGATGCATAAAAGAAATGTAACATCAGCCAATGATTTCCGTATTCAATCCTTAAGCAAACATGCTATACAGCTGATTATATTTTACAATCAAACTTAAGCCCTGAGGAGATGAGGTATACCGCACATACTCCAACCAACCATTGCAAAGTCGAAATCGGTGCCATACAAGGTCAATGGAAGAGTCAGCTTCCATGACCTCCCTTATCTCGGTCAGTACAAGATTCCATGCAGGACATCTTGTGTCTCTACTAAATAGCTCTCCAGGGTATACTGGCAACTTCGCTATAGAGTTACATCGTCAACTGCACTCCTTCGGCATCAAGAGATCTGATGTTTACCTCACATCGATCTGACATTAAAATTATAGGGAGATTCGTGATACATCCATCTTGTTAATCGGGGGATTAGTGATACATCCACCCTGACATATATAATGAAGGATTGAGAGATTTAATGTTTATCTCACATCAATTCCTTCATTAGGGAGTATGAATATTTTCTCCCATCACCCCCGCATATTCAAGAATATGCATTCCGGGTTACGCCACGGAGCAACCCGTTTCACCATCCAATAAATTATGACGCTAATGGTTATATGGCCAGGGCACTACATGATAAGATTCCACTTGATTAGTTAAGTATATTACCATATTCTTTTAGCAACAGTCAAGTTTTTTAAACATAATTTATTATAACAAAATGCTACAAAGAATGTGTAGTACTTCTATCAAGTACTTTTCAAAGCTTTATAAACATTGGGATCTCAATCCCTTGTCACATCAGGGGCATTCTCATCCCTTAACATCTCATCATTATGATTATGGAATATGGGTATTCAAACCCTCAGTTCATCACTGAACATGGTTACCACTTATCAGGTAACTATTACCTCCAGGTCATCTGACCAAGGTATTTAGGATACTTGTTACACAAGCATCTCACATGGCTCACAAGGCTCATTAAGTATCTTGTCACCTCTCACTATGTAACAATTATTACATGACTCACAAGACCATTACATCTGGTCACTTCTTTCTAAGTAACAACTTATTTACGTGGTTCACAAGGCCATTGCACATCTTGTCACCTCTCACTAGGCAACAACCTATTCACATGGCTCACAAGGCCATTGCACATTATACTTTTATTCAAGTATCTAACATGCCTAACAAGGTTCATACACCAAAAGAATTACAACCTTCCCATCATTAGGGTTAGGGTTTCCCTTCCTTATCGATTAGGGTTTCTCTTACATATCATCACCCTTCATTAGGTTTAGGGTTTCCCATTATTAACCATGTAGGTTTTCAAGATCATATTATTAATGATCAAGCCCTAATTCATTGCTCCACACAGCTAGGAGCCAACATTGATAACATAAGTATTCAATCAAGCTTATTTATTTCATCATTTATCATTAAATAAATTATCAACACAAGATATGAGTTCCTCTCACAGCTTTACCAGAATATGATTACATCATACTCAATTAATTTGGCTTAACCTTTTCATAAGGTATGTTAGCCTACACTTATCAAAGTGCATTATATCTCAATGTAACAATTGACATGACACACTTCATGTGTTACTCATCCAAATATATTAGATTTAGGATACATCAAGGTGTATCACCCTTGAGGTGATGAATGTGATATCTATCATGTCTTGACGTATCACTTCCCTCATCGCCTTTATCTTACTTAAGTTTTTCAACTTATCTTGTACTAGGGTATTTTCCATCCTAATACTTTATGTACCAGTTCATCACATTTATCATGTAATGTATTGGTCATAAGTCACTTATTTGAAATATGTAACCATTGTCAATGATATGGACTCATCTCAAGTTAAGGAATGATTGATATAAAGATATCCATTATCAACCTCTTTAGGTGTTTCACTTATCAATATATTAGTCACTATTCCATTATTAGGAATAGGGTTTTCCATCTTTATCAATTAGGGTTTACATAACATCTCCTCATATTTGGGTTTCACATAACATCACCCTACATTAGAATTTCACATAACATTCTTCTATATTAGGATTTCATATAGCATTACCTGAAATTAGGGTTTCTCAACTCATAGGGTTATGGTTTATCATCATATTGCCCAAGATTAGGGTTTCATGCACTATAACCCAAAAATTAGGGTTTCACATATTTTCATCCTATATTAGGGTAGGGTTTCATATAACATTTCATAGCATCACCGTGGATTAGAGTTTCACATCATATCTCTGTATTAGGGTTTCACATGACATCACCTCTTAATTAGGGTTTCACATGACATCACCCTTAATTAGGGTTTCACATGACATCACCCTTAATTAGGGTTTCACATCACATTACTATATTAGGGTTTCATATGACATCACCCTTGATTAGGGTTTCATATGACATCACCCTTGATTAGGGTTTCACATCACATTACTGTATTAGGGTTTTTCATTATATTACCCTAAATTGGGATTTCTCATATCATTACCCTAGATTAGGGTTACATCATTATCCTAGACTAGGGTTACATCTAGCATTGCCCTAAATTAGGGTTAGGGCTCATCAACCTTCTCAATTAGGGTTTCATGATCTCTTTATCAAGGATCATACCCTAATTACATATTTAATTCATATTGACAGTGTAAGAGCTTAACCACTTACTTGATCATTATACATGTATGAATTCCTCTCTCTCTCTCATCCTCTCTAGGATGTTGATTACTTCAAACTTTATTAGATTAGGTCAACTCTTCGTTCAAGTACATACATTTAGGGTTAGCATAATGTATTGAGATATTGCTTCCATCAGCATCAAAGGTTAACCACTCAAAAGGTACTAATTACTTAAGTACCTTGAAGGTACAACCATTGTAATTACCTTTGATAAACATCATCAAAAATCATGGGGTTGATTGTACTTACAAGGTTTGAATCAATTAAACCTTCAAACGGTCTTGGGGTATTAGATCTTCAAACAGTCTTGAAGTATTTTATACTTCAATCGGTCTTAAAGTTCTTTGACCTTCAAACGGTCCTGAACCACACCTTCAATCGATCTTAATACCGTTAGACCATCAAACGGTCTTGATCTCAAAGTCCCTAAATGGTTTGAGACCGTTTGAATAAAATATAATTAATCTAAAATGGTTTTGAAACTGATATAGAAACTTGTCCTTGAAACCATTTGACCATCAAACAGTTTGAGTATGTTTGCCCTCCAAATAGTCTAAGGACCGTTTGTTCCCAAACAGTCTCAAGACCATTTGGTCCAAAACATCTTGAAACTGATTGGATCAACTAGGGTTTCCTCTAACCAATCAATTGATTTTAGGGGTTGCTTTATTGAATCGATCATCAATTGAACCATTAAGAGTACATCAAATTATAGTCCGTGGATATCCATCCATCCATCACAACCCTTGAACTCCAAAAGGTCTTGAGATTGTTTGGTCTCAAACGGTCTTGAGACCATTTGCCTCCAAACGGTCTTGAGACCGTTTGGACCATCAACCAAGAAATTGATCCAATTCAATTAGGATTTCTTTAATCAATCGATTAGGGTTTGTAATAAATGGATCATTCCTTCTGGAATCCATTATAATTAAATCAATTTGAGCCATTGGATTCCCATCATTCACATCATCAATTAACCCCAAATGGTTTTGAAGTTCAATTTACCCATTCGATCTTGAGATCCATTACCCATTTGATTTTGAACTCAATTACCCATTCCATTTTGTAGTTAATTACCCATTCGGTCTTGAACTTAATTACCCATTCGGTTTGAAGTAAATTACCCATTCATTCTTGGGTTCAATTACCCATTTGGTCTTGGGTACAACTACCCATTTGGTCTTGGGTGCAACTAGCCATTCGGTCTTGAAACCAAATCAACTCAATCGGTTTTGAAACCGAATCAACTCAATCGGTTTTGAAAACCGTTTGCCCATTCCTTTGTTGAGGTGTGTGCTTGAGATGACATCATCATCTTCAAGCTTCAAACCTTCAAAATCATTTGTGATTCTTATGGTGATTTTAACAACTAATTAAAAGGAAATCGAGAAAGAAGAAAGGTTCAACACATAATGAATGAATTGCAAGCAATAATGACATTTAAGGGTTCAAGTTATATAACCCACCTTAAAAATTGACTCCAAGCTTCAAGATTCATGTCCTCAATGGTGAATGAAGCTTCCTCAACTTCCAAAGGCTCGTCCTCAAGTCTTTGAGTGAAAAGAATGGCTAAGGTTGAAGATTGAATGAAGAAAAGAAGAAATTAAGCATTGAATTTCGATTTCCAACATGAAATCAAGGTTGAAGATGACGATGGAGCTTACCTACAGGTTGGGGCACGTCCTCCTATTTCTCCTAAGCTCCTTTGTGCACGGACAAAGCAAGGAAAGAAAAAGGGATCGAAAAAGCCTTTCATGTGGGTTGAAAATGGGATGTTTATAAGGGAATTTCAATGAGAGAGAAAGTGATAAATAATTCCTTCAGCTCCCAAAATTGATGCCACATACTCTCCTCCATTCCTTGCATAAAAAGACATCTCCCACACCTTGTAATTCCTCTTCATTATCCATGAATTAAAAGAAAACAAATTAAGCACCTTAACCATTATAATAATAATATCCAAAATTGAGTGGATATTACTTTTTCTTTAATTAATGTGAGTGGGCTCTCCACTCACTTTAGATATTTCGTGGCCTTTGCAAGGCAAAAGGAAGTTCACACTTATGCAAATTCAACCATCTCATTTTTGGTTGAAGGGCAATTCAATTAATATATTTATTTTTGCATTAAATTGAATTAGGGTTTCAATTATGCTTAAATCTTAATTATTTTATGTCAAGATTCTCTCTCCTCCAAAGAGATTCAAATGAGATGCCCCTCTTATTTTATTGTCTCTAATTGATACCAAGAAACATTAGGGACTCTCTATAAGTGGTATTTTGCATATTGAACCCTAGGTTTTGGGTAAATTGCACATTACACCAAAACTAGGTTTTAATGCACAAACATTGCTTAACAAGCTCTTTCTTGGTGCTCAGGCTACCACAAGCCATACCTCTGCATCATTCTCATTCTTATGTTGCTTCAACATCTGAGGAACATTTATCATGTAACATTTTCAAGTTAACCCTTCATCTTAGGTAATTTGCACATTAGTCAAAAAAAAGTAAAACATTGTTTCAACATTATTCAAAAAGGACTAAAATTGAAACATAAGTTCCTCTTGAGCCTTAATTTCTTTTCCAAAAGATAAGAGAAAGCATATAATTATCTTTCATAAACAAAACATCTAGGGTTTAAGCATAACCCAGGTCAGGGGTGTTACAACCAAGGTCGAAAAAAGATTGAAAAAGTCAGTCATTCACAACATTGGGGTCGATAGGAGCATCATATTTCATTACAAAGTTAAGGTGTTGTTCAAATTCTTCTTTGTTGTGCACTCTTAATTCGTCTGAGTAATTAGAGGGAGATTCAACAGGTAGAATGAACTCTTGTTCAGATAAAGGAATCATGAGAACCTGAGGTAGAGGCTCCAGTGACGTCTCTTCATGGGAAGGGTTAGCCCATGGCATATCGTTTTGTGGACTAGAATCCTCCTAAAAATCTATTTTTTCGATATTGAGACCAAGATACTCCATTCCTGAGTCAGGATGTTGTTCCAGTTCTTCCTCATAGAACACCTCCAGTTCTATTAAGTATTCGGGAGAAGTTTCTATGGGAAGAATGAAACCTTGTTCAGGTAATGGAGATATGTCAGTCTCCTGTATATTTGGTAGCTCGGGAGGAGCTTCTCCGTAGGGGAGGGTGGCCATAAGAAGATTGTTTTGTGGATCGATGTCTTCCCAAGAGTCCTCCTTGTCATTACAAGGGTCTACAGAAATATCATATTCCATTCCAAAATCAAGAGATGGTTCATGTTTCTCTTCATAGTACACCATCAACTCGTTCAAGGGACTAGAAGGAGATTCAATGGAAAGAACATAATCTTGTTCAAGAACTGGCTCTGTCAGTGGTAGGGGTGGCAGCTTTGGTAATGTCATTTCATGGAAAGGATCGGTCATGAAGTCATCATCTTGGGGCTCGTTATCCCCTGGGGAATTGTCATTGATGTTGGATGGAATTACATATCCCATCCCAGGGTCATGATGTTGTCCTGACTCTTCCTCATAGTTCACTCTCAATTTATGTGAGTGACTAGAGAAAGATTCAATAGGAAGAAAGAACTCTTGCTCGGGAGATAGCTCTATCTGGACATCTTGTGGAGGTGGTAGCTCTGGTAAAGTCATTTCTTGGAAAGGATTGTTCATAGAATCGTCATCTTGAGACCGATCATCCTCCCATGATTCTTTTTCATCATTATCGGGATCGGTGAGAGTGGTATGGTCCACTCCAGAATCAAGATCTTGATCAGTCTCATCCTTGAACTTTGTTCCTAGATCAGCCTAATGGTCAGGAATTTCTTCATAAGGATGAATCAAATCATGTTCCAGTAATGGAGATTTTTGAATTTCTTGCATAAAAGACATCTCCTTATCTGAATCAGTCGCATATTCATCTGAGTCAGAATGTGAAGGAATATAGAGTTCTTGTAATGTAGACCCTTCTTCTTTGGAATTCATCAACAAGACAGTTGAAGTCAAAGAATATTTGTCATATAGGGAGTGAATCATTGATGATTGATCCTCAATCTGTATGATTGGGTCTGGGTCTATGGGGGGAGAAGATGGATAAATACCAAAATTTATCTCCAGTTGATCTCCCGACTGTAGAAAATCTCCATATTGGCTAATCAAATTTTCATCTAAGAGAATAATGCAGGAGTCATTTTTTGAGTCAGACCTTGGCTCGGAAAATGATTCTTTTTTGTGATACTATGGAGAAATCATCCTCGGGTTCAATCATTAGCTCTGAGGATGATTCCTTACCCTACACTAATGTTAGAAGATCATTGGAAGGCACCTCCCACATGATATTATAATCGTCATCATAATCGATTGCAATATGTGTATGAGGAATGCGCTCAAGGGGAATGGGTGACTGTTCTTCATGTTGCTCAGAAGCATGGACAAGTTGTGTAAGTTGACCAAGCTCGGTTATCAACTTCTCATTTGTGGCTATCTAATCAAATAGTTGTTGAGCCACTGATTTTGTAGAGCACGTACTTCTTCTATTAATGTGTATTGATCTTCATAGTAGGGCTCTTCACTGTACTCATTGGGTTGATGCTGATAGTAACTCTCCTCATCGTAGTATTGATTTGCATTGTAATCTGGATTTCGTTCTGTATTGCAATCTACGCCTTGAAGTATGTCATATTTGGGCTCTTCGTAGTAGCTTCCAGGAGGATATAGATTATAACTTGCGTTATATCCATAGTCGTGTGAAGAGGCTGCCTTGAGTTTCCCAACTATATGATTTGTGATTACTTGACGTAGTGCATTCACATAGTGAGGAGGAGCGTTGAAGCAGTTGATTGATGAATGTGAGTAGTCACCACATAATTGACATCTAATGGTTGGTGGCATTGACTGCTTCATTTTGAAGAGAATTGGTACCGGAATCAAAGAAGGTGTTTATCAGGCTTGACCAATCACTTCAAATTCAAGAGAGTATGCAATAAAAAATTTAACTTTTGAGATCAAGGTTTTCACTTTTTTTTAGATTTTTGAAAAGAAAATGAAAAACCCTAGAGAAACTTAGGTCGATACGGAATTCGACAAAGACGATTCTTACAACGTTGTCCCTGGAAATGGCACCATTTTTCGATGGAGCTAGGATTTACACCAAAAGATTGTTCTTCCAATGGAAGTCCTAATGTGCACCTAAAACCCTAGGGAGTTGATGTTCTCTCTAGGTTTACCTACAACTGGTGCTAGATAAATGCTCCAACCCTACAAGAGTGTGGAAGCCTTATCATAGTACAGATTTAGGATCGAACCCAAAGGACAACGTGAAGAATATAGATGTCTTTGTCTCATCTCATATTGATCTAAGTTAATTGTTTACGACCAAGAGATTGATAGGATTAATCTAAACCAATCTAAAACATGCAAAAGTAAAGACAAGTATGAAATCTAGTTAAAGTTTGAAATCTAAGATTATCAGATGATGATGGATGACTGGAGTGATGCGGATATTCACCACCACTACACATGAATTATACCTGTACCAACACAACAATACCTGTAAGTAAGATACATGGATGTTGTGCAATGATGATGCCCTCTTGGACAAGGAGCATTTCACACGTCCTTCAAAGGTTGAGTAGCTCCCATCCGGTACATATCTGTGTGTCAATGGAGATATGTTCCCTATGAAGGGAGGTCTTACTCAACATCATGAAACGTGCATCGAAAGACTAACAAGCGAGCAATATTATCAGTTCGATTAGTATCCTTATATACTATCCCTCTGTCGAGGACATAGCTATGAGAAACGTGGGAGTGTTGCAATGCCAGCCATCCCTGAACAAATGGTCACTTACTTTACATCACTCCCTTCGCAGAGTGTGTTCCATCGACCTATCAATATTGTACTTTCATACGTCAACTGATTCCATTTCATAGTATGAAAGTACAACGATAGAGGTGAGTTTACTCCACTCTTTGAAAGGTATTCTTAGATACCGAAACAGATGTGTTGTGGATACACACATCAAGAACCAATGCTAAATCGATAATTGAGTCTCAAGAGTAGACGTAGACAATCCAAAACAAAAGATAGTAGATCATGCAAGAAAGTGGCCAACATTCGAGCATGCAATGAAATGATTATCATTGAATCAGAAAGATAACATTTTTAGGTACAGATTACAAAGCATGGGTAGAGGGGATAGTCCCTGCACCCCAATGGATTACACTACTGACTCCTCATAGAGGGAGCAACAAAGATAGAGAAGAAAGATAGAAAAAGCATTGTCAGAGCAGAAGAGTAGAACTGTGACAACCCGGTGTAGATCGCCCCAGTCTTCGGGACTGCTCTGACTTGATCGATGAAGTCTGTCTCTCTGCCTCGATCCTCATGTACACTTCCAGAGACATACGAGTAGGGTGAGGTAGAGCTTGGTGGAACAACGGAGATGAGGGAATAGTGGAGCAGTCTTCTGGCCTCCCGGATCTGATGCCCAAATGAGGACCCTACTAGTCCTATTTATAGGCTTGGATGGGGTCTTCACATATTTGATGTGAGAATATTTCACACGGTTTTGAGTTTAAATGGTTTGGACTAAAATGCCTCCAATCGGTCTTCATCCAAATGGTCTTGCTGTCCAACCGGTCTGGACTCATAACAGTTTCAGGTTCCGAACAATCTTCATTTCCAAACGGTCTTAGATCCAAATAGTCTTGGGTCCAAACGGTCTTGCTCCAAACGGTCTTCATTTCCAAATGGTCTTGGGTACAAACGGTCTTAGTTCCAAATGTTCTTGGGTCCAAACGGTCTTGGCTTCCAACCAATCTTGGCTCCAAATGGTCTCTACTCCAACCGGTCTTCATTTCCAAACGGTCTTCCGTCCAAACGGTCTTGGCTCCAAACGGTCTCTACTCCAACCGGTCTTCATTTCCAATGGTCTTGGCTTCCAAACTATCTTGCTCCCAAACGGTCTCTACTCCAAATAGTCTTGCTCTAATCGATCTTGCCTTGTGGTCTCTTCATCCAAACAATCTTTCATTGGTCTGCCCGTCTAAACGATCTGTTGCCAACCGGTCTTGTGCCTCAGCATCCAAACAGTCTTGAGACCGTGAGGCTTCACATGGTCTTGAGAATGTGTGTCCTCACGCGGTCTTGAGACCGTATGAAGGGTAAAACTAGTTGGATGGCCAAACCACGAGGAGATGTAGATATGTTATCGGATGGATGAGAATGATCTGCAGAGAAGAAGGAAAGTGAGTAAAGGAGGATAAGATCAAATAAACTGTTAATTAGAGCTATTAGAGCACTATTTTCATGAAACTAAGGAGACACTCAGAATAAGCCAAAACAAGGGTGGATCAGTCGATATGAGGCACAAAATTCCTAGAAATGGTGACTGTGAGGATGAATTTGGAGGATTCATCACTTGGCCAAAACCCTAACATGAAACAAATCTGGGTTAATGATGAGAATCTAATGCATCTATGTAATCTTGTGCTTAATTAGGTGTTTCTTATGGCTAGATGGTCAAGGATAAGTTAAGTTATGAATCTCTGAATCAGGTGCGTGCATTAATAATTATATGACTATGGCTTTCTTACTTGAATGTGGTACATATGTATGCTTGTTTACTTGCTCAAATATTACCATGTAGTACTGTAGTATAGTACTCGATGTTTGTCTCGTACCATGTTTTATAACTTGCAAACATAATATAGAAACTCCATTATACAAACCTCCTACACCTGTCTGAAGTTTTGGGGTAAGGACATGAGGATGTGCTTCCTACTTGAGTTATCAAGATAGGGCGGATTGTTGATAAAAGGGGTAGCTAATCTTGAGCAGCCTCATAGAGTCTTCTAGTGGGAATATGTCCATAAAAGGCCTTACGAGTACATGATATTGATGAATGCATGAAATGATGGTATAATTGGAGTGAAATGACATAAAACATGGGCTCTCATTTTGTTAAATACTTAACTTGTTTATTCTTTCTCGTTTACTTCTACAAATCTTTTCAAATTATGTGAAGCTTATGTATATGTATCTTTTATCCCTATACTCAACACCTTGTTTGCTTGACCCACCTTGTTTCACATCTTTTATAGGTTCAGAGATGGCTAGAAGTGATTTGCTTGGTGAGCTATGTTAGGTGTACTTGTTGTAGAATCCCTATTATACATGAACATCTTGTAAAATTGTACTCTTGAATATGTAAGTGAAAGCTTGTGATAAAAGGATGTTGCTTAATAAAGATTTCCTAATTATCTCACTTGTATCTAAAAATAGCTCCACAAGCTCGAGTCGCACAAGCTAAGACCGATCCATGTCAAGGAAAAGCATGATAGCCACCAAAAGCTACCCATACCAAAATTTCTACCCATCTTTCAAGAAAAAAGGGCAACCACTAGATTAATATAAATATACAACTACTAACATGAGTATGAAGATCATCATGGATATTACACATCATATACACCATCTTAGGGTCTTAGGACATCTCCCTCACCTATATAGCAAGCATCAAATATTACATTGCCTCTTTCTTTAGGGTTCAATCTTTTCATAAGAAATCTAGGGTAATTTTTTTAAGGAAACCACACACTAGGTAACTCAACTCATATACTTAGAAGTAGTCTAGAGAGGGACTCATCGTCATGTATTTTAACGTGCATATTTTTCAACATTTCACATATTTTCGAGTTTAGATACTCTGACCTTCTCCCGTGGTGGGTCGACTCATATCAAGGGGTCACCTTTTCATATGTCCCATGCTAGAGGTCCTCCTTTGTAAAGAGGTTGAGCCCCGTGTTGGTCTCAAACCATATCTCACGTATCATATCTCAACATATACAAGACTAGGTACAAGGAAGCATGCCAACCCACTAATTGTGCTTAACAAGTCACATATACCATACATGGTGCTAGATTAGCTAGGGTTGCCTGATCAAATTCATCTCATATCTTCAAACATACTTGAGCCTCTAAAAAAACTTGGGTCATATCAACATCAATGCCATTATCAACATCATTATCATCATCATCATCTTAGGTTATCTAGGCTACTCACTAGCTTATCCTTTATCATGGCTCTAGATAACTCTAGATACTACAACTAGCATCTAACCACTCTCATCTATACTTGATGTTACATCTCTTTCTCTTAGGTTACATGGGCACTCACTGCCTTTCTGTGTGTGGTAACATTTTTCATACATACATATACTAATACTTGAAATAGGTTTTCTCCAATGTGAGATGAAAACCACCATACTCCATTAGAATAAAACCAAAACCAAAAGTGAGCTACCCCATTCATTAGACATTCTAGCACCATGACACCTAGAGAACTAGTAAGAACATGGTGCAAACCTATGTAGATACCCTAAGGACATGCCAAGAACATATGTCTAGGGTTGTAGTAAGAATTCCCTTTTCTCACCCTCTTGAACCTATAGCCCATACTATAGGATATAAGGAGGAGAAAAGAAGGACTCTATGTATTACACAAGTCTACATCTAGTTCTAGAACATCTGGGTTCTAACCTAGAGGCTAAGTTAAATTAGTCCACAAAGGATGTCTCATTAAGTTTCTAGGTTTGAGATGTAAGGTTGTGTTTCATGTGAGTCATGTTTGGTGTAGTTATTGTTCATGCTCTGATACCATCTGTCACAACACCGGAATCCTAGTCTCATGAACCAAACAAATACTAAAGACAACATGCAGAAGCATGAAATGCTTAGCATACATTAACAAGTAACAAGATAAATGCACCAACAATATCTCAACATTCAATAGTATTATTAAGCAACATCCTTTTATTACAAGCTTTTACTTACATATTCAAGAGTACAATTTTACAAGATGTTCATGTATACTAGGGATCCTATAACAAGTACACCTAACAGAGCTCACCGATCCCATCACTTCTAGCCATCTATGAACCTATAAAAGACGTGAAACAAGGTGAGTCAAGCACACAAGGGGCTGAGTACAGGGCTAAAAGATACATATACATAAGCTTTGCATAATTTGAAAAGATTTACAGAAGTAAACAAGCAAGAATATACAAGTTAAGTATTTAACAAAATGATAGCCCGTGTTTTATGTCATTTCACTCCAATTATACCATCATTTCGTGCATTCATCAATATCATATATTCGTAAGGCCCTTTATGGACATCTTCTCACTAGAAGAGTCTATGAGGGTGCTCAAGATTAGCTACCCCTTTTATCAATGATCCGCTCTATCTTGATAAGTCAAGTAGGATGCCCATCCTCAAGTCCTTACCCCAAAGCTTCAGGAAGGTGCAAGAGGTTTGTATAATGGAGTTTCTATATTATGTTTACAAGTTATAAAACATGGTACGAGACAAACATCGAGTACAATACTCCAGTACTACATGGAAATATTTGAGCAAGTATACAAGCATACATATGTATCACATTCAAGCAAGAAATCCATAGTTGTATAATTATTAAATCCTGTACCTAATTTAGAGATTCATAACTGAACTTATCTTTGACCATCTATCCATAAGCAACACCTGATTAAGAACAAGATTACATAGATGCATTAGATTCTCATCATTAACCCTGATTTGCTTCATTTTAGGGTTTTGTCCAAGTTAGGTTCTAAGTGGTTTAATTACTTGTTTGATGGTCTTGTATTGATTTAGGGTCCATAATAAAGATGGATTTCGAGTTTCATAACATTTTGAGGTTCCATGCATTTTATATGATCATATCAAGATTTAGGTCACTTATGCACATAACTAGGTTATAAGACTAACAATAGGGAAAGAAGGGTCGTAGCTTATCAAGTCAAGATCTCCAAGCATAAGAGGTGATTTGGATCAACAAGGTATAGACATAAAGAGAAAAACAAGTATGGGTGGATGTCCCCAACGGTCAAGGCATCAAAGGATTCCACCTTGTCAACATGCATTCCAAAAGCCAACACATAAGACATAGATCACAAGGTCCCAACAAATGGATTAGATGGGACATATACACCAAGGGGATCATAAAGGATATATCATCTCTGATTTAAGATGGTATGGCATTAGATAGATATCCACATCAAGAAATCAAGCATGAGGGCATAAATCAAGTCACATATGTCACATAAGAAGGCATTTAAGGGTGAACTAGGGCCACACACATCATATAACCCAAAAGCGGTTGAGCTTAGCCATTTAGGTCATAATAGATCATTATGATATTGATTTAAAATAACAACTAAAGTTGGATGCATCAAAAGGTTAGAGGAGCCCCTTTGTTCAAAGTTCAACACATATCATCATAAAGGAGTCACATTCAAGCATTTCAAACCATATAAACATACATGGGAAAAAGGGAATTAGGGGCTGATATTAGAGTCATAGAGGAGCATAAGATTACTGATCTTCAAGTTTAGGTTGATTCTAGATGTTCATAAGATGCAAGATTTGTGATCTAGGACAAAGTCCATCATTAATGTCCAAACAAGTCACAAATGGGCAATTAGGGAAATTCATGAGCAATAGGGATGAACATGAGTTAAGACATAATCAAGGCACTTCTAATTTATTGAATTCATGATTATGGGGGTTTAGGTACATTAAAGTTTCAATACTTAGCATAGTCAAGCACTTATAATGGTCAAACAAGGTCAAAGATCGTACTTTTAGCAAATTCGGATATCTAGAAGAAGATATAGAACCTAAAAAATATTCATTGTGTAGGTCTTGTTGAGCTGATCAAAATGATATATTAGATCACCTAATTTGGCCAAGGAATGAGGAAGATATCCATTTTAGAAGGTTATAAACCAAACTATAGAGAAATATTGTGACATTACCGCATCATTATGCAAGGAATCGTATCCCTAGGAGGGCTATCTAGCAGCTCATGTGGGCCTTCTCTCCCAGTTCAATGGAGAGGGTCTGTTGGACCGACCATACCTCCTAGGCACCTGGGACGCTTGGTCCAACTACCCTTTTGGGCCCAATCTCTCGTGGCTGCCCGATCTCGCTTGCCCTCTTTCACAGGATTGCTCTGTTCCACTGTTGCAACAAAGGGATGAACAGGGGAGCTCCGCTACCCTCCCTTGGCATCATAGGAAGTGAGGCTGCCTGGAACAAGACGACAACTCTAGATTGTGACTAGGGTACACCGATCTCCCATCAGTGGCCTCATCCTCTTCTTTGGTCTAGAGTTGGCAAGAACATGTCCTGCCAGCGATAGCACCATCCACAGGCTACGGTGGCAGGGCGGCATCTATAGGATGATGAGGAAAATTGTGGGCAAAGGCAAGCAAGGGAAAAATAAGTAAGAGGGCGAGAGAGAAAGAGAGAAGGGTTGGATGGGGCTTTAAAAGGAGTAGGTTAGGGTTCCCCTCCATTGCCCGATTTGGGCGGAGGTAGGATAAGCCTTCCTAGCCACTCATTGATTTTCTAAAGAGGTAAGGGATGAGCGAACAAGCAGCTAGGTGGCATTTGCATCTGGGTCCATGTGGGCTAGCCCAAGGTCAGTATCCAGGGGGAAATGTGATAAAACAAGGGAAAAAGAAGGGAAACTTTATAAGTTCATATCTTGAGCCTTGAAACTCAGATTGAGGTAAAATTTATATCATTGGATTCAGAATTGAAAGATATACCTCATGAAATATATTGGATAGGGTGAAAATCATATAGAAAAGGTTCAATTCCCTTTGCATGATGGTGGCATACCAATGAATGTTACACATTTCAATTTCTCAAATTAGAGCTACATAACATGAAATTAGTCATCGAGGTGATGAAATTGGGTCATCAACACACTCAAGTAATGTGACTGATATTTAATTGAGTGAGACTGATCTCTTAAAGAGAGAGGGAGAATATAATGTATGGAGTAGAAATCTAGGTTGTCACACAAGGATTTGTGCTGACGTCATACTGTGCATTAAATTAAATATTAATTGTCAATACAATTGCAATTGGGAAACATGATGAAAAGACCAGTTCACTGGGTGAACCGATCGACTCACATGAAAACTGGTCGATTCACTGGTGAACTGACCATTTTTCCTATTGTAGGTTGTGAAAATTTATAAAATTTCAGTCCCTTCCACTCCCACACAGACTGGGAACCCCGACCTTGACCCTCCTATCAATAGAGGGATACTGGGGGATTCCCAAAGACACAACTCAATTGCTTCTGACAATTGTTATCCTTTCTGATTTTGGTAGCCAATAGAGAGCCCGAGAAAGACCTACCCAATAAAGGGGGATATCTAGGGAGAACAATTGTGGGAGAGCAAGTGGTGACTAGTACAGAAATGGGAGGGACACATCCTTCCTATATGTTCTAGTAGGATGACATGAGTTCTAGGTGGTCCGTGTGGACTTTCATAGAGGCGTAGAGGTTTTTGTCTACCTCTAGGAGGACAACGTCATCTTGTTTTCTATGGTGAGACCAAGAGCTAATGTAGATGTCGTACAGTGCAACCAGGAGAGTTGCACTACTGTAATGAGCAATTGTCATAGGACTTGTTCCAGGACCAGGTAGGAACTCGTTAAACCATCATTCCCATTACATAGTTTTTGACATGAACTTACTGTTATGGAGAATATGGATAGATAAATTTCTGTGTCAATTTCCTACTATGCTCTCATATTTCTCAACAGTGGTATCGAAGCCATGTCAATTTGCTATGCTTTGGAATAATTGATATGATCATATTTTTATTTTTCATCATTTATTTATTGCATACGATGCAAATACTTAAACTGCATAATATGCATATCTGATCAAATACCACATATAATCTTAAACTAATATATATACGATATTATATATGTGCAATTTACACACATCGTCCTAAAAGTGAGTTTTGATGGTGGATGTGTAGCATGGTTATGGCCAAAACCCAAATATCTATGTGTGGTGGGTTGGTTTCTTTTGTGCATGTTTTATCTCGATTTGCATACTGAGCCTCTACCTTCTTTTTCCCAATGTAAAAGTATTTTTCTTTCCTACCTTTTCTCCTTTCAAATGTAACTCGAGGTTTATCATTACCATGTAATAAGTTTAATAGCAATAAGATAGTTTCTTTTCCTATAACGACGAAGATGACGATCAACATCAAGCCATCCGACCATTTCACGTGACGAGTCGACTGACCAGAGGAACAAGGAGGACAAAATGCATGAATGCAAATCGAATGCCTGGTGGACCGAACTGACCATTTAGAGGTGTCTAGACATCACTTGGAAAGGAGGCCAGACGACTGACCAACTGACTGGACAAGAGGTGAGCCGACGGGTTTAAGGGTTGAACCAATCAACCAGGATTGGCAAGAATAGATATAGACCAACAAATAGTTCGTGCATGTCATATAGATCTAGGTGGTAGTAATTCCTTTTGACTTTGAGGGATCAAAGTAGTATGGCCATAACTATCACCAATGTTTTATATTGCATGTTTACATTGTGGGATATAGTATGTATATGATACGTACTATATATATGTGATGATTGGATAAAGTATATGTACTTATAAGTACAAACACCCTCAAATAAAATATGAAGTATTGGATGTTTTCCATAAGCAACACACATGAAAAGCTTGATTGACTAAGTGTGTTAACTCCTATGGTGGTGTGTTGTCTATCTCATGGAAGTGTGATAGTAATAATGTAGTCCTGCCAAGAAGGGTGCATTATTATCGTGTTGGCTTTTGGGTTAGGCTTAACTGTGTGTCTTTAATGAGATTAAGCACTAGAGGCATGCAAATGACTATGGAAAGGAGTTGCACATATCATCTATCCAAGAATTGCATAAGATTTAATTGACAAATATTGTCTACCTAAATTATTGACTATGGACGCCGACATTGGCTAGGTAATAATTGAATTGTTTTGGATCTAGGCTCACTAGAAGGTTGTATGCTACAAACTTACAAATTGATATGTGAGGGATATCTATTTAAATAAAGTAATGGGAGAAGTAATTAGTTAAATACCTAATTTAATATTGTCAAATTTTACCAATAAAATCAAATCAAATCAAAAATGAGTTTTTGATTGCAAATTATTTTGTAGAATCAAATAGTAACACACAACAACACCTTTCCTCGACAATCATTCAGTCATCAAGAAGGACAAGTTAAATGAGAACAACTTCCATGAATGGTTCAGGACCTTGAGAATTGTTCTCACATAGGAGAGCAATCTCTATGTCCTAGAGATACCAGAGCTAGATGAACCTCTTCCCAATGCACCTAAGACTGACAATGATGCTTAGAGGAAGCACTCTGAAAATGTTGTTGATGTCAAGTGTCGGATGTTGTGCTCCATGAACTATGAGTTGCAAACAAAGCATGAGAACATGGATGTTATTGAGATGGTCACACATCTTAAAAACATGTTCCAAGATCAGGCAAGACAAGAAAGATACGATGTCTCCAAGGCACTCTTCAAATAGAACATGGAAGAAGGAGATCCAGTAGGTCCTTATGTGCTCAAACTCATTGGGTATGTGAGAACTTGTCAAGACTAGGATTCCCCTTTGGGACAAGAGGTGTCCACTGATGTGATTTTTTAGTCTCTGGAAGAGTCATATAGTCATTTTGTCATGAACTACAATGAATGACTTTGACAAGCCATTGACAGACTTACTTGCATGTAGAGAACAACTAAGGCACAAATGAAGAAAGACAAGCTCAAGCCTGTGATAATGATTAGTAAGAAAAAAGGGAAAGTATAAGGGGATATGCAAATCTAAGAAGGGTTATAAAGATGGCCAAAAGCCCAAGTCTTCATATCTCAAAGAAAAAGAAGGAATAAATAAGGGATGCAAATGTCACCACTATCACCAAGTTGGATACTAGAAAAGGAATTGCCCCCTCTTCCTAGATGAAGTAAAGAAGAAGAAGGAAGAGGTAGAGGCCTCTACTTTAGGTATAAAGGTTACAAGATAAATTTGATTACTTCTTCATCTTTTATGTGATACCGGATGTAGATCTGACATACGTTGATGTACATGAGCTGATAAGAAGAAAGGCCTTTATGAAAGGGAAAGGATGGGATGTGATGAGCAAGAATTGATGCAACTTCAGTCTACATTTTGAATTTATCTTAACCCATTGGGCATGTAATAGATTTAATTGAATTTCTATTTTATTATGCCAATAAAAAGAAACATTTTACTTTATGCATCTTGTATGGACAAGAATGTTATAAATAAAGAGTTGTTATTGCTTCTATTTCAAAGATGTGACCTTGTAAGGAAATGCCCAAAATGTCTTATGATCTTTATGAGATTGGATCTAAATATGAATGCTCATAATGTAAATACCCATGGATTATAATTGATAACTCAAACAATCAACAATCGATAACATTTTCATCTAGAGCACACATATGAGAAATGCATGTCTAGAATTCATAGTAATGTTTATTTAGACTTTTGATTATTGAATCAATAAGAGACATTCAAGTCTTATATATGAGCAACATGACAAAACACCTCTCACTAGGTGTAGTGGGGAGAGGAAGCATTCAATAAGGACATGTACATAATGATGTATGAAAGACCTATGGAATAAATGCTACACAGTTGTTTGCACTTTATTATATTTACTAATAATATGTACTCAGTAAAATACAAATCTCTTTAAGTGTTCAAGAAGATACATGTATGAAGTACACAACTTCCTGAAAGATATTAAGATACTTTGTTATGATCAAATATTTAAATACTTTATAGGAAGAGTTTGAGGACCTTTTAGAGAGAATGTGATAGTGTATCAAACTTCACCTGAAACATGATGATGTATCAAAATGAAGGAATCACATTTTGACAAGTCATGATATAATTATCATTTATCTAATCTTATAACTTTCTTTAGAAACATGCTTTGCACTTAAACAATGTACCATTTAAAATGGTTTAAAAGACATCATATGAGATATGATATCAGAATGTCCCAATATGTCTTAAGGATTGAAACTTATATAAAGAAAATAGTTTCTTGAAAAGTTTATCCACAAACCATAATCGTTGAATACTACGTTTAATCCTAATCCGACAAAAATGTTTGTTTCTAGGATAACTGAGTTCCAAAAGAATCAATGGGAGTAAAAGTAGAACTCATAAAATTCGAGCTTGACAAGAAGGTACCATGGGAACAATTGGGAATCACACATTTTTGTGGAATTTCAAGTTCCTTATGTAAGACAGAACCTCATAGTTCTAGTAGAGCACATATGAGGTTGAAAGATTGTGAATCTGATGGCTTAGATAGGTTGGTCATAAGATGATGAGCCAACAAATCAACTAGAGCCATTGAGGACCAAAATCTAAGAAGTCACTTAAAGACATTATGGAGTCCATGTACACTAACAAGGCATGACCTTGGTAGTACCACCTAAAGTGGTAAAGCCCAAAAGTTGTAGTTGGGTTTTCATAAGGAGGACCAACATGGATAACATAAAAGGACAAATTGGTTGAAAGGTTTTCCAAACCAGTTCAAAGTGTCAAACATGATGAAATCTGTGACACCCCGCCATCACATAGACAACGAGATGACACACGAAAATGTGCAGAACCTCACATTACCGAAAACACGGGTTAATTAAAACTGATTTCGGGAAGCATACATGAGAGAACTTTTGCATCCAGATCCTGCAGAAAGACATGCTATATAATCATTCACAAGCCATGTTATAGGTCCACAGCTTATCGGAACCAGTTGTACTATCAACACTAGAGTTCAACACATGTTTATACATTCATAACGACCACGTACAGCCAGCAACAAGATATACAAAAATTACAACAGCTAGTATCGTGAAACGTCGTCAAACACCTACAAGGACCTGAGTGTACATGGATGACTCTAGGACTCTACTACAAAACCACCAAAACAGCAGCATCTCCATCTCTTGCCTTCTACTGTTCTTCTTGCTGCTCGGCCGCAACCTCACGACCACCACCATGTTTAGAACGATCACCTAAAAAGGGTGTAAACCAGTGGGGTGAGACACATAGTCCCAGCAAGAAACATAACTCCCCGCTGAAACTATAAAACCTCAAAAAGGTTAAAGCAGATAACAACAGATAACTGATAAAGTGTATAGCAAGAGCAGCATACTGAGAAAATCTATCATTACCATCAAGCTCACCAAGATATCCGAGAGGCATATAACCAAGTATTTCTTTATGGAACATGATTGACAAGATAAGATTTAGAAGAACTTATCACAAGATATAAGGATCGTACATACAACTGCATAGTTCAACTAGATCAACTATATAAGCAAGGCATCAATCAATGTTCCGTATTTTGCTCTAAGCAAGATATACTTATTCGGCTAGATTACATTTTATTATGCCCTGAGGAAGTGAGCCTTCCCTACTCAAATCCAACCATTGGTTGCGAAGCCCAATCCGGTTCCATACAAGGTCTAAGGAGATCCGGACTCCATGACCTCACCTTCTCGTGGTTAGTACACAAATCATCAAGCAAGACCGCAGTCTTATGCTTATAGGGCCTCAGCCTCTTGGTCAGCTCCGCAAGCTACCCATATCTTTAGCTCACCTCATCATAGGTTCTAGTGCATACATCTGAGCCATGAACACATCATGCTCATCATCACATATCCTGAGCCATGGGTCTGTTTGCCATGATCCATATATCCTGAGTCTGCAACCGCAGTTCCACTCAACCCTCCTATTTTAGGCTATGGGAAACCTCACATATTCAACAATATGCGCTCCAGGTAATCCCGCAGGATAAACCTGTTTCACCATCACCAAATACTGACGGTAATGGATTTATGGCCAGGGAAAACTACATGATATGTTCATCTATAATTGATTAGTATATTTTAAGCCAATTGTTGAGGCAAAACAAAGTATAAACATAGCCTTATAGGATTACATCATTATTGCCATCATCATACTGTCCTGGGACCTCAATCCCTCATTATATCAACCACTGGCTCTCAAGGCATCATAATCATGCATCAGCATCCTGGGAACACATCCCTTATATCATCATCAGAGGATAACACCTCAACTAGGCACTCAGCCTTATATCAGGTCCTCAGACCTATCAACTTGTTGCCCCATTACCACATGGTGCTATTCCAGCACATACATCTCATAGCTCTTATCAGGCTATGAATCCACATGAAATACTTGCATGGTTAGTATACACATTCATAGAGATAATTGAAGCCATTATATATTAACATAATGATCATGCTATTAAGTATATAAAGCAACATCCATGTAGAAGTCATAGTTTTATCATTAATCATAATCATATATCATGCCCCATACTTTGATCACAGGCATGTATCACACCATCATGTGAAGCAACATCATATGCTTCCAAGCTTCCTGGTTCACAACCTATCATTTTAACTCATCATCATATTTGTAGGATTCAAGGTGATTACATCATATCACTTGTGTTATCATTATAAGCCATATACATTCCGAGTTATCAGAACCCTCACCAAAACTCCTGCAACCCTCACGATAGGTAGCATTGGGCAGGATGACTACCCTCACCCAAGCTTATCGGCCAAGCACAATGGCCAACCCTTACCACTTGCAACGCCTCAGCGTAACACTGCATTGGGCAACACCTACCCAGGCAACGCGCAAACGCTGATGCTCAACGTCCTTAGGCGAGCGACGATGTGTTGTGCAACCAGGGCTAGTGCTATATCGTGCACTCCCCTACAGGGTGGTATCGCCCAAGACCCTATCGCCCACTTAGGGTTAGGCAACTACCAAGATCGTGACACCCAACCACCAAACCATAACGTCCATGGGAAGAGCGACTATAAGGATTCATATCGGCTAACTCAACCGAGGGTGTGTCATGCAAACACAAACCCCAAGCCCAACACATGTTTACCCATCTTGCCCATAACGTTCAAGGGAGGCTGGGGTGTCGCCCACTTCATAACAAACAAGTCCTAGGCACCACAAGAAGGCCTATCGCCCAACGAGGTCAAGCTTCTTATATCGGCCACCACTAAGGCATCATCTAGGGTTCTTGTACAACCATCATATCGGGCACCAAGCCACCAAGCTCATCATAGCATATCGACCAAGATCATCACAAGATGTATCGTTCAGAGCACACGATATAAGCTGTGTTTCCCAAGCTCTATCTCAAGCCAAGAGAACCATACTGGGCGTCAAACCAACCATCTCAACTAGGTGTAACAGTCAAGGGTACAACCCAAGGTCATATCGTGCAAGGCACAACCCCACAAGGTCATCTTCAACCTCAAGCACTAAGGAACCAAACCCTAATTGATCAAGAAGATCAGCTCACCTCTCAACAACCAAGAGAGAGGGGTTTTGCACAACCTCTATAAAAAATTGGGCAACCACAAGGATCCACCTCAACATAAGTCATCATCTATTCAAAAGATCACCTCTCAAATCCATGGTGAGAGGAGGGTGTCTCCCAAGCAACTAGAATGTAGAATCACCTCTCAAATAAAATGAGAGAGGGGGATTGCCTACATCACTAGAGCTCAAACTCACTTCTCTAGACCAAGGAGAGAAAAGGGGTATTTTTCAACAAGGAAACCCTAAACCATGGTTCGGCCAACTAGGTGTAAAGGCATATAAACCATCAACAACATCAAGAACATCAACAACATCATGCTCATTATATCCATAAGATCAACAACATGTACTAGAGCAAGAAATGTAACATGCAACATAGAGAAGGTAGTATAGATAGGGTTTGAAGTTATGTAACATGCCTTAAGCAAACTCCTCAAGCTCCAAAGCTCCAAGCTCACCACTTCGGCCACCAAGCTAGAGGAAGAAGAGATTTCCACCAAGGGGAAAGGATCGACCACCAAGCTCTCCAAGGAAGGTGTGTCGTGCACACAAGGAGGGGAGAGAAACAAAATAACTAAGGGGTTACCAAGGAAGAGAAAGGCAAGGCATATATAGATGAGGGTCAAGGTTAAACCAAGGCAAGGTGTCACCTTACCAAGGGACACTTATCCACACGTTTTACCACCTTGGAAAACACATGCACATGCTATGCCACCACTCAACCAAGGTTTGGCCACATGTCCAAGCTAGGATGACACAACCAAAGCAAGGAGGTCAACCAAGGCCAAAGGCCGACACACCACCTCTCATGGCCGACACACCACCATGGGCGATACCCCATGGCCGACACAAAGCATCATTGCCCGATACAGGGCTCAACCAAGAAAGACAAGGCCCAAACAAGGGAAAACAAGGCCCAAAAGAGCTCAACCAAGCCCAAGACAACTCAAGGCATGAGCCCAAACCTTCCTCTCAACCCTAGAGGAAGAAAAGAGAGAAAGACATCTCTCAATGTGACAACTTGCTCTCCAACCCTATCTTAGGTTATTTTGCAAGTAGCACCTCCAGCTCTCAACTAAGCACAAGCAAATCCTAATCATCACTAAAGATGATTAGCAAGCAACCAAGCACAAGGTTTAGGCAAAACAAATAGGGTAAGCCCAAAACGAAGGTCAGGGTCCTTATAAGCCATAAACCTCTACAAAGGGATTTCGTCCCCAAAATCCGAAGAGAAAAGTGAGGGATACTTCCACCTCATCTCTTCCTCAAGATCCCACGTGGCTTCCTCAACACCACGATGATGCCAAAGAACCTTCACTAGAACTAGGTCCTTCCTCTTTAGCTTCTTTACTCTTCTGTCAAGGATCGCAACCGAACCCTCCTCATAGGTCACGTATTCATCAAGTTCAACCTCAACTGGTTGTATCACTGTCCCTATGTCTGGATGACTTTTCTTCAGCATACTGACATGGAACACTGGATGCAACCTGTGCAACTCTGGCGGCAGCTCTAACTTGTAAGCTACCTTGCCAACACGTGTTATCATCGGGTATGGCCCCATATACCTGGGTGCCAGTTTGCCTTTCCGGCCAAACCTTAGCACATCTTTCCAAGGTGAGACCTTGAGATACACTTTGTCTCCCACTTGGAACTCTAAAGGTCATCGGCAATTGTCTGCATAAGACTTTGGTCTATCCTGTGCTGCTTTCAACTTTTGTTGTATCACTCTGATCTTTTCTATTGTCTGTTGTACTAACTCAGGACCGAAAAGATGATATTCACCAGACTCATACCAGCATAAAGGGGATCTACACTTCCTTCCGCATAGAGCCTCATAAGGATCTATGTCAATGCTTCGCTGATAACTATTGTTATAAGAGAACTCTATCAAACTGAGATGCACGTCCCAACTCCCTAGAGACTGCAAAACACAAGCTCATAGAAGATCTTCCAAAGTCTGAATAGTCCTTTCAGACTTTCCATCCGTCTAGGGGTGGAAAGCGGTACTGAACCTCAACTGCGTTCCCAACACTTTGTGCAATTGTTCCCAAAAATTACTTGTGAATTGAGGACCTCTGTAGGAGACTATCATTGCTGGTACACTATGCAAATGCACTATCTCGTCTACATACACCTGAGCAATCTTCTCTGCTGTCTATGTCATTTTTACCGGTATGAAATGAGCATATTTTGTCAACCTGTCCACTATTATCCAAATGGAATCATGATTCCTAGCTGTCTTTGGTAGACCAACTATGAAGTCCATGGTTATATGATCCCATTTCGATTGTGGCATCGGCATGGTTTGCAACGTACCTGCCAACTTCTAATGCTCAGCTTTAACTTGCTGACATACTGCGCACTTAGCCACAAACTCATCTACATCCTTCTTCAAGCCAGACCACCAATACAGGTCCTTCAGATTATGATACATTTTGGTGACTCCTGGATGTATAGCATACATCGACGCGTGTGCTTTCTCGAGTACTAGCTTTCACTACTACAGAAACAGCCTTTGGCATCGGTCGTTTAACCCCATTTGGCGTCGGTTTCCGACCGACGCCTATGTGGGCGCCGCTAAAGGTCGAACACTTCGGCGTCGGTTTTTTAACCGACGCCTATTTAATCTATAGGCGTCGGTCGTTTAGTAGATAACCGACGCCAAAAGGGTTCACGCCACAGAAAACGGCGTCATCTAGGGCACTTTCTGCGTCGGTTATTTACTGAACAACTGACGCCTATATGGAATATAGCGTCGGTCTTTTAGTAGATAACCGACGCATAAAGTGCCCTAGATGATGCCATTTTCTGTGGCGCGAACACTTTTGGCGTCGGTTATATACCAAAAGACCGACGCCTGTCGGTTTGATACGAATATCCGACGCCATTTCCAGGACTGCTTTGGCCACATCAGGCGTCGGTTTTTATCCAATAACCGACGCTGTAGGTCTTTGCTGACGGTTTTCTATAAATAACCGACGCCTATTTCTATTTTTTTTTTCATATCAGTTTGCAGGCCTGCTGTGGCTGGTCAGCAGGATGAGAACCTGCAGTTCAGTTTTCTGAACTGCAGGTTTACGACATCCATTGATATCAGCCTACAAATAGGCCGCAAACCTGCAAAAGTCACAAGGAAAATTTCACACAAGTACATACATTCAGACATCAATTCAATTCTCACATTCACACATATAGAAACATTCAAATACATGTATTAACATTCAGAAATATTCATTTACAAAGTATCATTCATTATCGCTATCAACATCCCAATTATATCTTACAGTTGCCACTGCTTGTATGGCTTTTGCCCATTCTTCTCTTACTTCATTTAATGCTTCCATCGTATATGGAGCATGTATATTTTTAAGCGTTTACCTATAGTGTGGTCAGTTTTAAACACCTGCAAAGAGAATGATGTATATATATAACTAATAATATAAAAATAAGATTGATATATTTCATACTAACTAATGAGACTATATATAATACCTCATGTATGCTATCGACGTCCAATGCGACATGTTTGATAATCATCTGCATAAATCGCATCACATAGTATGTGCATGCCCAACCATTGTCTTGTGTAGAACACTATAAATTGAAACATACAAAATAATACAACTAAGCACAATTCACATCAATAATATATATATTCGAGTCGGGAACTTACTTGTACGTTCTGCCAATTTATTGGCTGGTTCTTTTTCCTTGGGACCGTTCCTCCAGCCTTTTTGAATGCATCTAAACCCCTACATGTTAATATAACACAATAAATTGCATAAGTAAATAGTAATGTAATAAAAGATGTTAACGGATATAAAAATGAAATATTTCTCACCAGAATAATGGCATTCTCATTACGTGTCCAATTTTAGTGTTCAATGTACTCCCCGCAGGATCTAGATAATAAACAGTGAATGTCCCGGGGACAATAACTAGTAACTCCCAATGTCTACCGCTAGAGGTAAGAAGTTAACAATTAATAACTCAAAATGCAAAATAAAAATGGAATTTTCTTAAGTCCAAATTATAAATAAAGTAAACTTACTTGACATTGAATGGAGCTATTATTATCGTCTTCTTTTGCTGACCAAAAATTGTAAAAGCATCTATACAGTATTGTTGAACATTATCAGGGTCTTTAGCTACCAAACTAATCAATGATGGAATCAAAAATCCCACATGATCAAATGCAAATTGTTTGCAATGATCTTCGACTAAGTAGCTGCAAAACATATAGGCGTATGCATTAATATATAAGAAACCAGATCACCAGATCTTACACAAGGTATATGGATGTATAAACAAGATCTCACCTTATCCATGTCTCTATCATTGATGTATTCAGCCAATCATACATAAACAGCTCAATAATATCTTGTATAAATAAAGAGCTATCGTATGATTGACCTGCATAATCTGCATCTAAAGAAACTATTATAGGGCAATGTATATTATGTGCCCGTAGCCAACATGCCATTCCCCTACAAGCAGGACCTAACGGGTATGTTAGGTCAGTTGGAACCCAAGTTGGTAATGCGGGAAGTGGAGGTGGAGGCCTAGGTGCTCCTGGTGTCTTCTTTTTAACCTGTATATATAATTTCAGATCAGTTGACATCATATATACACATTAACAGTCTAAATCAATGTAAATTTATCTTACAATTTCAGTCGTGTAGACGACATCTGCTTCGGGCCACAATATGACCCCGCCTTCTGCCTCACCAAGTGTATCAATATCTGGGTGGGCATATGGCAACGCAACTTCCCTCCAATCGGGTAATATATGTATTGGGCTCACACGAATGTAGCCCTGCGGCATTGGAGTCCCATGAAACATTGCCCCAGGAAGGGACTGGTAAGCCTGCGCCTCTGCAACAACATAGTCTTGCATTCTTAAGCGGCATGGCTTCAATGCCTACAAATTTACGTAAAGAATGTTATACATATATACATATAATCTTGAAAACATATCATCTTGAAAAGACTAGCTACAATGTCATAAACAATACTTACAACAGACGTGCTAGGCGATGGGTCTCCAGGATTACTCGCAGTCTGTGCATCAGGAGAAGAGTGGGTCGCCATAGGATGATTGGAAGCCTGAGATGCCTGCCACCGCAGCAATTCTTCCTTGACCTTCTCAGCAACTACATCGTTGACCTTCTTAGCAACTAAATCCTCAACTCTCTTATTCTCCTATACATGGATAAAAGAAACATTAGCTTCTTATTAATGAATTTCCTTTTGCAGTAACATTCTAAAAAAAGAATAGGTTACCTCTTCTTGAGAAAGTCCCGCTCTGGGTTTGCGCTGGGATGGCCCAAAGAATGCTTTGATGCCAACACCAGCGCCGACACCTCTAACACGTCCAGGATGCTCTGGGTTACCCAGAGCAACTGTCAATTCATCCCTTGTGCCCTAAGGGATGAACGTGCCTTGTTTCCTCTGCTCGTGCAGCTCCCGCTAATCACCATAAACAGAAATTGGTAAGTTAAGAGTTGTATTTTACCATTTTTGCAGCCGCCTCAGCAGTTACAGGCTTCTTTATTTCACCCTTCTTGTTTTGCCTACCATCTATCCAGATATCATGGCGAGGCATGGGTGTGGCAGACTCCTGAGTAGGAGCAGACTCCTGAGTAGCAGCAGACTGCTGAGTAGCCACAGACTCCACCTGTAGTCTTTGGCGAATGCTTGCATAGCCTTTTGGACCCATAGTGTGGTCATGCACATTCAGTGCACGCCTTGCTTTTTGTGCGTCACTGAGGGCCTAGTTAGTATGCACATTAATGATTTGGTTAGTAGCACTAAATGTTAATCTTGAATAGGTGAATACAATGTATATTAATTAAATTGGGAGTGACGCCTAATACCTTGAATTCTTCAGATTTTCTTGAAGCAACAAAATTGTCCCAATCTTCTTTGTCCAAGAAGTTCCATTGTTCAAGGGCTGACTTCTTCTTCTTATCACCCTCTTTTATGTATTCTCTGTTCAGATTTGTCCTATAATTCCTAAGCATCTTTCCAGCACGTTGCATCACACTTTTACGATGCAACTTCTCATCCAATGCAAACAGATTCTGTAAAATAGAAATGTTATTAACTAGTATCCAAAATAGAATTGCAAATAATAGAATTTGTAATCTACAAAATAGAATTGCAAATAATAATAACTCACGCATAAATCCTTCCATATCAAGTCTTTTTTCCCTTGAGGAACTTTATGCCAATTATCATACTTAACACCACAATGGCTCCGAGTGGTACACCCAAGATAGTTTACAAAATTATTGCGGTTCACTCCAATTGCATTTCCTCCATTATCAAACTCCACCACCAATTTGGATCCACTACCACTTAGCGCTAATAACTTCTTCAACAGAGTGATGCCCCTTTTCTTGTTAAGTGTTTGGTGTTGCGCATCAAGTTGCTCCAGTGCTTCAGTGGGTACAGGTACATCATCAACCTAAAGTTTGACAAAAATAAACACACTAAATTAGCCCAATATAGAAATATAGGATATATGACATAACTAGAAGATAATGAATTTTATAGAAATACATGATATGTTTTTATAACTTACATTGGTATCCTCGCCATGCTCGTCATGGACAGCATGCTCATCATGGACTTCATGCTCATCATGGACATCATGCTCATCATGGTCAGCCATCTGAAAATGTCATTAAAAAGGCAAACATTTAGCATTTGTATTAACTATAAAAAGGCAAACATTTAGCATTTGTATTAACTAGAAAAAGGCAAACATTTAGCATTTGTATAAACATACATGTCTCTAAAATTGTGATCTTTTATCAATTAACAATCCTTCATTGTGATCTCCGCGCACATATAAGTCATCATTAGCTTCAATATTTTGTCGAGTTGGCAACCCAATTGAGAATGGACTGGAGTCATCATACTTATCATAGTACTCTTCTTCATCTATAGGATCTTCAATGAATTGTCTTTTACCATGAAGAACAACCGACCATTTATCATTCGCAGGATCATCGATATAGAATATTTGTTTCGCCTGTGATGCCAATATGAATGGTTCACCCTTCTCGCCAATCTTTTCAAAGTTCACCAAAGTGAAACCCAATTCATCCACTATAACTCCTTTGGTGTTATCAACCCAATTACATTTAAAGAGCGGAATTTTGAAATCTATGTAGTCAAACTCCCAAATGTCCTCAATGACACCGTAATATGACATTTTAGCTTCACATGGACTCTTATCCTTTGCACTTGCAAAGTACATAGTCGACGCTTGAAGAGTGACCCCACTATTTTGGACGACACTCTTATCATCTTGGCACTTTGTGTAATATGTGAATCCATTAATGTCAAACCCTTCATAAGACATAACATTCGGTTTTGGTTTAAAGGCGAGGCATTTGATAGTTTCTGTAATATCATTTGGTGTTTTAGATAGTTGATGTAAGACTTTATCTTCAAACCACTTAGTAAAAGTCTTATTATGCTCTCTAGCAAGCCACATTGAACTTGCTCGAGGATGTTGTCTCTTTATGAAATTGGTATGTTCCTTGATATAAACACTCACTTCGTCCATATTGTGTAAAATATACAAGTGAGCTTGTTCCAACTGCTCACGACTGATTACTTTCACCCGTGATCCCAAAATTCCTTTGCCCTCCTCAATATTCTTGTCATTATCAGGAGTGTCATTACCACTGAGAAAGTCATTGTAAAAATCCATAACCTCTCTCGCCACATAACCTTCAATAATACTCCCTTCAGGCCGATAACGGTTTCGAACATCACCTTTAAAAACGCTCATGTATCGTTCAAAGGGATACATCCAATGCAAGAAAACTGGTCCCAACATTTTCACTTCCCTAGTCAAGTGGACAACAAGATGTACCATGATATCAAAGAACGAAGGAGGGAAATACATCTCAAGCTGACATAGGGTAACAACCACTTCTCTTTCCAAATTATCGAGAGTATCAGGGTCAATAACTTTACTGCATAGACTGTTGAAAAAGAAACAAAGTCTGGTAATTTCAAACCTTACATGCTTTGACAATATAGATCAAATTGCCACGGGTAATATTTGTTGCATTAGAGTGTGACAATCATGAGATTTAAGACCTATCAACTTCAGATCTTTCATTGATACCAATCTACGGATGTTGGACGAGTAACCATGTGGCACCTTAACATTTACCAAGCATTCACAAAAAGTTTTCTTCTCCTTTCTAGACAACGTGTAACAAGCGGGAGGTAAGTATGTTCTTTTACTACCCATTTCACGTAATTCTGTTAATTCTGACCTTATTCCCATTTCACGTAGGTCCAGTCTGGATTTTATCCCATCTTTAGTC
This sequence comes from Alisma plantago-aquatica, assembly GCA_963693085.1. Classification (NCBI taxonomy): domain Eukaryota; kingdom Viridiplantae; phylum Streptophyta; class Magnoliopsida; order Alismatales; family Alismataceae; genus Alisma; species Alisma plantago-aquatica. Next base: position 1,939,164,863 of record OY856409.1, read on the forward strand.
TTACCAGGTATATTTAACAGAGTACCAATGATGCTATCACAGACATTTTTCTCAACGTGCATTACATCGATACAATGCCTGACTGTCAAAGAACTCCAATAAGGAAGATCCCAAAATATTGAATTCTTCTTGAATGAAGAATTGTCACTCCGTGTGGCCATACTACATTGTGATTTCTTACCAAATTCATTGACAATGTCTTTTACTCTTTCATAAACAACATCCCCTGGTATAGGTTTAGGTGCACTCCGTTCATCATTCCATCCATTGAATGCTTTGCGCTTCCTACGATACGGATGGAATTTTGAAAGAAACCTTCGATGACCAAGATATACAGTCTTGCCGCCATGTTTTAGTCTTATTGAATCAGTGTTTTCTTCACATATAGGACACGCTTTAGCTCCTTTGACACTATATCCAGACAAATTCCCATATGCTGGAAAGTCATTAATAGTGCAAAACAACATAGCATGCAAACGAAATGTCTCTCTTGCTAAAGCATCATAGGTCATCACACCTTCAGCCCAAAGTTTCTTTAAGTCATCAATCAAAGGTTCAAGATAAACATTGATATCATTTCCGGGTTGTTTAGGGCCCGATATCAACAATGACAACATAACGTACTTATTTTTCATACACATCCAGGGAGGAGGATTGTATATAACAAGCATGACTGGCCAAGTGCTATGTTGGCTGCTCAATGTCCCGTACGGATTCATCCCATCTGTACAAATCCCAAGTCTTAGATTCCTATCTTCTTCACCAAATTTGGGGTACAATAGATCAATCTTCTTCCAATGTGGGGAATCAGACGCATGTCGCAGGATCCCATCATTATTTTTCTTAACATCTGCATGCCACCTCAAATTCTTCGCATCTTTCGGATTTGCAAACAAGCGTTGAAACCGTGATATTATAGGTAGATACCACAACACCTTGGCAGGAGAACCAGTTTTGGACTCCCCTGAAGTCGTCAATTTATACCGTGACGCACCACATTTTGGACAATCTTTCAAATCTACATAGTCCTTTTGAAATAATACACAATCATTCAGGCATGCGTGTATCTTCTTGGCCTCCATTCCCATTAAGCACAACATTTTCTTTACCTGGTATGTTGAGATTGGCAGCTCGTTTCCTTCAGGAAGCATTTCTTTCAACAAAGTCAACAATGAAGTGAAGCTTTTGTCGCTCCATCTATTGTTAGCTTTCAACTTATACAATCTCAACACAGCGCTAAGCTTCGTCAACTTAGCACAGCCTGTGTATAACGGTATCTCAGCCTCATGCACAATGTTTCTAAAGATAGGAGGTGGATCGGTGTGCTCTACCCTACAACTATCCAGCATCACATCAACGATGTCTGCTGGAACTGGTTCGTTCACATTTACATCATCGGAGGCAATTTCTTCTTCCACCCAAGCACTGCTATCGACATCTACTGGTTTCGATTTTGAAATCTCTCCATGCCAGTGCCATTCTGTATAGCCCTGTACAATCCCGTTGCACATGACATGACTTTTGATTTCCTCACCAGTGTTGACTTTCAAGTTGTTACCGCAATGCCTACATGGACAGTAGAACCTATCTGTAGGTTTTTTCCTATGTTCCTCGGCAAATCTAATAAACTGATCAAGACCAGATATAAACTCTGGGGTGCAACGATTACGAATGGACATCCATGATCTATCCATTCTATGATCAGAGAAAACAAGTATATATTAGGAAACAAGTATATATTAGGAAAAGATTAGGGTATACACTTACATCCTAAGTGTATAATGTGATGTCATTCTTATATATAATAAATGTGTACCACCTATCCCATCCTTGAACACCTAATCTCACTAGTAAGTGTATAATGTGTATTGGGATTTCAAGAAAATTTCGGCAGCATTTCCCCGCTGTTCTCTAAGTACATATGTACTTAGAGAACAAACGGGGAAATGATAACGAAATTTTCTCGAAAACCCAATACACATTATACACTTACATCCTAAGTGAGATTAGGTGTTCAAGAACAGTCCCAAACCGGGGACTATCTAAGATTTACTCCTAATGAGTCAATCTTGGACGGGTTTCTAGGCCAACAAACACATTTGATGTCATTCTTATATATAATAAATGTGTACCACCTATCCCATCCTTGAACACCTAATCTCACTAGTAAGTGTATAATGTGTATTGGGTTTTCAAGAAAATTTCGGCAGCATTTCCCCGCTGTTCTCTAAGTACATATGTACTTAGAGAACAAACGGGGAAATGCTGCCGAAATTTTCTCGAAAACCCAATACACATTATACACTTACATCCTAAGTGAGATTAGGTGTTCAAGAACAGTCCCAAACCGGGGACTATCCAAGATTTACTCCTAATGAGTCAATCTTGGATGGGTTTCTAGGCCAACAAACACATTTGATGTCATTCTTATATATAATAAATGTCTATAAACTATAGGCAACATGGTTAATCCTAATCAACAGAGCATTATTAAATAATAAATCAAGAAATCAATAGTTTCAAACAAAAGGTCTAGGAATCTTTACTAGACATTATATGTATCCCTAATCATCATATTTAACATACTACATTATTATGAACATCCAGATTAGATTAAGTTCATACTATGTTATAACCATTGGTTTAATAACCCTATTTCCGCATGTACATGTTTATCAACTTTAAAACCCTATAATTCATGAAATCATTCTAATTCAATTTAATATGTTGGGATCACATAATTATATAATGACATCAGAATATATAGAAGAATCATAATTAACATGATTAACAACATGCTCATCAAACTAGGGTTTTCTTGAATATCATCTAATATTTGTGTACTAGACATTATATGTATCTCTAATCATCATATTTAACATACTACATTATTATGAACATCCAGATTAGATTAACTCTAATCAAATACATTACATGCATTTTTATCACAACAATTTAATCGATGCAAAAAAAAGTAGAGCAGCTAGCAGCGGGAAGACCAACCTTGTCAGAGGGAAGAAGGTAGAGGCTCCGGTGGCTCTGGCTGGAGGAGTAGCTAGCAGCGACGACGGTGGAGGAGCAGCTAGCAGCGAGGCTGGAGATGATGGTTGCGGTGGCGCGACGGCGGTGGAGGAGCACCAGGGGCGTGGCGGCGCCTAATCTCAGGCGTGGCGGTGCCTAATCTCAGGCACTGGCACTGGAGCAGCAGGGGCGGTGGAGAAGGGAAGAAGGTGCAGGAGTGGCGGAGGAGAAGGGGGCGCCGGAGAAGAAATTTCCGGAGAAGGGGGCGTCGGAGAAGAAATCACCGGAGAAGAAATCGGCGGCAGCAGAGAAGAAAAGGTAATCGGCTCGCAATGAAACAGAAGAAAGGGGAAGAGTCGGGCGATCGCGGGTAATAAAGTTCCCAAATAGCGTCGGTTGTTTCAAACAACCGACGCCTAAACCTCTTTAGCGTCGGTTGTTTTAAACAACCGACGTCCAATTGGACGATATTTTCACGAAATTATTTGGCGGGAACCACTTTCAGCGTCGGTTATAAAAGGATAACCGACGCTGAAAGTGACACTTTTCGCGCAAATTTCCATCGCACATACGCGTCGGTTTTTTATCTACATAACCGACGCTGAAAGTGACACTATTTTTTTGCTCGAAAATTGGATTTCGCGGGCGAATTTAAGCGTCGGTTTTTTATAAACAACCGACGCTGTATTCAAAGCGGTACCCGTGTCTGGCTGGTCTTCGAATATAGACGTCGGTTTGCCTAAATAACCGACGTCTAATATTATAGGCGTCGGTTTTCCTAAAGAACCGACGCCCAGAAAAGCGACACTGAATGTTGTTTCTGTAGTAGTGTTTCTTAGATTATCCCCATCGGGGACCACCATTCTACCATGATAGCAAACTAGTCCATCCTCAGACTCATGGAACCCATCACGCTTTTCACTGCCAAGCTCTGACCTGATCAACTACACTGTATCATCTGCCTATTGTGCATCTTTGATCTGCTATCTCAACGTAGGCTTGACTTGCATCTGTTCCAACAGTCCTGCCAACAAGGAAACTTCCAACTGTATATTCATCTTCCGCAAGGAGACAAACATATCTCGCTTATGACATACCAAGGAACTCAATTGTGCCTTCTTTGTGGAAAGAGAAGAAGACTTTCTGCTAAGCACATCAGCTACCACATTTGCCTTACCAGGATGATACTCAATGGTGCAATCATAATCATTGATTAGCTCCATCCAACGACGTTGTCGCATATTTAGCTCACTTTGCGAAAAGATATACTTCAAGTTCTTGTGATCTGTAAATATCTGACACACCTCCCCATAAAGATAGTGTCTCCAAACCTTTAACGCATGGACCACCACTGCCAACTCCAAATCATGTGTCAGATAGTTCTCCTCATGTTTCTTAAGCTATCACGAAGTAAAAGAAACCACATGATCCTCCTGCATCAACACACAACCTAAGCCCTTCTTGGAAGCATCATAGAAAAAAACATAGCCCTTCCCAGGCTCTGGCAGCACTAGCACTGGAGCACTTGTCATCTTCTCCTTCAAACTTTGAAAAGCCTGCTGACAACAATCATCCCAGATAAAAGGTACACCCTTACTGGTCAACTTTGTCATGGGCAACGCGATCACACTGAAGTCCTTTATAAACCTCCAGTAGTATCCTGCCAAACCTAGAAAACTACGAACTTCTGTCGGCATCTTTGGTTGCTCCCAATCTGCAACTGACTCCACCTTCTTAGGGTCCACTCTAACTCCTTTTACAGATATCATCTGTTCCAATAAAGTCACTTCCTTCAACCAAAACTCACATTTGCTGAACTTGGCATACAACTGATGTTGGTGAAGAAGAGTCAACACTTGTCAAAGATGTTGTTCATGCTCTTGACTGTCCTAACTGTAGATCAAGATGTCATCTATGAAAACTACAACAAACTGATCTAGAAACGGACAGAACACCCTATTCATCAGATCCATGAAAGTAGCAGGTGCATTGGTTAGCCCAAACGGCATAACCACCAACTCAAAGTGACCATACCTCATCCTAAACGCTGAATTTGGTATATCGTCCACCTTAATCCTCAACTGATGATATCCAGACCATAGATCGATCTTTGAGAATACTATAGCGCCACACAACTGGTCAAATAGATCGTCTATCCTGGGTAGCGAGTACTTATTCTTGACCGTGACTTTGTTCAACTACCGGTAATCTATACATAACCGCATCGACCCGTCCTTCTTCTTAATGAACAACACTGGAGCACCCCAAGGCGACGTTCTCGGTTGGATGAAACATTTCTCCAACAACTCCTATAACTTCTTCTTCAACTCTGCCATTTCTGCTGGAGCCATCCTGTCAGGCGTCTGTACAACTGGTTGTGTTCCTGGTACCAGATTGATCTCAAAATCAATCTCTCAGGGTAGGGGAACACCGAGGAACTCATCAGGAAACACATATGCAAACTGTCGGACAACCGTCACCTCCTCGAGGCTAGGACCTTTCGCCTTGGTATCCACGACATGAGCTAAGAATGCTTTACAACCTTGCCGCAACAACTTTTCTGCCACCATTGCTGACACTAGACATGTCAGAAGAATCTTCCTATCTCCTTGGAAGATCCACTTCTCTCCACCGTCATCAACTACTGCCTACTTGGAACCATAGTCCAACACAACCTTATACTTCTCTAAGGTATCCATCCCAAGGATCACATCGAATCCATGCATATCAAGTGGTATAAGATCCACTTGTATACTGTGTCCTGAGAAAGACAAAACACAAGATGAACACTCTTATCGAAGTATCGAAGAACCATCGAGAGGGGTTTCTAACAATAGGCTATCTTTCTTACAACTAATAGGTAAAGGACAACTATCAAGCAGACTATGTGTGATAAAAGAGTGCGTAGCACTGGGGTCAACCAAAATAGATATAAAGCAAGAAGAAGACAAATCAGAATGAAATAACTCCATCCGACCTGTCACCACTCACGGGTTGACTATCGCCTCTGGCTGACTCATAGCATAGAATAAAATTGTTGCTTGTCCACGTCCTCTACTCCCTTGAGTAGACGATCCTGCTTGTGACGTTTGACTGCATCCTCGCCCTCTACTACCACTGGGATGTGGCATGTCTGACCCTTGTTGATTCTATCTCAGTTGTTGTGTTACTTCAACATCTCTCTGTGGGCAATTTGACCTCAAGTTCCCAGTCTGTCCATAGTGATAACATGACCTACCTTCTGTCTGCGGCCTAGATGACCCTATCACTACCACAAAAGATGTACTATGCACCTTTGATGGTGAAGAAACATAACCTCTTCCCTTACTCAGAGACCACTGAGATGGTGTACAAGAATTCTGCATTACGGAAGGTGTTGAAAACCTTGGCTTCTTGAAGCCACCAAATCTATGTCCCTGGAACTAAACATGCCTTTTCTTGGTCATGGACTCCCTTTTCTCCTTAACCGATCGTTCAATCCTACGGACGAACTCCACAAATGTGGCAAACCGCTCCCGATTCTCCAAAGTAGCAGCAGGTGTCGACGACTCAACACTTAAACCTTTCTCAAACCGCCTGGTCCGCTCATCATCTGTCGCCTCCATGTGAGGAAAAAACCTCAGCAAGTCCATGAACTTGGCTTCATACTCGGTGATGCTCATCAATCCTTGGTGTAGACGCTCAAACTGGTTGATCTTCTCGTCCAGATATGTATTCAGAAAGTATCTGTTGACGAACTCTCACCGAAAAACTCCCAACTGATCTCCTCATTGGGTCGCTTCTCCTCCTCGATGGCCCACCAGTGGCCAGCACTGCCCTTCAGAAGGTAGACAATGTGATTGACTTTGTCTGCTTCAGGGATGTCAAGGATCCAAAAGGCCTTCTCAAGACTTATCAACCACAGATCAGCATCTTCCGGATCAGCCGTTCCAGCATAATTCAAAGCTCTGACTCAGCAAAGCCGCTCAAAGGTCTTACCAATACTCGATGCTTCACCATGGGGAGCCTGTGCTCTTGGATAAGGCACTGGCACTCGTTCTACCATGTGATTCATCGTAGTCATCAACTGCCCCATAAGATGTTGGTATGCATGATTTTTGAGAATGGTTGGGTCAAGTTGGGAGACCTCAGGAACCCGATCTTCATGTGCATGCCCTCTTGCTCCATCAACTGATGCAACATCACTGCTCTTGGAATCATGTTCTTCATAGTTTCCAGACATCTTTAAGCTTTATCTTCCACTGAGAGCAGAAGGTTATTGTAAGAAAATCTAGATAACTCACAAGAACAGACGAAAACCTAGTCCTAGATCCCTATAGACTCAGTGAACCTAGAGCTCTGATACCAAACCAACTGTGACACCCTGCCATCACACAGACAATGAGATGACACATGAAAATGTACGAAACCTCACATTACCGAAAACACGGGTTAATTAAAACCGATTTCGGAAAGCATACATGAGAGAACTTTTGCATCCAGATTCTACAAAAAGACATGTTATATAATCATTCACAAGCCCTGTTATAGGTTCACAGCTTATCAGAACCAGCTGTACTATCAGCACCAGAGTTCAACACCTATTTCAACACTTGTTTATACATTCATAACGACCACGTATGACCAGCAACAAGATATACAAAAATTACAACAACTAGTATCGCGAAACGCCATCAAACACCTCCAAGGACCTGAGTGTATAGGGATGACTCTAGGACTCTACTAAAAAACCACCAAAATAGCAGCATGTCCATCTCTTGCCTTCTACTTCTCTTCTTACTGCTCGGCCGTAACCTCACGACCACCACCACGTCTAGAATGATCACCTAATAAGGGTGTAAACCAGCGGGGTGAGACACATAGTCCTAGTGAGAAACATAACTCCCTGCTAAAACTATAAAACCTCAAAAAGGTTAAAGCAGATAACAACAAATAACTGATAAAGCGTATAGCAAGAGCAGCATACTGAGCAAAGCTATCATTACCATCAAGCTCACCAAGATATCTGAGAGGCATATAACCAAGTATTTCTTTATGGAACATGATTGACAAGATAAGCTTTATAAGAACTTATCACAAGATATAAGGATCATACGCACAACTGCATAGTTCAACTAGATCAACTATATAAGCAAGGCATCAATCAATATTCTGTATTTTTCTCTAAGCAAGATATACTTATTTGGCTGGATTACGTTTTATTATACCCTGATGAAGCGAGCCTTCCCTGCTCAAATCCAACCATTGGCTGCGAAGCCCAATCTGGTGCCATACAAGGTCTAAGGAGATCCATACTCCATGACCTCACCTTCTCATGGTTAGTACATGAATCATCAAGAAAGACCGCAGTCTTATGCTTATAGGGCCTCAGCCTCTGGGTCAGCTCCGCAAGCTACCCATATCTAGCTCACCTCATCATAGGTGCTAATGCATATATTTGAGCCATGAACGCATCATGCTCATCATCACATATCCTGAGCCATGGGTCTGTTCGCCATGCTCCATATATCCTGAGTCTGCAACCGCAGTTGCACTCAACCCTCCTATTTTAGGCTAGGGGAAACCTCGCATATTCAACAATATGCACTCTAGGTAATCATGTAGGATAAACCTGTTTCACCATCACCAAATACAGACAGTAATGGATGTATGTCCAGGGCAAACTACATGATATGTTCATCTATAATTGATTAGTATATTTTAAGCCAATTGTTGAGGCAAAACCAAGTATAAACATAGCCTTATAGGATTACATCATTATTTCCATCATCATACTATCCTGGGACCTCAATCCCTCATTATATCAACCACTTCTTCTCAAGGCATCATAATCATACATCAGCATCCTGGGAACGCATCCCTTATATCATCATTAGAGGATAACACCTCAACTAGGCACTCAACCTTATATCAGGTCCTCAGACCTATCAACTTGTTGTCCCATTACCACATTGTGCTATTAGAGCACATACATCTCATAGCTCTTATCAGGCTATGAATCCACATGAAATACTTGCATGGTTAGTATACACATTCATAGAGATAACTGAAGCCATCATGGATCAACAGAATGATCATGCTATCAAGTATATAAAGCAACATCCATGTAGAAGTCATAGTTTTATCATTAATCATAAACATATATCATGCCCCATACTTGTGATCATAGGCATGTGTCACACCATCATGTGAAGCAACATCATATGCTTCCAAGCTTCCTGGTTCACAACCTATCATTTTAACTCATCATCATATTTGCAGGATTCAAGGTGATTACATCATATCACTTGTGTTATCATTATAAGCCATATACATTCTGAGTTATCAGAACCCTCACCAAAACTCCCGCAACCCTCACGATAAGCAGCATCGGGCAGGATGACTACCCTCACCCAAGCCTATCGACCAAGCACAACGGCCAACCCTTACCACCTACAACGCCTCAGCGTAACGCTACGTCGGGCAACACCTACCCGGGCAATGTGCAAACCGTGACGCTCAACGTCCTTAGGGGAGCGACGATGTGTCATGCAACCAAGGCTAGTGCTATATCGTGCATGCCCCTACAGGGTGATATCGCCCAAGACCCTATAGCCCACTTAGGGTTAGGAAACTAGCAAGATCGTGACGCCCAACCACCAAACCATAACGTCCATGGGCAGAGCGACTATAAGGATTCATATCAGCTAACTCAACTGAGGGTGTGTCATGCAAACACAAACCCCAAGCCTGAAACAGGGTTACCCATCTTACCCATAACGTTCAAGGGAGGCTAGGGTGTCGCACACTTCATAACAAACAAGACCTAGGCACCACAAGAAGGCCTAACGCCCAACTAGGTAAAGCATCTTATATCGGCCACCACTAAGGCATCGTCTAGGGATCTTATACAACCATCATACCGGGCACCAAGCCACCAAGCTCATCATAGCATATCGGCCGAGATCATCACAAGATGTATCGTTCAGAGCACAAGATATAAGGTGTGTTGCCCAAGCTCTATCTCAAGCCAAGAGAACCATACTGGGCGTCCAACCAACCATCTCAACTAGGTGTAACGGTCAAGGGTACAACCCAAGCTCATATCATGCAAGGCACAACCCCACAAGGTCATCTTCTACCTCAACCACAAGGGCACCAAACCCTAATTGATCAAGAAGATCGACTCACCTCTCAACAACCAAGAGAGAGGGGTTTTGCACAACCTCTATCAAAAATCGGGCAACCACAAGGATCCACCTCAACATAGGTCATCATCTATTCAAAAGATCACCTCTCAAATCCATGGTGAGAGGAGGGTGTCACCCAAGCAACTAGAATGTAGACTCACCTCTCAACTAAAATGAGAGAGGGGTATTGCCTACATCACTAGAGCTCAAACTCACTTCTCTAGACTAAGGAGAGAAAAGGGGTATTGCTCAACAAGGAAATCCTAAACCATGGTTCGGCCAACTAGGTGTAAAGGCATATAAACCATCAACAACATCAAGAACATCAACAACATCATGCTCATTATATCCAAAAGATCAACAACATGTACTAGAGCAAGAAACGTAACATGCAACATAGAGAAGGTAGTATAGCTAGGGTTAGAAGTTATGTAACCCTCCTTAAGCAAACTCCTCAAGCTCCAAAGCTCGAAGCTCACCACTTCGGCCACCAAGCTAGAGGAAGAAGAAGAAATTTCCACCAAGGGGAAAGGATCGGCCACCAAGCTCTCCAAGGAAGGTGTGTCATGCACACAAGGAGGGGAGAGCAACAAAAGAGCTAAAGGGTTCCCAAGGAAGAGAAAGGCAAGGCATATATAGATGAGGGTCAAGGTTAAACCAAGGTAAGGTGTCACCTTACCAAGGGACACTTATCCACATGTTTTACCACCTTGCAAAACACATGCACATTCCATGCCACCACTCAACCAAGGTTCGACCACATGTCCAAGATAGGGTGACACGACCAACGCAAGGAGGTCAAACAAGGTCAAAGGCCGACACACCACCTCCCATGGTTGACACACCACCATAGGCGATACCCCATGGCCGACACAAAGCATCCTTGCCCGATACAGGGCTCAACCAAGCAAGGCAAGGCCCAAAAGAGCTCAACCAAGCCAAGACAACTCAAGGCATGAGACCAAACCTTCCTATCAACCCTAGAGAAAACAAAGAGAGAGAAAGACATCTCTCAAGGTGACAAACTTGCTCTCCAACCCTATCTTAGGTTATTTTGCAAGTAGCACCTCCAGCTCTCAACTAAGCACAAGAAAACCCTAATCATCACTAAAGATGATTAGCAAGCAACCAAGCATAAGGTTTAGGCAAAACAAACATGGTAAGCCCAAAACGAAGGTCAGGGTCCTTACAAAATCCCTTTACCAATGAATTTGCTTATTATTGTAGCTTGTTGAGACTATGTGATTTGGCATATGAAGATTAAAACCACATTCCTTAATACAATAATTAAGAGGAAGTGTACGTGACACAACCTTAAGGTTTTATAACTTTGTGAATGCAAATAAAGTATGTAAGCTACAAAGTTCAATCTAGAGATTGAAATAAATATCTCAGAAATGGGATCTTATGACTTGATAAAATGGTCAAAGAGTTTGACTTGAATTAAGTTAAAAGATGAAATCTATGATTACAAAATATTTAGTGAGATCACATATAAATATTCCACATATTGATGAGGAATAACATCTCTATACTATAAGTATTCAAATTTAGCATGGAAATCACCTTCATCATGAAGAATTAGGTGAAACGTCCTATATAATAGGAATTAGGATCTATAGAGATAGTCTTGAAAGTTTCTTAACCTAATAATGAGCCCATATATTAGAGAAATGTTGAAAGGGTTATCATGAAGGATTTTGTAAGAGAAAATCTATCCATAAAAATGGGATCAATTTCTCATGAATCCAGTGTTCCAATTCTTATTAAGAATGGAAGAGATGCCATATGCATTCACATTTGGATCTATCTAAAATATAATGTACTCATCCCATAGTCTTGTATGTATTGGACATGACATGATGATATTACTTAGACTCCAATGGAGGTTATTGGAATGACATCCATTAGTACTTGCGAAGCACTAAGGCTATGCTGCTAGACTAATGCAATAAGGAAGAGTTGGATGTAAAGGGTTACATTGATGCAAGCTTCTGAAATGGCAGAAAATGATTGCGATATAACAATATGTGTTTAATCTTAGAGAAAAGTTATTAGGTGGAAAGAGTTCTAAACTAACACACCGTTAATTTTAAAATTCCAAAATAGAAGCCAAGTATCCTTGTATTGAGAACATAGGAGTGGATAGTGTATGGATCTAGAAGTTCATATGGATGAACTTATGGATATTCCAATCATTGATGACATAGTAGAGATACTATGTTAAACAATGGAGCTACTGGTTAGATAAGGAGCAACATATCACATATTATGGAAATTCCATCTCATATGAGATATTGTACAATAGCAAGATGTGAAATATGAAATATGCTGGCTATAGAAAAATATTGCTAACCCACTGGATTAGTATTTGCCTGACAGAAACATGATGGACATGTTTAGATCACTAAGAATAATATTCATGGGTGATTGGATCTAGGTGAAAGTGGGAGTTGGTTGGTATGTATGCCCAGAACGCTAATCATATGATGATTGTGATGGCATATTACATAAATGATTCGATAAAGGCAAACTTCCAATTCATTCTATTTCACTAAGTTATGAGATAATGAGGAAACATAATGAATGTCTAAAGAATGAAATTACTCAATGATGTATGTCTTCAAGTACGTGACTTGAACAATGAGATAATAAGGATGTCAAGAGTAAGTACATTCTTATTACGTCCCTAGTCAGATGTTACTATGGAAGGTAGATGGACAATAGTAACACTAAAGACTAGAGTGCGGATTGGCTGATGACAAAATCTCATTAGTCATTATATGTGATATCAAACCAAGCACATAAATACCTGTTAGACAATAGTGTATCAGATAGACCCACTTTGAGAGTGACACATGGAAACCATACATGGTTGTTATAGTCATCTCTCATAGTGAAGGTGGTGATTGCGGTTCTCAGACTTGAAGTCACTACACTCATCACATGTCGTTCGGTGTGCTTTGATATCATCCACCATGATCTTGAATATGGGATGCCATAAAGGTGATGATTGGGTGTACTGTGACACATGGGGATGATTATGAGTGATGTAGACAAGATTTGTCCATCCTATAGGAGTGTGATATCCTGGCCACCTAATAAGAGAGATTGATAAAAGCATGTGCATGCATGCACATGCACATATGAATCAATATATGATATTGAGGTTACATATATCTCAGATAGTCTGCTCTAGATCAAGAAACATAAATTGAACATTGAGAGGATGACGATTCCATGCCTCGAGTTCATTATGTATATAAGAGGCAAAGGAATTAGAAAATCACTATAACACCTGACACAAATTGTAGGTTGAATTTGTTCTCCAACTTTATTGATTATTTGGTAGAAATGATATGTGACCAGACGCTGCTCTTTTCTTGTGATGTCATAAATTAGTTGTGGACATTCACTGCCTATATAACATGGAACCTATGGGTTCACACACATAGGATACACCTAGAAGAAGAGTTTAATCATGAATAATAATTAAATTGATGGCTAAAGTGTTTAGGTATTCAATTTAAACAACATTGATTGAAAAATGACTGATTGGACAGTTGAACCAACCAATTCAAGTGTTGAACATATCATTTTAGTGGGTTAGGTCAATAGAACCAAGTTTGGCAATTCTGGATAGTGAACTAGCCGGTTCAGGAAGTGAATCGATCGTCTTAGGTCCATGAACATGCAGACTCATGTTGTGAACCAAGCGGTTGGTGGATCAACTCGATTGATTCAAGGATTTGTGTTGAGGTCATATTGCATATTAAATCGGATATTAATTTCCAATACAATTGCAATTGGGAAACATGATGAAACAATTTGTTCACTAGGTGAACCGATTGGCTCACATGCCAACTGATTGGTTCAGTGGTGAACTGACCATTTTGCCTATCACAAGTTGTGAAAATTCATGAAATTTCGGTCCCTTGCACTCCCACACAGACTGGGAACCCTGACCCTCCTATAAATAGAGGGGCATTGGGGGCTTCCTAGGGACATAACAAAATTTCCTATAATGATTATTGTCATCTCTAGTTGTGGTAACCAATAGAGAGCCAGAGCAAGTCGTACCCGGTAAAGGGAGGGATAGCAAGGGAGAACAATTGTGGGAGAGCTAGTAGGTGACTAGTATACCAATGGGAGGGACAACTCATTCCTTTTTATTCTAGCAGGACGATAAGAGTTCTAGATGGTCCGTGTGGACTTCTATAGAGGCGTGGAGGCTATTATCTACCTTTAGGAGGACAACGTCAGCCTTCTATCTGTGGTGAGACCAGGCTACTGCAAACGTCATCTGAGTGTAAGAGATATACACTACTATAATAAGGATAGTCACCGGACCTGCTCCAGGATCATGTATGAACTCATTAAACCATCCTTCCCATTACATAGTTGTTGGTACAATCTTACTGTTCAAGGGAATATGGACATATAATTTTTTTCCACTTCCTAATCTGTGACCATATTTCCCAACAATATATACATATATTTATCATCTATTTTTTAATGAAAATGACTCCATAAGTCTGGTCATCTTCACAAACTTTGGCTTCATTTTTGTAAAAAAAATAATGTTGTAGCTCTCACATATAATGTCATTTTTTAAAAGTGAGGTTGCCACTTAGCTCACAACTAATAGGGTTACTTTTTTCTTAATAAGTGACATTATAGATCTCACACATAGAGTCATTATTTCTGGAAAATTGATGTTCTATTGAAAACCCAGGAAGCACTTATTGGTCTTCTCATCTTTTGGAAAAAAGACCGACATCATAGGGTATCATATTACCCTGACTGTGAAATAGAGTGATCACTTTACACTCACACAAAACCCTTCTTTCTTCTTCCATGTTGGTGACATTTAGGGTTGTTGAATGCGACCACCTCTATTCAGTTGTAATTTGGATGCCACCGATACATTCTTCTACTTTAGCTTTTCCTCCACCACGTGTGCCACTTGAGCTATGCAGCCACCGCCATTCATTCCATCATCATCCTCAGGAAATCAGCCTATCATCATGGAATTAGTGCCAACACTACAACACCTCTCTTTGTCAAAGCCACCAATGTTCTATCACTTCTTTCCTTCCTCCTTCTCAATGCACACACCTCCTTCCTTCCTTAATGGGCATGTAATTGTGTTTATGCACTGTTCTTTGTTCAGACACAAACACATAGCCTTTGCTAGAGTTTTTTTACACTCCACATAGGTATGTTCTTTCAAAATCTCAATTTCAATAATATCTATTTAGTTATGATCATTAAAAATGCATGTTTTAAGTGATGATAATCTAATGAATTTGAATGAATTATATGACAATGAATATATCTCGAGCATCTAATTATAAATAAATTTTATTGATAAATTTTATATGATTTTTTTTACTAATGATAAATTTTAAATTAGTTATAAACTAATTTTGTCAAAAAAAAATTGTATAATAAATTGTGTTTACAAGTGATAATTATAAACTAATATCATGAGACGTTTAAACTAACTTATTAAAATGAAACTTATATATATACATATGCTTAGAAACCCATCCGAATTTATTCATTAGGAGTAAATTTTGGATAGTCCCCAATTTGAGAATATTTTTAAACATTTAATCTCACTTAATATTTACAACTAACAAGGCGTCATGGAAGGCGGCCGCCTAGGGTTAGGCGGAAGCGGAGGCCGTGGTCGAGGAGGAAGAAGCGGTGGACTTGGAGGTGGCGGTCATGGCTCGGGGATCCCCCCTCATGCGGGGAGCCAACAGGGCCCTAACACCACACCAGGAGATTTTTAATCAAAGCCATCTAACGGAGAGAATCATGAACAAACCAAGGAGAGGTCATATATGGAAGCCATGAAAGGGTGGAAGGTCTCGTCCGCTCTTAAACCTATTTCCTCGGACACCCTCACTAATGATGATATTCGTGTGGATCACAGCGGCACACTGCCAGCGATCACGATCAACCCGACGTCGCTTCCTACGCTTCTGGAGCCATGGAAGTACGTTATTATCATCAAGCTCATAGGCAGAAGTATAAGGTTTCACACCCTTGTCAACCGACTCTCCATTCTCTGGACACCAACCGATACTTTTTGAGCAATAGACCTTGAGATGGGGTACTATGCATCTAATTGGCTAATGAAATGGAGTTCGTCAAAGCCATGATGGGAGGTCCTTGGATGGTGTTCGGAAACTATATCTCTGTTCAATCATGGTCGGCGGGGTTTATGCCTTCTGATCCCATCCCAAAGCACCTCGTTGTCTGGATGTGAGTGAAGGACCTTCTGATTTTCCTATTTCAGAACAGGCTTCTTGCGTGCATTGGCAATCTGGTGGGTAAAACCATCAAGATTGACAACACGACGTCTGCCAGCGATCGTGGGAAGTTTGTCCGCCTCATGGTCGAGGTTGACACAACAACACCACTCCTCCCAGCCATCTTCCTCAATGAAGAGAACTACATGATGGAATATGAGAACTTACGAACAGTTTGCATGCAATGTGGTCATTTCGGTCACTCCATGAAAGACTGCACTCACACCCAGCCATTTCTCCCCAACAAATCCTCATCATCCACTGCACCGATTCTCCGCACGCCATGTACCTATATTGAGGCAATCCACGCCCCCAAACCTCAACGACATCAGGCGGCCAAGAAGCCTAACCCCAATGGTAACCAGGGCAGCCCTCCTAATGCTAATGAGATGGACCCTCCGACAATCAATGCGGGGCTAGGGGACCCTCCAGCCAATGCTAACTTGAAACCTGACTGGGAGACAGTTGTTAGCAAGAAGAACAAGAAGAAAAACCAGACTAAATATGGGCAGTCTGCAACACTGGGGAACACCTCCGGTAACAAGAAAGCCCAGGGGAATTTGCAGGCTAACACCGTGATCACCCTGGTTGATGATGAAGTCTCCGAGGGTAGAAACTTGGTACCCAATGAAGGGGAGTCTTTCATATTTGAAAGCCTAGACCCGCCAGTCACCACTACTTCTCATCCAAACACCTTCCAATGGGGCAACTCGGTACGAAGGAATAATGGAGTGGTCCTAGGAAGTAGGCAAATTACCTACCAACATGTTGTTGCTAGCCCTGAAAGGGTGCGTAAGAAGGGGAAGTAGGCCCATGGGGCAGGCCATACCAAACCGCTGGGAGCCCAAAAACAGCTTGACTTCACATCAGAGAGCCTGGCCATGGACGAGGTGGCTCCGAAACAAATGCAAGTTATGGAAGAAGTTGGACAAGGCGACGAAGGCCCAAGCCAGGGCCTGCTCGCTGCAATCCAGTAAACCTCCCACCCACTCATTCTTAATGTTTAACGTCATCTGCTGGAACATTCAAGGAGCAAGATATAAACATACTATTTGTCTTCTTAAAGAATACAAAATCAAATATAAACTACATATGCTGGTCCTCCTAGAAACCAGATGCAGTGGTGCCTCAGTTGACACTATCATCAAGAAGCTCGGTTTCTCCTCCTCCCACCTCGTTGAAGCACTGGGTTTCTCTGGCAACATTTGGATCCTTTGGTATGATGCTCGTTGTCATGTTGACATCCTCAAAAATCACAGGCAATTCATCCATTGTCGGCTGAACATGTCCTGGCATGCCACATTTATCTACGGTTGTCCCACTCCTTCTAAGTGAAAGCTTCTATAGCCCAGGTTGCTAGAAATATCAGAGCAGGTTACCGATGCATGGGCAGTTCTGGGTGATTTTAACACGATGCTTGACCACTCATAGAAGAAGGGTGGCAAGCACTTCGACAGGGCTAATAGCCGTCTCTTCAATGCCTTGCTACAACAAACTGGCCTTGCGGAAGTCAAAACTAATGGCCAATTCTACACTTTCAAATGCCACCAGCTACTGGGAAAGCTGGATAGGGTCCTCACAAATGACCATTGGCTTACGGCTGAAAAGGCCCTCAACAGTTCTATCCTGCCTAGACTCCATTTCGACCATAACCCCATCCTTCTTACTAGTCAACCCGACAGGGATGCTCGGCTTGCTATCTTCAGAACAAAGGCTAGCTGGAAGATTCTACCGAACTTTGAGAGAGATGTCATGCCCTTATGGGACAATTCAAAACCTTTCCTAGTCTCCCTCCCTCCATTTCAAAGTGTTGTCCTCAAATGGGAAAAGCATTCTCGCAAGCAGAAGAACATGCAAAAGAACTCAATCCTCGCCAATATGGACCGCTGCCAGGTACGAGACAGTGTCAATCCATGCTCGTCTAGCGACTCTTTGTCCTCCATTTTAACATAGCAGCACTCTAACATCCTTCTTGCTGAGGAGCTTGATTGGCAGTAGAAATCACATATCCAATGGCTACAATGCGGCAATGGTAACACAAAATTTTTTCATTCTTATGTTAAAGGGCGCCGCCATGCCACAAGGATCGCCAGGTTGAGAAACGCGAATGGTGACTGGGTTGACACTCCTACTGACATACAAGAGGCCATCTTAGACCACTTACACTGTCTTATGGCACAAAACAACAACACTGTGAATAGCCAACACACCCATAACTACATTGGTATCTTCCAAGCTCTCACGCCGCAGGCTCTCAATTTCATCGCAAGAACCCCTGGATAGGATGAAATCTGCAAGACGCTCTGGTTGATGGCACCATCAAAAGCCCCTGGCGATAATGCTAATTTATTGTTTGAGTCATCAATAACTTTTAGGTATTATTATTTTATCTCATGCATATCAAGTACCACAAGATAAATAAGGCATCACCATAAAAGATCATATCTTTGAAATTGAAACATAAATTTTATTAATAGACATCCTTGTCATTACAAGATGCCGAAATAAAATGTTTCTATTTATTAGAAAAAATAGTAGTTCATAACTCTATTACATGCTCTTTGGGATGAAATAAACTAAAAGGTACTTCTATCTATGGCAGCAACACTTGCTCCAATGTTGATGACTGTTCCTTCTTGGTCCTTTAAAGGCCATCACTTCTTTTCCGATTCTGCACATCATATATGTCAGATCTATATCTTGGTATCACATACTTGAGATAAATAAGTATTTTAAGTTTATTTCATAATACCTGAGGTGGAGACTTCCATCCCCTCCTTCTTTAGTTCATCTATGTAGAGAGGGAAATTTCTCTTCCAATGTCCTGGCTCATGACAATGGTGACATTTGCCTACCTTGTTCACCCCTCCCTTGACTTGGGCTGCTGGCTAGCATTAGAACCTTTCTTTTCTTTGCCCTTGCCTTTGCCTTTAGACTTTCCCTTCTTTCTGTTGAACATCATCACAGATTTGGGTTTTTCTTTCTTAATATGTGCCTCGGCTGTCCTCAACATGCCCAACAACTCTGTTAGTGACCTGTCTAAGTTGTTCATGTTGTAGTTCATCACAAACTGATTGTAGGATTTTGGCGACTATTTCAGTATCACATGAATAGCCAACTCTGGTCTCTGAGGGAATCCCAGTCGAGTTAGGTTCTCCACATACCCAATCATCTTGAGTGTGTGAGGGCCTACTGGGTCTCCTTCTGTCATGACACACTTGAACAGTGCCTTGGAGACATCATATCTCTCTTGTCGTGCCTGATCTTGATATGTGTTCTTGAGATGTTGAACCATCTCAATGACGTCCATGTTCTCATGTTGTCTCTACAACTCATAGATTCATTGAGCACAACATCAAGCACTTCACATCAATGGCATCCCCATTATGCTTCCTGTAAGCATCCCTTTTAGCCTTTGGTGTGGTGGGAGTGGGTTCTTCTGGCTCTAGTGTATCTAGGACATAGAGATTTCACTCTTGAGTGAGAACAATTTTCAATGTCCCAAACCAGTCGTGAAAGTTGTTTCCATTTAGCTTGTACTTCTCAAGGACTGATTGTAACGAAAAGTGATTATTGTTGGTAGCCATTTATTCTACAAAAAGGAAATTTGCAATTTTAGACTAAAACTCTTTTGATTTGAAAATTGATGATGTTTAATTAGGTCTTTAATTAATGTTCACTTCTCACTATTTTATCTCAATTTGATAACCCTCATTATCAATTCGGAAGATTGCAGCATACAACCTTCTAGTGAGCAAGATCCTAATTTCATCGAAGTCATGGACCAGCGAGGGCTGTCACCCACAACTAGAATCTTTCAGGTAGCCATCCTTTGCCAATTACATCATATGTAACTCTTGATAGATGTCATGCACAACTCCTTGCTATGTTCATCTTTATGCCTCAAGGTGCTTGATCCAATCAAGGTCACCTTGTTAAGTCTGACCCAAAAGCCAACACAATGAATATGCACCCTGCGAAGGCAGACCCACATATTCACCATCACACTTCTACGAGATAGACAGTGCACCACATGAAGGCAGGTCCACACTTAGTAGATCAAGATTTTCATGTGTGCCACTTTTGGAAGGCATCTTCAACTTAATATGTTTGTTGAGGGGTTATAATATGCTTATATATGCATATATGTATCCAATCACCACATATATAGTACGTATCATATACATGCTATATCCCACAATTGAAAATATGCAATAATGAAAAAGTGATGATTATGTCCATCCTATTATAGTTCTTTGGAGCCACAAGGAACTATAGTTATATAAGGTCTACATCACATGCAACCTATTATTGATGAAGATCTATGCTTGCCAATCCGGGTTGACTGGTTTAACCTTTGAATCGGTCAACTTGCCTCTTGGCCAGTCGGTTGGTCTCCTCTAGCTGGTCATTTGGATCCTCCAGATACGCTTGTCTGGTCGTCGGGGCTTCTCATTGGTCCACCAACTCCTCCTCAATCGGTCGTCTCGGTCCATCAAGCGGTCATCTTCAGTCTTCATCATAACAAAAAATAAAGCTAATCCTATTTTACATAATCTTTGTGAAACCTTGAGTTACATTCGAGGGGAGAAAATGTAGAAGAGAATCTCAAGTTATCTCGAGTTACATTTAGAATAGAAAAGAGGGCTCAGTGCACAGACCGAGATGCAAACAACCATAACCAACCACACACATGCACATTGGGTTTATAGGCCATAACCATACTACACATCCAACATCAAAAATTGTTTTAGGGAGACGTGTATCGATTGCATATATACCATATCATATATGTATATATTGGTTTGGGATAATGTGGTATTGATTGGATATTCACATTAGTCATTTAAATATTCACATAATATGAAATAAACAAAAGATGGTAAAACAAAAATCCAATCATATCGATTATCCCAAAACATAGAGTATTGACGTGGATATGATACCACTATTGGGTTTTATGTGGTCAGATTAGGCAGTGGAAACAATTTTTTTACTTGACCATAAACCCATAACCAACAGATCACATCAACATCTATGTAATGGGAAGGACGGTTTTAGTGAGTTATACCTAGTCCTAAGGCTTGCTCAGTGACTATACCTCGCAGTATGTGCGGTCTTCAACCACATGTCTTCAACGGTGTCTGTGCAACTCCTAGTCTTGACTCAGACTACGGTTGATTGTCATCCTCCTGAGTGGAAGAAGTCTCCTTCCTCTATAGATAGTCAACACAGACTACTAGGAACTCTAGTCATCTTGAAGAATGGACTAGAAGGAGTTGTCCCCTTCTGTTGGTGTACTAGTCACTAACACACTCTCCCACAACCCGTTGCTATTCTGTAGTTGTCTTTCCCTCGTTGTTCCTCCCTGGACGGGTAGAACTTGATTGGGATCTCTCAATTACCGAAATCGAAGAGGACAAAAACTTTACAAAGCAACTGATATTCTGAGTTGTGTCTCTTCTGTGTCGGGAGAAGCCCCCTATACCCCTCTATTTATGGTAGAGGGCAGTGTCAGGGTTCCCAGTCTGTGTGGGAGTAGAAGGGTCTAATTTTTCCATGAATAATTTCACTGTGGAAGGCGAACCGATGATTTTACTAGTGAACTGGTTTGTTGGCATAGTGAACCGGTCAGTTCAAAAGCTCGACCTGCTTGCAATTGACTTTCCTAATTTGTTTCTAATTAATGCAAAGATTAATTCTTGTCCCAATCGAATTGAACAAGTGAAATGGGAAACTTTTCTCACGAACTGGGAAACCCAACACATGCTCATTTGGCCCAAGTGAACTGATCGGTTCACCAGAGTGAATCGGTCATCTCATTGACCATGAGCCGATCAGTTCACCTAGTGAACCAGACGGTTGGTTGTCCAAATTGTATAGAACTCAGTCAATTCAGTTCTCAATCAATTTGACACTCTAATCAGTTGGATCAACACTTGAACTAGATGATTCTGAGTCAAGTCTATTAATTGAATGTTTGATTGAGTACCTAAAAACTTTAGTAATCAATCCAAAGATCATTCATGGATAAACTCCTTTTCCAGGTTAATCCTATGTGTGTGACCCTATAGTTCCCATATCAAGTTGGCAGTGAATGTCCATAACTAGCTTATGAAATCAAAGCAAAGATAGGTTCCTAGTCACAGGTGAATGCTACCCAAGTGAGTGGAAAGTTGGAGAACAAGCTTCAACCTACAGTATGTGATTGGTGTTCTAGTGAATGTATAATTCCTTGGTCTATGATATCCTAAATGAGTTCAAGGCATGGAGTTGTCATCCTTTCAATGTTCATTCATGTTTCTTGAACTAGAGTAGACTGTCTGAGATACATGTGAACTCAATATCATATATTGATTCACATGTGCATGTGCATGCTATTCTCAGTCTCTCTTATCAAGTGTCCTAGACATCATACTCCCTTAGGAGGGATAAATCCCATTTCTATCACTCACAATCTATCTCATGTGTCAAAGCCACCCAATCATCACCTTTGTAACAACCCATGTTTCAGGACTGCGTTTGATGATGTCAAAGTGTACCCAATCACATTCGACTAGTGTAGTGATTTCAGGTCTAAGAATCACAATCACCACCATCACTATGAGATATTATTCTGACTACCATGTCATGGTTCCATGTGTCACTCTCATGGTGGATCTGTCTGATACACTGTTCTCTAACATGTATCTATATGCTTGGTTTGATATCATATATCATGACTAATGGGACACTGTCATCAACCAACTCACAATCTAGTCTTGATGTGTCATTGTTGTCTATCAACCTTATACAATGATATTTGACTAGGGACATAACAAGAATGTACATACTCTTAGCGTTCGTATGATCTCATTCTTTAGGTCCTTAACCTAAAGACATACATTATTGAGTATTGTCATTCTTTAGACATTCATTCTGCTCCATCATTTATCTCATAATTGATTGAACTAGAATAAATTGGAAGCTTGCCTTTGATATTTATCAAATCAATCAGAACATATGCCAATCCAATCATCATATGATTGGCTCTTTGGGCATACATACCAACAAATGTAGTGTGGGGGGGTGTATCCCCCTACTTTACACCCCTAGTAGCTTTGAAATCCTCCATGAGATATCCATTCCAAGCAATAGATTCTCACCAGAGGTGATGATCCACATGATGAGGTTGAGAATGTTGTTGGGGGTAGATGTTTTGCACATTGTATCATAGATGAATGACCAACTCATCCGATCGTAGACATTCAAAAGGTATAACTTTGTAACCATGTTCCTCTGGACATAGATCTTAGTAGCAACAGAGTGCATAACCTCCTGAATGATGATGATGTTGTCAGTTATATTGTGGCAACACATCCCGCTATCACACAGACAGTGAGGTGTTACGCGTAAACGTACGGAAAACACCATAAACCACAAATTACCAAAAACATAGGTTAATTAAAACCGATTTCAGAAAGCGGATAAACCAAGAAACTATTACACTTAGATCGTCATCCTGCAAATAAACATTTTATATAAACATTTACAAAGCTGGATACGTGCCCACAGCTTAGGAGATCAGCTGTCCTATCATTACATGAGCTCATCACCTGTTTATATGTACATAACGGCCCACATCTGGCCAGAAGCAGGATATACAAAACATCAACAGCTATACATTGTGAAACAATGTCAAAACATCTCCAAGGACCTAAGAGTACATGGATGACTCTAAGACTCTACTACAAAACGACCAAAACAGTAGCATGTCCATCTCTTGCCTTCTACTGCTCTTCTTGCTGCTCGACCGCAACCCCGCGACCACCACCACGTCTAGCTCGAACACCTAAAAAGGGTTATAAACTAGTGGGGTGAGACACATAGTCCCAACGAGAAACATAACTCCCCGCCGAAACCATAAAACCAAAGGAAGATTAAAGTAATAGAAGTAGATAACTGATTGAAGGTATAACAAGAGCAGTCTATATAGGAAAGCTATTCATACCATCAGGCTTACCAGATATACAGAAGGCATATAACCCAATATCTCTTTATGGAACATGATTAACAAGATAAGATTTATAAGATCTTACCACATAACATAAGGAACATATAAGCAACTACAAGTATAACAAGATTAACTATGCAAGCAAGGCCTCAAACAATGTTCTGTGTTTTGCCTTAAGCAATAAATACTATTCAGATGGATTATGTATTATTATACCCTGAGGAAGTGAGTCGTACCGCTCAAATCCAACCGACAGATGTGAAACCCGGGGCCGGTGCCATACAAGGTCAATGGAAGAGCCGGACTCCACGACCTCCCACCTCATGGTCAGTGCACGAGAACCAAAGCAGGACTGCAGTCTCGTGCTTAAGTGGCCTCAGCCACAGGGTCAGCTCCATAGGCTACCCTTCCTCTAGCCCACCTCGGTACAGGTCTCGGTGCTAGTATATATGAGCCACGGTCCGTTCATCGTGCTCCCTGAGCCATGAACACACTCATGCTCTATCACACTGAGCCATGGGCATATTCACCGTGCTCTACATATATCCCGAGTCTGCAACCGCAGCTGCACTCGCATCCTCTCTATTTTAGGCTAGGAGAAACCTCGCATATTCAACAATATGTGCTCCGGGTTAACCCGCAGGAGAACCCATTTCACCATCACCAGCTCCTGACGATGATGGATCTATGGCCAGGGCAAACTACATGATATGTTCCACTGTTATTAGTTAGTATATTTTAAGTGGATTATTGAGGCAACCAAGTTGTAACACATGCATAACATAAAGCTACCTCATTGTTACCACCATCACAGTATCTTGGGATCTTCATCCCTCATCACAAGAAACCACTGCCTCATAAGGCATTCTCATCACTTTGGGATAACAATCCCTGATCTCAACATCATAGGATAACACCTCAACTTAGGCACTTTAGCCAACATCAGGTCCTCAGACCAAAACACATCATGCATGTTATCTCATCATCAAGAGTAACCATCAAGCAGTGTTACTCACACATATATACCTCATAGTCTTTTACCTGGCTATGCATCTATATGAAACACCTGCATGGTTAGTCTACACAATCATCATAGATTAACAGAAAGATCATATTATCAAACATAGGGCAACATTGATGATTATATGCTTTATCATTCATGCCTCAACCTGTGACCACATACATAGGGCATATCATCATGCAAGGCATCTTATATACTTATTATTTACTCAGCATTATACATATGATTCAAGATGATCATAAACATAAGTAACATAATGTCAGGTTACATAGATGTGATCAACCATATCAATTACTATATCGAGGGTCACCATCATAAACCAACTGTGATTACATGAACAAGAACTAGCATCTAGGTTTTCCAAAAGGAACAAGACCCTCACTAGAAGTGCCCACTACCCTCACAAGAAGTGTGACGGGTAGGACACCCTCACTAAAGGTAGTATCAGCCAGGGTACTACCCCCATATCGCCCAACGCTACAACCTCATCACGGTCAAGCAAACCAGCCACATATCAGCCAAGCACTAGTAGGGGTGTCGGGCTACCAGCTCAAGATGTATCAGGCAGCCCTAGGCGTCGTGCACCTATGTGTATCGTGCAATAGGTGTCGTGCAACCACATGTGTATCGGGAAACCAAAGCGTAACAACCATCAGCATATCATGCAACTAAGCCCAAGGGCGTGTCGTGCAACACCGTGTCGTGCAACGGCACATTGTGCACTAGGGATATCAGCAACATACACACAACAAGGCATAACGCCCATCTAGTCTCGTGCTATCGGCCAACACACACAGGGCTAGGGCCAAGGGGTAACACCCACTACAGAACTAGCTAGCAACGCTTCCACAACATCAAGGTATAACGACACCAAGCCACCTCCTAGGTTATGTGTGTCGGGCAGGGTACTCAGCATAGTGCGATGCCCGACACAACAAGGCAAGGACCAGGGGTGTGACTCCCGTTACAACACCACAACATGTCGACCAAAGCTCTAGGCCAAAGGGGGATATCAGGCAGCATCACCTCCAAGACCATATCGGGCAAGATGCAACCCAACAAGGCCGTCATCATCCTCAAGCACAAGGGTACCAAAACCCTAATGGATCAAGAAGATGGCTCACCTCTCAACTTAAACGAGAGAGGAGTCTTGCACAACTTCATATCACCAATCGGGTAACACAAGGATCAACCCCAACAAAGGTCTACAACCACCACAAAGCTCACCTCTCGAATCCATGGTCAGAAAAGGGTGTTGCTCAAGCAACTAGAAGACAAGCTCACCTCTCAACTTAAATGAGAGAGGAGTATTTCCCATGATACTAGAGTTCAAGCTCACTTCTCTAGACCAAGGAGGGAGAGGGGTGTTGCTCAATAAGAAACCCTAGAACATGGTTCGGCCAACAAGGAGCAACTAAGCAAGAAACTAAACTTAGCAACATACATAACCGATATGATCATAAGCAACATACAATAATATAGAAGAAGGTAGTATGGTTAGGGTTAGGAGTTATGTAACCTGCCTTAAGCAAGCTCCAAGCTCCTAGCACCAAGCTCCAAGCACCACAACAAGAAGAAGAGCAAGGCACTCTAGGGTTCAGCCACCACTAGAGGAAGAAGAAGACTCCAAGGCAAGGATCGGCCCCAAAGCTTGCAAAGGAAGAGGGTATCGAGCACCAAGGGAGAGGGAACTAAAGGGATCCTTAGAAAGGGAAAGGAAACACATATATAGAAGAGGATGGAGGAGAAACCAAGGTAAGACAAGGCAAGGTGTCACCCACCTAGGGACACTTGTCCATGAGTAATGCCACCACTCTAACATGCCCTAAACACATGTCCAAGGCCATTGCCACATGCAAGCATCAAGCACCAAGTGTGCACTAGTGGTGACACAAATGAGGTCAAAGGGGTCAAAGAGGTCCATGGGCGACACACCTCAACACCATGACCGACACACTCCCTAGGCCGACACACCACAGGCCGACACATCTAGGCACTCTTGCCCGATACAAGGTCCAAAGGAGCAAAAGCAACACACCACAAGGCCCAACAAGGCTCATACAAGCCCAAAGGAACTCAAGCAACGAGCCCAACTCTTCCTCTCAACACCAGAGGAAGCAAGGAGAGGGAGGAACACCTCACAAGGTGACAAACTTGCCCACAAACCCTAAACTCGGGTTAATTGCAAGTAGCACCTCCAGCTCTCACCAAAGCACCAACAAACCCTAATCACCACTAAAGGTGATTAGCAAGCAACTAAGCATCATGGTTAAGCAAAGAAAACATGATAAGCCCTAAACGGAGGTCAGGGTCCTTACATATATGATGCCATGGATGAAACTCATTTGGAAGGGGAACACTTAATTAGGAAGGAAGAGTATGATTCTTTCAACTAAAACCTTATAGATGAACTTGAGACTAAGATTCTTTAAGGCAATGGGTCTCAAGGAGTTTCCACTCTCAGGTGTAATGATCTTGGGAATCAACACCAAATTGGAGTTTGCCATTGTAGTTGAAGAAAGGAACCAGAGAAACAATTTTAGAACATGGTCTTGATAGAAACTTTTTTCCAATTTGTCTTCAGGTTGTTGCATCAACGTTGTCAGGCCCTAAAGCTTTGATACAGTTTTCATGTTTCAAAGATTTCCATATTTACACTTCATCTGGTATCTTGCTAAGCTCATTCATCTGGTCCACAAAAAGAGAAGGAAAGTAGTCGGTGTAGTTGGTACCATGATGTAACCAGTCTCTATGACCGACTTCAGTGAAAAGGTTAGTGAAGAATGTCTGGATAACCTGTTGCAAGTCCTTCCTCTCTTCAACCCAGATTCCCTCATCAACCCAAGACCTGATACATCCGTCACTACCTCCTCTTCAACTTCCTCGCCAAACTCATCACTCCGCACCAAACCATAGCACCACCGCGCCTACCTAAGATCCTGATGTACCATCACGTTCAAGTAAGATGTTGAAGAGACTTAAGTGTATATAGTAAACACTTATATATTCATTCAGATTATTAAAATGGAAATTTTGTTAAATTTTCATGAATGTTACATGCATTATTGTAGACTACACATGGATTGATGCTTGAGTCCCCTTAACATTGTCTTACTTGGAAGTGGGATTAGGATAGGGAAAAATGATCTAAAAAATTTTCATTAATTGATTAAGGGGCTATAATTATGACCTAGCATGCCAACCTAGCTTAAAATATTGATTTGCTCACGATGATCAGGTGTTGTGTCAAATTTTAAACTAAACTTTTAAATCTTTATAACCTATTAAAGAGGAAATCTAAAATAGCATGACAACCCACTTGGTATACCAACCTAGTTTAAAATAATGATCTAGATTCAATGGTCGGGTGCCTTAATCTTAGTTGACAAAAAAAGGAGCCTATATGGCCCCAGTTAATTCTATAATTCTTGCATATGGAAACAAGGGGTGAATTTGTTCCAACATGATGAGTACCTAGTTAATGGTAAATCATCAAGTTTGTTGTGTGGAGATAAATCTTATAGAGTGATATATTCTTGAGAATAGAGTCTAGATATTAGTTGTTTATCTCACTAGAGAAACGACACTTTTAATAGTAGGATTGTCATCCAGGTTAGTAATACATTCAACAAAGTAAAAATTTCCATTTATATTTTTTTAGTTTCATCCTTATGAATGCATGTAGTATTCTATGAATCTTGACTTGGATATTATTGTTTGAGGACAAGTAATGGTTTAGTCTTGGTTTGATATGATGTACGTAATTGATACTATTTTTATGCCTTAATTTACAATGCTTATATATCAAATTCTATGTTTTGGTATAATTAGGCTTGAATTGCATTATTAATGCAATTAGTTGTTTCTCTATCATTAAAGGAATTTTATTATATAAATCATGATAATTGGTTCATCTAAAACCAACACTACCTTCTTTACTGAGAAAAGGGACTCAAGTAGTCAAGCTCAACCTTTTCATTGAAGGACATAACATGTAGGCTTCCTCACACACTATATCCATCTCCATGATTTTGCTCAAGTTTAATAGAATAGGACATGACGTGACTTCACAACAACACATCATGCCTGATCTCAGTGGTTGCAGTCTACTTTGACTTCAATAAGTATGGCATGCTCCTCCCCAACACGATGCATGACACATTGTTAGAATATCACAAACGATATCACACTCTTTACACGACATGTCCGGCCAACAACAAGATGTGTAATCTCATCAATAAACTCTCCATAAAACCATCAATACATTATGTCAAACCCTTGACATGTCATGCCAAGCAATTTTTGAGCATGGCTCTTGGCAACTGTTAAAAAAATGACATGTTCCATCTTAGACATTTGTGTCTCAATGATTTTTCTAAAAAAGTAAAGTTCAAAAGAGTAATTGTAAGGAGATATCTCTCATTTTCTTGTTTGAAATTCAAAAAATGAGTGGGAGGCGACCCAAACGACGATTCCATTCTAGAAGAGGCTGAAAGGAAGAAGAAAGTTAAGTGGGTGGATTTCCTCCTCCACAAGATTGGGAAGCTTCTTGTACAACTCCTTAGTAGAGGGTCTCTCCTCTACTCATGTTGTATCATGTTTCTCTTCACCTTTTCTCTATTTTCCATTTCTACTCCATGGAACTTGTTTATCATGTGGTTTACAACCTTAGTTGTGAAGTAATTATGAACAAGAAGTAGTTTAATGTATTTAGTGCTTTTTTGGCATCTATTACTCATGTGATAGACAACAATATTTAATATTATGAATTTACTTCTTTGTTTTAGTAATTAATTATAGTATTTTATGGAAATCTGATTAATATTCCAAACATCCCCAAATTCGGTAATACCCTAGAGGGATATAAATTTAATGGAAGATAATTAGAGATCAAATTTCCTATCACATGAGAATGATTAGGAGAGTATTGTATTTATAGTCTCCTCTACAAATCATCCAGGCGTATATGTGAATCTCTTCAAAGGGATTTAGGAGACTGTGTTATCCTAAGCTAGAATATTAGCCAAGAGATATCAATTTTCTATGTTGACAATTTACAGGAAGGAGTCACTAATCATAATTTGGTGTGAGGTACGGACAAAGAGTGAATTAAATCTATTTTGTAGGAATGTTCATCATGTGAGTAATAAGTGTCAAAGAGTGAATTAAATCTATTTTGTAGGAATGTTCATCATGTGAGTAATAAGTGTCATGGCACCCGATTTATTTTCTTTGAATTGATAATTTAATAGAGATTATATGACACACTTTTATTTATTTTGGATTTTAATCAAACTAATCATTTTCCTCTTGTATTGCATATTGAATTCAAATTGTTGTGTGTTTGGATGCAATTGGTTTTTTGTGGAGATAACCTTAAACTATGCAACTGTTCAGATGCCCTATTACGGGCTTTGAGTTTGTAATTTAGGTTATTTTATATTTGCTTGAATCCACACCCAAAAGGGTAGCGTCAATTGACATCATAATAAATTTATTAGGGATATTCATATCTATTTATTGAATAACATGGAACAAAAGATGAAGATCATGTGTTTTCTCAATAAAGGATTTTCCCTTCACCATCTAAAATTTCAACAATTTAGAAAAAAAATATTTTTCAAGATCTTGGTCCTCAATATTATATTTTGTGTTTGAAAGCCCCATAGTTCTATCCTAGATGTGACATGAGGATATGTGTAGACGTCAAATACGATTTTAGATAGTGCTAAAAGTATTCATCCTCTACACAAACAATTCTTTTCCTCAGGGCCACTTTCATCTGGATTAGGGGGTTCTGTTCTACTACGTCTGCCATGCCAACCATGATAATCCAGATTGTCATTCAAATTTGCCAATATTTTTACTCATCTTTTCCTTCTATCCCTATTTTCATAGTATTTTCTTAGTATGATTTGTATACAACATTCTTTGGATTTCCTAATGATAGTTGGTTGACCCAGGTGGTTCTCGTGTGAGGTAACTTGCTTTACATTTAGGACAACCATGATGTGATTCCTTTTTGTCTCAGACATACTTCCATTGAAAAGAAAATCTTTGCCTTGTTCAAATTGATTTTCTAGTCTAAAAAAATCCATTCATAGCATCATGTAATCTTCATTGTTTTAGCATTTTCTTAGATATTTACTCTAGCAAAAAGTATATTGTCATCAATATGTAAAATGTGGGTGTTTTTCACCCCCTCTTCTAGCTTTGGCACTATTGACTAGGTCATCCTATGTTACTTTGATGATGAGATTTGAGAAAATATCTCCATAAAATAGGAAGATGTAAGGGAAATTATGGTCTCCTTTTCAAATTCCTTTTTGGGGTACTCACAACCTCTTCTACAACCAATAACAATAAGAAAAGAAATGCTAGTGATACATTCCTTGATTTTATAACACCTCTTGATTTTGAAGCATATATGAAGCAAAGTTATGTCGACAAAATCTCACTGGACATGGTCATATGCCTTGCTCATATCAAGCTTGGTTGCCATTTACTCTTTCTTTTCTTTAATCCTTCTTTTCGTCACATGGTACATCTTGAGTGCTATGATTGCATTATCAGTGATGCAATGCTGCTCTGAGATGAAAACACTTTGATTGATAGGTATAATCTTGTTGAAAGTGGGGTTTAGCCCTATTAGACATCATTATAGATTTGATTTTTTGCATCAATTGCTGAGGACAATAGATTTAACATCAATTATATGTTCGGGTTCCTTGCATTTCAAGATTGGGCGATGTTTGTGACATCCAAAATTTTCCAAGTGGTCTGATTAATATCATGTGACTGCAATCTATAAGTGGCATCTGCTTACAATTGTGTACCTTGTTCGTCAATTGAATATCCAAATATTGTTAACCTATTGTTTCAATATACTCATATAGAGCGTGCTAAGAGCTATACCTAAGCTGAATGATTTTTCTCTACCCAATTAAGTTTATTTTTCTGGTGTGTTTGTGTGTGTTTATGTGCTTGAACCGTATGGATTTGACAACATGGCCTGGATTTTTTACAAAAAGAAGTTATAAAAAATGACATTAGTGTATCATGTATAGATTTCCAAATAGCATCAGCCAGAATTTGATGGTAAATCTTGTTCTGAGGTGTAAAGATTGTTGCGTAAACATGATACCGTACAATGAGCACGCCAGACAAGTAAGACTCGGATGATTTTTAAACAGAACATATCCAAATACAATGTTCTTATCCATAAGGATGTATTATCAAAATTTGGTTTCAGAAAAACAGTTAATGAAAAGTTGGTATAAAAGATGAACAATTAAAGACTTGGTATAGAAAATTTTCATCACCCAGATAGTCTCTTTTGTCTACATACATATATAGAGAGAGAACTTGTATAATACATTCTAGATATCATTTGAAGGTAAAGTTTCAAGCATTGATTTGATAGTTTAGTGTTAGTTTCCACCACAGTGACGTAATTTCATGGTAGTTCTCGCAAAATTTCTGCAACATGTGAGGTCAACAACAAGTTAGAAGTATTAAACCCGGGTTTCCGGAATAATAAACGATGCAGGAAGAAAAGCCACAACAGTAACGCAACTGCAATCCTCTAAATATTTTAAGCAAGTATGCAATGAAAGCTCATTTAAATTTACACCGAAACGCCTCCCTCAAAACCAAACAAAACCGAAGTACGCCACTAGAAGAAGAGAATGACTGTATCCTATAGCCACAGCAGAGACAAAACCTGACATTCAATGGTGCTTCTTTCATTGAAACATGCACAAAGATCTCGCAGTAAGTGCACTTGAATCATCAGCAAATGTGCTTTGGCTATAAGGTCCATTCCTCTTCATTTTGTCAAGCATCCCTACCAGTGTTTCAACATTCTCTTTTGTCATCTTGTCTGAAGTTGTGTTCCTTGTAATGATGTTATTTGCTGAATCGAAGATGAATCTGAATCTTGATCCTGTGAAGCAAGGTAACTAAGAGCTGTGACTACATCACCGACACCTGGCCGCAATGCTGGTTGCTCTTGGACACACATTGCTGCAACGGCGATTGCTTGGTACAAGCTCCTTAGCGGGTAACGACCCTGAAGACGAGGATCGGCCATCAGCTTGAATTTTTTCCGATCTTTAAACAATGGCCATGCCTGCAATATATTTTTCTTAGATGAAAGTTCAGGATATCTCTTGGAAACAGGACAGCACAAAACTTAAAGGATACCGTCTTGACTAGAGCACAATGTGTAGTGCAATACACTTGAGAATAAAGGCTTTTCGTGCAGACAGAAAACAGAACGCTAATATCATATACCATGCAAAGGACAGTCGGTAGCACATTAGACCATATATTGTATACACAATTTCAAATTTCTACAAATTTACCAAGGAGACAGAAATTCTATTTTTTATCTCAAGTAATGGAAGGGACAATAAGGGACTATATATTGCTAGTGATACGAATATCAGTGGATGTTCTAGTATTTTGTAACAATAAAAGTTGAAATGACGATGCAATATATCCATATGAAACTAGAAAGATAATTACAATGCATATTTATATATTTTATAGAAGATTATATATAATCTTTTGAGGAACTCGTTATTTCCTAGTCGTTGGTGAGCCATATCAATATAATAACACAGTTCTTCATCAGTAACAGGCAATGCGCATAAACGCAGGCATATGCTGCAAAGTATGTGTGCATTCCTTAGCTTTCATAATGCTAAAAAATTCAATCAAATGAGAGGAGAAATATACCCATGCTACTAAGTTCTGCTCAGCAGTGGGTTTACTTGGATCGAAGGCCTTCTTTCCAGATATAATCTCCAAAAGGACTACCCCAAAACTATAAATGTCGGATTTCAGCGTCAGCTGCCCAGTTCTAACATACTCCGGTGCACAATAACCATATGTACCCATCACCCTCGTAGAGACATGGCTGTTTTCTCCTGTTGGGCCTAGTTTTGCCAAGCCGAAATCTGAGAGTTTAGCATGATAGCGTTCTCCAAGCAAAATATTAGAGCACTTCAAATCACGGTATATTATTGGAGGTTTGGCTTTGTCATGCAAATACTCAAGACCTCTCGCTGCACCAGCAGCTATCTTCATTCTTGTGTTCCAATCAAGTGGCTTCTTGTCTGGAGGAAGGTCTGCAACAACTGAAGGTTATGGATGGCTAACTACGAGCTGGCAGATGTGCAGACATATATGCAACCGTCGAACAAAACACATGAAATTAACTTGCTGGAATGAAGGTATAGATTATAGGCGTACCATGGAGATGATATTCCAAAGATCCCAGCTGCATGTATTCGTACACTAAAAGTCTTTGGTTGCCGTCGGCACAATATCCAATCAGATTTACAAGATTTGGATGATGAAGTAAACCTAACATTAATACTTCAACAAGAAATTCCCGGTTTCCTTGGTGTCCATGTTGGTCAAGACGTTTGATGGCCACAACCTGTACAATACTCATGTATTAAAACTGTGAAGTTAAATGAAAACTAAATTTGTAATACGAGCAGATGTCGCATGATTGTAAAAAATCGGCAACATCACTTTCAAATAGCCAAGGATTCAAAGCTCTTTGTACCCATTTCATCACGCATGGGAATGGGCACTTATGGAAATATGAATCGAAATTTTGGGAAACCTTAGTCTGTTGATGGGATCCTGGATGGAAATTTAAACTTGGGAATTTAAGCAAGTTATGGACATTCAGTATGAAATCTTAAGATAGTGTTATTTACCTAAAAATGCGTATTCAAATTAATGAACCATAGTTTAAATTAATTAACCACTTCAATGGGATTTCTAACCGTTCCAAGCACTATCTAAACCTTTATTTAGTTGTTAGGTTGTAGGTAGTTACTAGTTAGGTGCGTATTGACACCGGAAAGTAAACACACAATTAACATACTGAAGTATATCAAATCGAAATGAATGTAACCCCACAATGACTATGTATTTTTATAGGTGAAAATTCACCAACTTGGATGAAATTTTGTGGATTTAACAAAGTATGTATTGGTTTGGTTGGTTTCTCGATTGGCATACCAAAATTTCATGGAAAACCTGGCATGTCTATAGGTAATCCATTTCGTATGTTGCTTCACGGAAATGGAGAGTGCTGGGATTTTTTTGGGAGAACTTCCAATCCTTGAAATCAGATAGAATACTTTTTTGGTGTCGAAAATGGAAATAAATTATTCTCATAGAACCCTTTTCTTTTAGATACTAATCAAAAAGTTTATGGGAGCGATTTTTCGATAAGGAGACAAGCTCACATTATTAGGAGGAGAGAATGTTCAGATGGTGGGACATCTAAACGTTCATGATGTAGCACCAATGTTTGCGGAAATTCATATCCAACTCCACATTTATATAAGTGTTACAAATCTCATGCCTAACAGCCCCAAAGGAGCAAAGAAATTTGTAAACATTCAACAACTTGCTCCTTGCATGTGTAGTATGGCAAACATTTCCTTATAAAAACACCAAACAAGGATTTGACACTAGCATATTCCCCACTTTTTAAAAATTCCCTCTACTCCCAAATGGAAGTTCTCTCTCACATTGAGTTTGAAAATTTTGAAAGACATATCTTTCCACCGTACAAGCAACTTCATACAAGTAGCCAACGTCCCAAAATAAATCACGGAAAATATGTTACAAGTTGGCCCTCCTAATAATGTTGATTGTATCTATCGCCACAATCTTTCTTGGAAAAACACCATAGGAGACTAAATTCACTAGAAAAATGTGGGTTCTATTCTTCCTCTTGCAATGATGTGACAAACTAATAATCTATTCAATTGATGTGGGTACGCATAGTCTAGTCAAGGCATGCCAAATCTGACCCTTAAATTATAGACCAAACAACACATAGTAGTGATGAAATTTTGAGACTAGATGTGACAGATGACAAAGCTTAGAAGATCAAGTTCTGTCTAAACTCAAAATACAAAATTGTACACTTATTTTATACACACACAAAATCAATTTTTGTTGTACATTAAGATAACTGAATAAAGGCTTTAGAAATGATGTAAATATCATGGGAGACACGATCATCACAAGCACATAAGATTGTTGCATTATGAAAAAAATGTAAATATGAATCAATTAACACTGAATGCATGTACCGCAATTACATGAATAACTTGTCAACAAAATAGATGTTGAACATCCATATTATTAATATATATGCTTTATGCGTTATCCTGTGTTGTGTGTTTTGTTATCCTATGTTGTGTGTTTTGTTATGTACTTAAGACTTGTCTTCTCATTAAATTTTCTTTTATCCCATATTGTCTGGTTCCAATTCTCCCATATTCTCTAGTGCTATAAAAGAGAGTGCATTATATCTTTTCCTACATATCAAACAAAAGTTTTTTCCATTCTGTATGGTAGGGGTGAGCAAAAATATAATTAATAACCAATTGACCGAATGTTTAAAACCAGATGGTTAATTGTTTTTGGATAATTTGGTTAATTTGGTTAATTTATTTCAATTAATTAGTTAAATGATTAATTTGATGGTAAAATTATTTTCTACTTGGTTAACTGAATTAACCGAAGAGGAAAAAAATATCATTTAAAAATTATTCTACACATATATATATCTACATACTTGTAATAATATTTGAAAAAATCTCTACATTTACCTCTAAATCTATATGCAATACTACTATAGTATAACAATTATTCTAAGCTTTATGAGTATTTTCATGCAATACTATCATAATAGTGTTATTTGGTTAACCAAATTAACCGACCGAATTAACTATTAACCGATTAACCATAACCAAATTAACCGACTGAATTAACTATTAACAGATTAACCATAACCAAATTAACTGACACTAATTTGGTTCGGTTAATAGTTAAAATCTCACAACACAAATTAACCATTTAACCTAACCTAATTAACCATAACCAACCAAATTAACCAAATGCTCACCCTTACTATAAGGTATCAGATGCATTTGATCCTCCCTAAACCACCCCATATACCCACCCCTTCTCCTACCACTGACTACCCCACTACCTCCACCTTTTCCACCATCTCCACCATTCCAACCACTAGTCATCCCTCTCTCCATCACCTTCATCACCACCACCCTCCTTTCATCGACCACCAGCCATCGACCACAACCCATCAACCATCGATCAACCCTTCATCTTCCACCCATCGACCACCACCCACTGCCACTACCCATCGACCATCATCCACCGACCATCACCCATAGAACACCACTAAATGACAACCCATTGACCTCCACCCACCGGTCAACCCTTCATCTTCCACCCATCGACCATCACTCATCGACCACCACCCACCGACCATCACCCACTGACCACCCCCATCGACTTCCACACCATCGACCTGTAACCCATCAAGCTCCACCCCATCGACCTCCACCCCATCGACCTTCACCCCCATCAACCTACATTCCATCATTTACTCTTTCCATTAGTCCCTAAATAGCATGTTGAAAACCTAAAAGGTATCACCCCTTTCCTACCTAGGCCACATGGTGGAGTGAATCTCACACTATGGCGGCGTATGTCTTTTCTTATCTCTGTCACCTCTATGTGGGTTTCTCAAATATGTTGCTACTATCTACTACCCCTATGTGAGTTTCTTGGATCTATTGATCCAGATCTGCTATTGTTGCTATCTACTGCCCCTATGTGGGTTTTTGGATCTGTTGATCCAGCTCTTCTGCTGCTGCTATTTACTGCCCCTATGTGAATTTCTCAGATCTGTTAATCCAAATTTGCTACTGCTATCTTCTGCCCCTATACGGGTTCCTTGGATCTATTTAGATCTGGTTGCTGCTTCCTCTGCCCCTATGTGCGTGTTTAGATATGCTCTTTTTCCAGCTATCTTTTTGCTGCTCTTGTTCTGTTATTACTGCTCCATTGTGAGTTTCTAAAATCTCATCATCCAGATCTACCCTTTTGAACCACTCTATTGCATCTTTGTGAGTGCCATCTCTCTATCTACCATGGCGAATATAGATCCATCATGGAACTTGTGTGTTACAACCATGGAACTTGTGGATCAAATTACCATATTTAGGAGACATCATTTATCTATGTCAAAGTTCAAGGACATTACTCTCATATCTCTTTTACTAGTAAGGATCTTATTGATGTCTCGGCAGATGACAAAGCCAAATAGGCCTACAACCAATGGTCAAGAAATGATTCTGGCATCATTAAGTGGATGGTGAAAAATGTTGAACTAAAGATCAACCAGTCACTTCTTCACCTGCAAAATTCCAAAGCCATGTGGGATCAACTGTCCCATGTGTACTCACATCAACAAAACCCAAAGAGATCTTCGTGATCTTCAAAATTTTTCTAAATTGGAGTATTCTACTGACGACGGTGTAGAAGTTTATTACAACTGGTGCTCATCACTTTGGACAAAATTTGAAGTATATCATCCACTCACTGCTGATATCAAAGAAGTTCAATAACAACGTGATAAAATTCACCTTGTCTAATTTTTGGTTGGTTTGTTTCATTCTTTTGTAGGCGTGGTAGACCAAATCTTATCATTTTATCCCTTACCTACACTCAGGGATGTTCTCAAGTGCGTCCAATGCCTTTCTTCTATGACATCTCTGTTTGTTATTTCTTTCGATCACTCGATCCTTGCGGTTCGCTCTCCTGATTCTAGTCATAGACGTGGACATGGTCATGGTCGTGGTTGAGGTTTTGGTGGACGTGCTCCTAGAAGAAGTCCTCCTTCTGGCCCTAGATGAGGTCAACCTGAACCACCTCCTTCCAACTACTTCTACAATTTCTATGGATGCACGAACCACGATGAGGACCATTACTAAAAAAGCATGGTAAACCTATCTGGGCAAATCAAGTATCCTCTAATGTTTGTGAAAACTCCACTGCTACTGCCTCAAGCTCTACTCAACCTACGATTGAGTGGATTTGAGCAGAGTTTGAAAAACTCTTCCAAGGACATTTATCCTCACCAATAACTTCTATAGAAGGAGGCTCCTCTTCCTTACTTGCATCTCCTTTTAGTACTAATAAAAATAAATTGTTCATTGACTCCAGCGCATCTACCCTTATTTCTGACTATTCCAAACTTTTCACTACCTTACTTAAGACTACAAAAGTTCCTCATCTGACTGTTACGGACGAGACTTAGTTTTTTGTCCATGGCATTGGAACTATATCTCTATCTAAAAATCTTCCCTTAACATCTGCCTTATATGTTCCACACTTTACTCTTAATCTACTATTTATCAGTAAAATTGTTAAGAGTCTTCAATGCTCGATTATTTTTGACCCTGACAGTTGTGTGTTTCAGGATCTTTGTACGGGGAAGAAGATTGGTTTGGGCCATGAGGGACCCGATGGACTGTACTACCTGGATGGTCCACAATCTACTATTGTTCTGTTATCTCCTTTTGTGACTAGTCTACAATGGCACTATCGCCTGGGACATCCTTCTACTGCTAAACTCTATTGTTTATTTTTAAATATTTTTGAGAAACTATGTTTGTGTGAATCATGCCAGTTTGGAAAATAAACTCAAGTTGTTCTTCATAAGAGGAAAGAAATTAGTTCTAAAAATCTATTTGACATTGTTCATATTGATATTTAGGGTCTTGTCTGGATATCTCTATTTTATGACCTTTATTGACAATTATTCTCAGACAACTTGGTTGGTTTTACTAAAGGATTGCAGTACCATTTTAGAAACTATCACCACCTTTTATACTGAGATCCAAACACAACTTAAAAGTGTTGTCAAAATATTACAAACCAATAGTGCCTTAGAGTTTATAGAAAAATCTATCAATTATCTTTGGCAGAAAGGAAGAATCATCATTTACTTGATGTAGTATGAATTATTCTTCTTCACTGTCATGTTCCTAAACATTTCTAGCCTAAATTTGTTTCTACAGCGTGTTACTTAATCAAATGTATGCCTTCTTTTGTGTTACATAATCAGGTCCCTGTCTCTCTTCTTTACCCAGATGCACCTTTGTTTTTCTATTTCACCACGCATGTTTGGCAGTACTTGTTTGGTTAAGAATCTTCACCCTGGGATTTCTAAAATTGATCCCCCCTCCATTAAGTGTGTCTTTATGGGATATTCCAGAACTCATAATGGATATGGGTGTTACAATCATGTTAATTGACAAGTTTGTGAGTGTGGATGTTATGTTCTTTGAAAACACACTATACTACTCTGACAAAGGGTCTGCTTTATCTAGTGATCTAGTGGCTCATACTCCTCTGCTTGAGGTCGTACAAACATGATCACACTGACGAAACATAAGAGGTGTCCATGAGAAAACCCACAGTTATAGACCCCCCCTCTGGCTCCTCAACAACTAATTCCTCCCTCGTCAGCAGGTCACAACACCCCCCTACATCTACAACATCCGATTAGAAATTTCTACTCTACCATTGATGTTGGTGCTAGCTTTGCATGTTTTACTACTGCTCTTTCTGCTATTTCTGTGCTGAAGAATGCTACACAAGATCTTTGGTATCCTTCCTGGCGTCAAGCTATGGAAGCATAAATGTCTTCACTATGAGATCACCATACCTGGGATCTTGTTGATCGTTCTAAAAACTCTCCAATAGTTGGATGGAGTTGGATCTATATTGTTAAATATCAACCAGATGGTTCTATTGAACAGTTGAAGGGTCGCCTTGTAGAAAAAGGCTACACTCAAACCTATGGAGTGGACTACTTCAAACCTTTTTCTCCTGTGACCCCCTCAATTTTGTGAGAGTACTTATCTCTATAGTTGTCAATAAAGATTACATCTTTATCAACTTGATGTCAAAAACACCTTCTTGTAAGGTGACCTACATGAAGAAGTTTATATAGAGCAGCCACCTAGTTTTATTAGTCACAGGGATAGTTTCAAATTCTACAGACTCAGGAAGGCGATATATGGTCTAAAATAAAGCATGTGAGCATGTTTTGATAAACTAAGCCAGATACTGCTCAAATTTCAATTTTTGTGTTCACATTTTGATCATTCTATTTTTACTAAAAAAAACCCATCTCTAGATTATTGTGCTTATTGTTTATGGGGATGATACCATTTTTTCTAGTGATGATTCTGACGATATTGCTACTGCCAAATGATATCTTGAACAACATTTTATTACTAAAGATCTAGGTAAACTCAAATACTTCTTGGGAATTGAAGTTTTTAGATCATCTTCTGGCGTCTGCCATTCACAGCGCAAATATGTGTTGGACCTTCTGGTTGGACCTTCTGGTAGAAGAAGGTATGCTCGGGTCTAAACTTGCTAGTACTCCTCAAGATCCCAATACCAATTGGTATGATGAATCTTCACCTCCATACCCTAATAAACATCAATACTAACAAATGGTTGGTAAGCTTATCTATCTCACTATGATGAGAGTTGATATTAATGTTGTTGTTGGACTTGTCAGTAGGTATTTAGACAAACCTCGACAATGTCATTGGGGTGTTGTTTATGACATTCTGAAATACTTAAAATCTTTTCTTGAAAAAGGTTTATTATATCACAGACATGGGCACTAAAAACTTATTGGGTATTCTGACTCTAATTATGTCAGTAGTCGATGTGACAGAAGATCTACTTTTAGATAGTGTTCTTTAATTGGTGGGAACCTGGTTACATGATGTAGTAAAAAGCATACCGTGGTTGCCCAATCAAGTGTTGAAGAAGAATACATGGCTATGGCTCACACTGCTTGTGAACTAATATGGGTCCAAGGACTCTTCAAGGAAATTGATATTCCTGACATTGATCCTATTTCTATGCACTGTGATAACAAAGTTGCCACATTTATTGCCAGCAATCCTACCTTCCATGAGCACACAAAGCACATTGAAGTGGATTGCCACTTTGTCCAAGAAGCAGCTCTTTCTAGACTTATTTGTACTCCTCTTCGGATAGAAGACCATGTTGCTGATATCTTTACTAAGATACTTCCCAAGTCTTGCTTTGCTACACTGGTGTACAAGTCTGGCATGATTGACATCTATGCTCCATCTTGAGGGGGAGTATTAGTATATATTCTTTATGTGTTATCCTATGTTGTGTGTTTAGATATCTTTTTTTGTGTGTTTTGTTATGTGCTTAAGACTTGTCTTGTCTTTAGCCTTTCTTTTATCCCATATTGCCTGGTTCTGGTTCTCCCTTACTCTCTTGTGCTATAAAATTGAGTGTGTTGTTTCTTTTTCTATATATCAAATAAAAGTTTTTCCCATTCTATACATATCAATCAAATATTAATCATTATCACCACAGTTAATAAATAACAATTTACATGCTTCCAGTCTAATAGTAGAAGCGTATGATTCTCAAAGTTTCT
This sequence comes from Alisma plantago-aquatica, assembly GCA_963693085.1. Taxonomy (NCBI): domain Eukaryota; kingdom Viridiplantae; phylum Streptophyta; class Magnoliopsida; order Alismatales; family Alismataceae; genus Alisma; species Alisma plantago-aquatica. The sequence continues at coordinate 1,939,207,749 of OY856409.1, forward strand.
TTTAATAACTCACACACACAACACATACATATAAATACATATATCTGCATATCTAGTGTGTGTGTGGTGTGGTCTCTCTATCTCTGTGTGTGAGAGAGAGAGAATCAACTAAGTTCTCTAGTGGAATATGAATATAAGTCAAATTATCATTAGATGTTGAAGGCCCATCCCATCTCTAACTTCACCTCTCACAGAAAATGAAAACAAAAAAAATCATTTTTGTAAAAAAAATAAGATTAACTAAAAATAGAATATTTATGAAAATTAGATGATTTCTTATTAGGAAAACCAACATTATATACCATAACATCATTAACATAACCAAGAATTTCATATTTCTAAACTCCGATGTACACATGCATCCATGTTGATACCATTTTTTACTTAAATATATTTTTAATGATACATTTTTATCGATGTGTGAAATACATTATAATGCATGTAAAAACTTATAGTCGTGATCTTCATCTAAGGCTCAATCCCAATAATGTAGAGGTCAAATACATGGATTCTTCTTTCTAGATCATCTCTATTATGGGTCATATTCTTATCAATAATTACAAATTCAAATATCTCTTTCTTAAGATCATTCGATGTTAATCACAACCAACATATTCTTTTAATTGTTCTAGAGTCACTAGTAATTTTATGAATTGACACATTTGTCAGTCTATATTGCATTGTCTGTACCATCCCAAGCATCTTTCGCATAACTTCTCAATATGCAACACCCCTACTTTGTGCATGTACCAGTGACATATATCATTTTACTTTTATTTATGATCTTTCTGGAAGGACTTGGCAAGTTTTTCTTCAAACTTCAAAAGATATCTTTCCTTTCACTAAAGAATTTCACAAAATGATCTATACACAATACAACTTGTGTATTCAAATTATTTGATCATACTATACCCTTGAATATATTTAAGGAATCATCTCCACTTTTTTGTCACAACTTCAATATGACTCTTTAGTAGTAAACCTTCATCTTTTGGACAGAACTTGGTCTTTGGCCATTCATGATCACTTCCTTAAATTCTTCTAATATGAATATGTCTTGACAATCTTCTTTCTCATGTATCCCCAACTGTCATAATTCTTAAAGATACAAACCCATACTATATCTTTCACCCCTTAAGAATCTATTTCCTCTTACCCCTAGCAATTTGGATAAGTTGCCTTTGTGCATAACTTTGATCCAAATACTGACCTCATGGCTTAAATACTTCCTCAGGGGTTATTCTCAGATAATTGAAAGGGCACATTCACTTTCAACTTAGTACCAGTCGCATGCATGTCTCTATTGATGTCAATTTTTTGGAACATGACATGTACTTATCAAAATAGAACTCTAGCACTATGCCAAACACTATGTTGTTGTAGTTCATATGGATACCAATGGATATAAACCCTTTCCCATATCTAACAACTCATGGAATTCCTATCACAACCAATAGTCCACCATGACCACCCCATTTATACCCATAGGTGTATCAGATGATAAAGGTACCTGATCCTCAAGTGAATTCCCTTTCATCTTACTCATTTATATACAATGTGATGGTACAATCAAACACATAAAAGGTAAGTGAGTTTGTACTTCAAAACATCATATTTCTCAAACTTCATGTGTTGCTTGTCTTTATCTAGTACTTGTGTTCTTTCCACTACCCTTGTCAATACCACATCCCAAAAAATTAGAAGGATGTCATGCAACGCCTAGGGTGGAAAGGTGATAATGGATGACATATATGATCTATGGAAAATTTAAAGTGGGTCCATGTTACTCTACCCCATGACAAGAACATAGTTGGCTAGTTATAGGTTTTCTCATTCAAGGGTTTCTATAATGGCTTCAGTGAATCCATTAGAAGTATGTCTGGTTGCCAAAGGTTTCACATAGAACTATATAGTTCGATTGTTTGAGACATTATCTCCCACCACATATATTCCCTTGGTCCTCATTTTGATCTCTCTTGCTACTATTATGGCATGGCATCTTTGTCAACTTAACACCAAGAATTTCTCTCTACATGGAAGGTTATCAGAAGAAGTCTACATACAAAACCTCTATGATATTTTTCTCTCCAAAGAGGGAGTGTTGGACTAATGTCTATCATATCCTCCACTCTATCTATGGTTCTAAGTAGTTTCCTTGATATTGGTTCAACAAGATTAGCATGATTCTCCAAAGCCTTGACTTTGAGATATCTACTAGTGATCACTCTCTATGATATAAAAAAACATCCCAGGGACACATTGTTCTTGTATTAAATGTAGATGGAACATTTATCACTGGGAGTAATTCTTGAGGCATACTCTTATAGTCTCACTTACATACTACAAATTTAGGGAACGAACAATATATCTTATATATTTATGTGTTTAGACCTACCTCTTGGATCAATCCATCTCAAAGAAGGTACACCAATGATTTGTTAAAGAAATGAGGAAATTCATTTCATGAATCTGAAAAAATATTGTTGTGTCATAAGAAATTTAATATATCTAACTATCACAAAAAAAATATCCTATGGGATTGGTGTAGTAAGTCAAGACATGAGCTCACCCCTATAATGTCACTAGAGTAGTGTTCAACACATGATAAGATTTCTCAAGAATGCTTCAAGGAAAGACCCTTCTATGAACATACATAGAAGAAGACTATCTTTATATCTGTATATGTAGAACTAATTGGGAAGGTGATTTTGAAGACCAATGATCTACTTCTGGTTTATACACCTACTTGACAAGCATACAAGGGAATGGAGGAGAAATAAATAGACAGTCTTTGTTAGATCACGCATATAGTTTGAATATTGGACAATGACACATGCTTGATGTGATCTACAATGGGTCATGTAATCTCTTTGAAACATTCTTCTACTCCTTATTATGATAACCAAACATCTATTCACATTGCCAATATCCTATTACTTTGCAAACATATTGAACATGTTGAGGTGGAAAATCACTTTATTTGTGAGTTTTTCAAAGAAAAGAAATTTCCATGCCACAAGAGAAAATTGGTGATAAACTAGAGGATGCTCTCGCCAAACCACTATCTATAATTCTATTCCATCATTTGTGTCACAAGTTGGGATATGACATGTACTCCCGAACTTGCAGGGGAGTGCTGACATTAGTTATTAGGTATTGGAATTAAAACTCACTTATGTTTTCTCTACTTGTTTTATAAAATATTTTTCATGGATCCATATATCGCTTAAGCATATGTTTTACCTCTCTTCTCTTTAATAGTCCTATATATAATAGCCTCTAATAACTAAACTTTCACTAGTGAGAATTGTCTTTTACATCTCTAACATCTAGAAATTTGTAAGAAGTATGCACACATAAATCACATCCAGATCTTATTAAGATATCAATTTGAGTCAGATTAGAACAATTTTAGGAGTGTTCTTCAAATTTGGTTAAAATAACATTCCACTCACATAAGGGAATCTTTAATTTATCTCGAACACTATAAAAATGAAAAAATACATATCTCTTCATCTCCCCCATCCACTGCGGTGTTAATGCATGTTTAAAATTAAGTTTGAACTTGATCATCATATGTTTTTGAAATTTATATGTCTGAAATGTTTTTGATAGTAGTAGTTGTGTGTTCCATTAACCCTTGAATGAAGTGATATTGTAAGTCCATGTTTTTTGTCCTTTGTATGAAAATGTATAAAAATTTCAAATATGTAGTCCTTTCATTGTTGCAACAGATTACTATTGCCTTCTAGTTTAAAATAAATATCATTGTTTAAGGTTGTAGTATATATAATTGAGAATATAATAATGTATAATACAATTGTAGTCTACATGGAGTCTTTCAGACTCACAATACAACCTTAAAGATAGAGACAATATCTACTACGTTTTCATCTCATTTCATGGTCACTTGTAAAATCAATATTGCCATTTGTCATATCCTTTATCCATATATACTTTATACTGATAATTGTTGTACCATGAAGGTACTTCACTATGAAATTCAATGGTTTCTAATGTGTCTTTCCAAGTATGAACATAAATATACCCACATAGTAGATGGATAAGCACAAAATGATAGCTTAAATGATCCTTCATATTGAATTAGAGTAGAGATAATGTACATGTGGTTCCCTTCCTTATATGACTACTGGAAAGTGGATTTGGCATAACTCACAAGGCGTGAATGGACCTAATATTAACCTCCAATGAACCAAAACCCTTCAAAATATTAATGTACTTATCTTAGTAAAGTTAAAAGATATCCACACTTATTTTTTCTTTCCATTCCAATAGTTTTATTAGTAGATCCAAGATACTTCATTCTATATTTCATTGAGTGAGGAATTCAAAGTTTTGATATTACATATATCTGTCTGTGTAACTAGTATACCATGGACATAATGAGACACAAAATCAAGAGGGTTTGATATGGAATATAGGAAGAAGTGATAAGGTCTAGGATTGATATGATCTTTGTCTTCAATTTGATAAAGGAATTTGCATTAGAATGAATTTTCCCTAAGAATCATAGAACATGAGTGTGTAAGATATCATCAAAATTTTATCTAAGCATGGTGGGGCATCATAATAGATTCATGGTTGAATCCATAGAGATCATATACAACATTTCACTTTATAGAACAAGGAGAATGAATTATTTGGAACCCAACCCTAAATTACTCAATGCACTATGCCTACTGATTGGGGTTCAATAGGAAAATAACTAATTGGTTGAATGCATTATGCCTACTCAATGAAATAAGCCTACTAAGTGGGGTTCATTAGGAAGAAACTAATGGTCTAATATCAAGCCACAACTATTGGGTATTAGGCAAAAAATTTGAAAATTTAGTCTCCCACCTAAGATCCACCATTTCCTATGGAGAGTAATATATAATAATCATAATACCACCATGGACAAACATTATTGCATGATCATAACTACAATTCAGGAAAAATATTTCTTGGTCAATAGACCAAATTCCAGAGTTGCTTGGAGTGCTACTTCGTTGATGTTATTTTAAAGCACTCTCTTTCTCTTAATGTGTATGTGATAGGACTAGATTTTTAGTAATCAAAATGGTTTGATGTGTGCTTAATATACTAGAGGAGGAAGACTTCATTGATTTCTTCTTCACATGCCTAGTATTCCTCAGTTGATTGAACAAATTACAACTAAGACCTATTCCCAACTGGACTCATCTCGCTCTTAGTTCAAAGTACATGGGTCATCATAAGAAAATAACTAGAAATTTTCATTCTCAACTTCTTCAAATCATGTCATCTTCTCAATTCAGTAGAAAAAACACATATTTAGTAAGGATGCTAATGCTCACGAAGTGATTTGACTTTATATGTCCCTAAGTTTGCTAATGCTTAGGAAGTGTATAATAAGAGGCACATTTCCTTATGCATCTTTTTGGTTAAAATAATCTTTATGGTCATACCCTACATACTCCATTTCTTCATATGTATGCCCAGAGAGCCAATCATATGATGATTGTAATGGCATATCTTATAAATGACTTGATTAATAATAAAAGCAATCTTCTAATTTATTATGTTCATTCAATTATGAGATAATGATATAACATAGTAAAGGTCTAAAGAACGATATGACACAATGGTGTATGTTTTTAGGTTGAGGACCTGAACGATGAGATCATACATATGTCAAGAGTATATGCATTCTTGTTGTGTCCCTAGTCAGATGTTAATGTGGAAGGATAATAGATAAATATAACACTTAAGACAAGAATGTGTGTTGGTTGATGACAAATCTCATTAGTTATGATATGTGATTTCAAACCAAGCACATAGATACTTGTTAGAGAATAGTGTATCAGACATAATCACCTTGAGAGTGACACATAGAAACCATGATTGGTGGTCAGAGTCATCTCTCATAGTGATGGTGGTAATTGTGGTTCTTAGACTTGAAATCACTACACTCATCACATGTCGTTCGGTGTAGTTTGACATCGTCCACTGTGATCCTGAATAAGGGTTACCATAAAGGTGGTGCTCGGGTGCATTATGACACATGGGCATGATTGTGAGGGATGTAGATGAGATTTGTGCCTCCTACATGAGTATAATATCCTAGCCACTTGATATCTGAGACTGAGAAACGCATGACCATGTTGATGTGAGTCAATGAGTGATATTGAGCTTACACATATCTCGGACAGTCTACTCTAGTTCAAGAAACATGGATTGAATGTTGAAGAGGATGATTCCATACCTCAAGTTCAATCTGGATATCAGAGACAAAGGAACTATACAATCACCATAACACCAATCATAGATGATAAGTTAAGTTGTTCTCCAACTTATCTAATTACATTGGTAGTAATGAAGTCTTGCTAGATACCAATCATTTCTTGTGAAATCATAATATTATTATAAATACCATTGCCAACATAGTTTGGAGCCTACTGGGTCACACATATAGGATGTGTTGGAATAGGAGTATAATTGTTTTCGTGATTGGAAATGTTCTGAATCAAGTTGATTACTAAAATGTTTAGATAATCTACTAGAATAATATTAGAATATAATCTAAGTTAATTGGTTTAAATATTTAAGCCAATTAATTGTTATGTCAACTAGTTATTCTTGAGCAGATTGACTAGAGGTGGATGATGAGAATTCATTAATAATAAATATGATTAGTTGGTTAATTAATGGATTCCAAAATATTCTTATATTAGTCCACAAGTAGCTCATTTTAAAAGCAGCGACAAGCTTTTTTTTAACCCAAGGGTTTTGGGAAACCCTGCTTCCCTTCCTCTTCTATTTATAAGGGCATGATGGCTGAATGTTTGGTTAACGCTAATACTCATGCTCTTGTATGTGAACCCTATCCATCATTGTACCCAAGAAAGAGAGAAGGAGAGCAACCGAAACTAGTACGTTGTCAAGAAGAAGGCTACTCCTTCGCGCCATCTTATGAGGCATGGCGTGGAGTTCCAGTCCATCTGTGTGGATGAAGTAGAGATGAAAATGTTGAGTTGCCATCATTTTGAGGACGGAGGGGACCATATGTGCATGTGAGGAGCAACACAAATAATTGGATAAGGGACGTTTCTGAACCTACTCCACGACAGAATATATCCCATGCTAATTCTTTCTAGATACATTATTATCAGCGAGATCTGCTCATAGGGTATATGGAAAAAAATTATTGTTTCCATTGCGCCTGTCGCCTCTACAAAACCCAACAGTGGTATCAGAGCTGCATCGATCTATGATGTATTTGGATTTAATTTGGTATGATCACATTTTCTATATACCATTTTCTGTGGTTGCATGAGATGTGAACATAAAACTGTTAATGTGTATATCTCAATCTAATTCCACATACATCACAAACCTATTGTTTTTTTGACCTGAAGGAAAAGGTCGACTATGAAATATGATTCTTCTTAGTGTAAAAAAGTAAAATTTCACGTAGACCCTCCTGCTGATCGGGACACTGCCCCTGTGTACCCCACCAAGTCTATGTGGGAGTAAAAAATTATTTAATGGGGAATGTCCCACATTAAAAGAATTGCAATCTTGATGTATATATATATATATATATATATATATATATGTCGATATACCTATAATATCATACACTTTGTCATTGAAAAATATTTTATGTGGTGATTGCATGCATGGTTATGGCCTAGGGCTTTGTGAATGATGTGCTTGGTTATCTTGTGGTTGGATGTATATGGTTGTGCTTGGATCCTTTTGTATAAGTATTCGGCTTACATGCCAAGTCTCATCTCTTATCTCCAAGTGTAGTTAATTCTATGCCCTTTAAATTCCCCTCAAGTGTAACTCAAGATTCTCCATTTTCATAATGTAATAGAGATGGGAATAGATTTAGTTTTGGAAGACTTTCTAGGAAGAAGCAACTTAAAGATCCAACTCCAAGGAGCATCCATGAAGAGGAAAACCAAAGGTCCAACACCAAGGAGTGTCCATGAAGTTGTTCATCTTGATGCTGACTAAATGCAGGTTCATGTGATATTCATAGGTTGTCATTGCATGAGATGCAAAATACCATAGGTGAATAGTAATCTTTTGTGGATCCAAAGGATTACGGTAGTATGGCCATAATCAATGCCTTTGTGTTTGTGAATTGCATGTCTGTGGTTGGATATAGTATGTATATGATACATATTATAAATTATGTGGTGTTTGGATATATATGGATATATATAAAACCTTAGATATAATATTAAGTCTTAGATGCTTTTTATAAGAGACACACATGAAAAACTTGATTGAATAAGAATAGGTTATGCCAAAGCATGGTATGTCATCCATCTAGTGGAAGTGTGATGGTAGATATGTAGATCTGTGAAAGTAGGGTGCATATTCTATCGTGTTGGCTTTTGGGTCTGGCTTAACTAGGTGATCTTATGAGATTTAAGTACCTAGAAGCATAGAGATGGAATGTGACAAAGAGTTGTGCATACCATCTATCCAAGAGTTGCATATGATGTAATTGGCAAATGTTGTCTACCTAAATAATTAGGTTGTGGGTGATCAGTCAAAGCTAACTCATGATTTGATGATAAATGCATCTTGGCTCACTATAAGACTTCCAAATTGATAAGTGAGGGTTATCAATTTGAATAAAATAGTGGTCTCGATAATTAATTAAAGGTCTAATTAAATATCATCAAATTTTATTTAAATCAAAGCAAATCAAAAGTAATTTGAAAAATTATAAATTTTTTCTTATAGAATCAAACGACTACAAACAACATATTTTTCTTACGATTGGTCCTTGAGAAGGACAAGTTGAATGAGAATAATTTATATGACTGGTTCAAGATGTTGAGAATCGTTCTCACACAGGAGCGCGAGCTCTATGTCCTACAAATACTAGAGCTAGATGAACCTCCTCCTAATGTGCCTAAGGCTGACAGGGATGCTTACAAGAAGCACTTTGAAGATTTCATGGATGTCAAGTGCCTATTATTGTGCTTGATGAACTATGAGTTGCAGAGACAACATGAAAACATGGATGTGATTTAGATGGTAACACATCTTAAGAACACGTACCAAGACCATGAATGACATGAGATATATGATGTCTCCAAGGCATTGTTCAAGTGCAACATGGAAGAAGGTGATCCACTAGGTCCTGATGTGCTCAAGCTTATTGGGTACATAGAGAACCTTTCTAGGCTGGGATTTCCTTTGGGTCAAGAGTTGGCCACATATGTGATTATACAATTCCTACCAGTGTCATACAGCTAGTTTGTGATGAACTACAACACGAACAATTTTGATAAGTCATTGTCAGAGTTGCTTGGTATGTTGAGAACAACTAAAATGCAAATGAAGAAAGACAAGCCCAACTATGTGATGATGATCAACACAAAAGGGAAGTCAAAGGGAAAAAGCAAATATAAGAAGAGTTCTAAAGCTAGACTGAAACCCAAATCTTCTACACTCAAAGCAAATGGAGGGGTGAATAAAAGAGGCAACTGTCACCACTGTCACCAGCTTGGACTTTGGAAGAGGAATTTCCATCTCTACCTAGAGGAACTGAGGAAGAAGAAGGAGGGGATAGAGATCTCCACGTCAGGTATATATGTCATTGAGATAAAGTTTTCTACTTATTCATCTTGGGTACTAGATTCCAGATGTAGATCTCACATATGCTCAAATATGCGAGATCTGAAAGGAAGTAAGCCATTATAAAAGGGCGATGTTGAACTCTGTGTTGTAAGTGAAGCAAGAATTGTTGCCACTGTAGTTGGAACCTATAATTTATCTCTGCCCATGGGGCTTGTAATAGAGCTTAAGAACTACTATTTTGTACTGCCATAAATAGAAACATTATTTATGTATCTTGTATGGACAAGGATGGATATGAATTTCATATAAAGAATGGTCAATGTTCTATTTTAAAAGATGATATCTTTTATGGCAGTGCCTCGATGTCCTATGGTCTTTATTTATTAGATCTTGACACAAACATTTATAACATAAATACCAAAAGGTTAAAACTTGATAACTCAAATAAAACATATCTTTAGCATTGTCATCTAGGGCACATCAATGAGAAACACATATCTAGACTCCATATAGGTGGTTATCTAGACTCTTTTGATTTCGAATCAATAGAGACATGTGAATCTTATTTGTTGGGTAAGATGACCAAAACTCCCTTTGGCAATAGTGAGAGGGCTAGTGATCTATTAGGACTCATACATACTGATGTGTGCGACCCTTTTAGAATAAATGCTAGAGGTGGTTATCAGTACTTCATTACCTTTACTGATGACTTCAATAGGTATGGTTATGTCTACTTGATTAAACATAAATCATAAACTCTTGAAAAGTTCAAGGATTTCATGACTGAATTACATAACCAAATTAGAAAAATTATTAAGGCACTTCATTCTGATTGAGATGGAGAATACATGGGCCAAGAGTTTGAGGACCTTCTTCAAGCCCATGGTGTCATACGAGAAGGGAATCCACCTGGAACGCCACAACACAATGGTGTATCAGAAAGAAGGAATCACACATTGCTAGATATGGTGTGATCAATGATGAGTTTTTCCAATCTTCCTACTTCTTTCTGGGGTTATGCTCTAGAAACCACAATGTCTACACTTAACCATGTACCTTCTAAATCGGCTCAAAAGACACCATATGAGATATGGACTGGGAAGCACCCCAAAATGTCTTTTATGAAGATTTGGGGATGCGAAGCTTATGTCAAGAAAATGTTTCTTGAAAAGCATGGCCCTAGATCAAAAAAATGTTATTTTGTTGGTTATCCCAAAGAAATGAAGGATACTACTTGTATAACCCAACTGATAACAAAGTGTTTGTTGCCAGGGATGTTGCATTCCTAGGAAAGGAATTCATTTCTAATGGAATCAGTGGGAGAAAAGTACAACTCGAAGAGGTTTGAGACCAACAAGAAAGCATTGAACTTATAGAGGTACATGAGGAATACAGAGAGTCACAAACTGTTATGGAATCTCAAATTGCTTGTGTGACATAGGAACCTCACAGATCCAGTTGGACACACCTTGAGCCAGATAGATTTTATTATCTACTCACTCAAGAAGGTGATGAGTCAGTCATTAATGTTGAGATAACTACCTACCTAAAGGTTGTTAAGGGACTAGAGTCCAAGAAATGGCTTGAGGCCATAAGATCTGAGATGGAATCCATGTACACCAATAAGGTATGAACCTTGGTGGATCCACCTGAAGGGGTAAAACCCATAGGGTGCGAGTGGGTCTTCAAGAAGAAGACCGACATGGATGGTATTGTACAAACTTATAAAGGTCAATTGGTTGCAAAGGATTTCAAACAAGTTCAAGGTGTTAACTATGACAAAAAAATTTCTCTATTTTCCGTGGTTAAGTCCATCATGATCATGCTTGCCATTGCAACTTATTATGACTATGAGATTTGGAAGATGGATGTTAAAATCACATTCCATAGTGAGAATCTTCTTGAGGATGTGTATATTACACAACTTGAGGGTTTTATAAATCCAAAGAATGAAAATAAAGTTTACAGGCTACAACAATCAATCTAAGGATTAAAGCAAGTATCTCAGAAATGGAATCTTTGATTTAAGAAAATATTCAAAGAGTTTGACTTTTGTCAAAATGAAGATAAACCATGTGTTTAAAATAAGCTTAGTAGGAGCATGATTATATTCCTAATTTTGTATGTGGATGACATACTATTGATGGGGAATGACATCCCTACTTTATAGATGGTAAAGACCTAGCTACGAAATACATTCTCTATGAAAGACTTAGGAGAAGCATGATACATTCTAGGAATCAAGATCTATAGAGATAGATCTATAAGGCTTCTTCGACTAACTCAGAGCACATACATTGACAAAATGTTGATGAGGTTCAACATGGAGAACTCGAAGAGAGGCAACCTGCCGATGTCTCATGGTGTTACCATCTCTAGAGCTCAATGTCCCAATTCTTGTGAAGAAAGGGAGCGCATGAATAAGATTCCATATGCTTCTACAATTGGATCTACCATGTATGCAATGTTATGTACTCATCCAAATGTCTTACATGCCTTGAGCATGATGAGAAGATATCAGTCAGATCTAGGTGAAGGTCACTGGACTTCCGTGAAGAACATCCTTAAGTACTTGAGAAGAAATAAGGATCAACTCCTTATCTACGGCAAAGAGGAAGAGTTGGTGTTAAAGGGTTACACTGATGCAAGCTTTCAAACTGAAAAAGATTATTATAAATCACAATCCTTATTTGTGTTTTTCATCAATAATAGAGTTATGAGATGGAAAAGTTCCAAGCAAGAGACAATTGTAGATTCTACAATAGAGCCCAAGTATATAGATGCATCCAATGCAACAAAGGAGGTGTTTTGGATCAAGAAATTCATCTCCGATCTTGGGGTGGTTCTGAGCAGCAATGCAATTAAGCTATATTGCGACAACAGTGGAGCTATTTCGCAAGCTAAGGAACCTAGATAACATCATAGTTCTAAGAATATACAATGGCATTTCCATTTCATACGAGAAATAATACAATGAGGAGATGAGAGCATGAAGGTCATGTTAGATCACTTGGGATTAAATTCATAGGTGATTGGATCTAAGTGCAAGTAAGAGTTTATTGGTATGTATGTCCAAAGAGCCAATCGTACGATAATTTTAATGACATATGTTGTAAATGATTTTTTAATAATAAAGACAATCTTCCAATTTATTCTATTTATTCAGTTATGAGATAATGATATAACATAATAAATGTCTAAAGAATGGTATGACTCAATGTTGTATGATTTTAGGTTGAGGACCTGAATGATGAGATCATACAGATGTTAAGAGTATATGCATTCCTGTTATATCCCTAGTCAGATGTTATTGTGGAGGGCTAATAGACAACAATAACACTTAATACTAGAGTGTGCATTGGTTGATAATAAAATCTCATTAGTCATGATATCTGATATCAAACCAAGCACATAGATACTTATTAGAGAATAGTGTATTAGAAAAACCCGCCTTGGGAGTGACACATGGATACCATGATTGGTGGTCAGAGTCAACTCTCATAGTGAAGGTAGTGATTATGGTTCTTAAACTTGAAAGCACTACATTCATCCCACGTCGTTCGGTGTACTTTGACATCATCCACCATGATCCTAAATAAGGGTTGCCATAAAGGTGGTGATCAGGTGCATTTTGATACATGGGGATGATTATGAATGATGTAGATGGGGGATTTGTCCCTTCTATATGAGTATGGTATCCTAGACACTTGATAAGCGAGTCTGAGAAATACATCACTAACATGATGTGTGTCAATGTGTGATATTGAGCTTACACATATCTTAGACAGTCTGCTCTAGTTCAAGAAACATGGATTGAATGTTGAAGAAGATGATGATTCCATACCTCGAGTTCAATCTGGATATCAGAGACAAAGAAACTATACAATCACTATAACTCCAATCACAGATGATAGGTTAAGTTTTTCTCCAATTTATCCAGTTACTTGGGTAGTAATGAAGTCTTTCTAGATACCAATCATTGCTTGTAAAATCATAATATTGTTGGTATGTATGCCCTGAGAGACAATCATAGGATAATTGGATTGGGATACATTAAGATTGATTTGATAAATATTAAAGGCAAGCTTCCAACTTATTCTAGTTCAATCAATTATGAGATAATGATAGAATAGAATGAATGTCTAGAGAATGACAGTACTCAATGACATATGTCTTCAGGTTGAGGACCTAAAGAATGAGATCATACGGATGCTAAGAGTTTGTACATTCTTGTTTTGTCCCTAGTCGAATGTCATTATGGAAGGTTGATAGACAACAATGAAACAGTAAGACTAGAGTGTGTATTGGTTGATGATAGAGTCTCATCAGTTATGATATGTAATATAAAACCAAGCACATAGATACATGTTAGAGAACAACGTATCAGACAGACCCACAATGAGAGTGACACATGGAACCATGACATGGTAGTCACAGTCAGCTCTCACAGTAATGGTGGTGATTGTAATTCTTAGACCTAAAATCACTGCACTCATCACATGTCATTGGGTACACTTTGACATCATCAAACACGGTCCTAAAATATGGATTGTTATAAAGGTGATGATTGGGTGACTTTGACACATGGGTTTTGACTGTGAGTGATAGATATGGGATTTCTCCCTCTTGAGGGGGTATGATGTCCATGGCCACTTGATAAGGGAGACTGAGAAAGGCATGTGCATGAACATGTGAGTCAATATGTGATATTGATGGCACACATACCTCAGACAGTCTGCTTTATATTAAGGAACAACACATACCTCAGACAGTCTTCTTTAGATCAAGGAACATGAATGAACATTGAAAGGATGACAGCTCCATGCCTTGAGTTCATTCATGATATCAGAGACAAAGGAATTATACATTCACTGGAACACTAATCACATACTGTAGGATTGAAAGTTGTTCTCCAACTTTCCTTTTCACTTGGGTAGTATTGATGTGTGACTAGGCACCGCTCTTTTCTTGTGATGTCATAAGCTAGTTATGGACATTCACTGCCAATGTGAAATGGGACCTATAGGATCACACATAAAGGATTAACCTGGAAGAGGAGTTTATCCATGAATGATGTTTGGATTGATTTCTAAAGCTGTTTAGTCACTCAATCAAAATTCAATCAATTGACTTGATTTAGAATCATCAAGTTCAAGTGTTGAACCAACTGATTTGAGTGTCAGATTGATTGAGAATTGCATTGACTGATATCTGCATAATCTGGACCACCAACTGACCAGTTCACTAGGTGAACTGATCAACTCAAGGTAAGTGAGACGACCGGTTCACTTGGTGAACCGATCAGTTTGACTGGACCAAATGAGCACGGTTTGGTTGTGCCGATTTGTGAGAAAAGTTTTTCGTTTCACTTGTACAATTCGATTGGGACAAGAATTGATCTTAGTATTAATTAGAAACGAAAGAGGAAAGTCAATTGGAGGCAAGTCAAGAATGTGAAATGACCGGTTCAACTGGTGAACCGATCGGCTCACACTCCCAACTGACTGGTTTGTTTGTGAAACGACCAGTTCACCTGCCACAGTGCAATCAATTCATGAAAATTCCAGACCCTTCTACTCCCACTTTAGTCCTGCATTTCCCGAGGCTGAGAACCCTGACCCCTCCTATATATAGAGGGGTACTGGGGGCTTCTCTAATAACACAACTTAGAACATCAGTTTCTCTACAAAGTTGTTGTCCTCTCTAGTTGTGGTAACTGAGAGAGCCCAAGCAAATTCTACCCATCCAGGGAGGAACAATTAGGGAAAGACAACTATAAAAAAACACTTGATTGTGGGAGAGTGTGTCGGTGACTAGTACACCGATAGAAGGGGACGACTCCTTCTAGTGTCTTGTAGGACAGGAAGACTGGAGTTCCCAGTGGTACGTGTGGACTATCTATAGAGGTAGGAGACTTCTTCTACTCAGGAGGACGACTATCAATCATAGTCCAGGTTAAGACCAGGAGCTGTACAAATGCCGTCAAAGATAGTTGGGTGAAGACTGCACTCGATGTGAGGTATATTCACTGAGAAAGCCTCAGGACTAGGTATATCTCACTAAAACATCCTTCCTATTTCATAGTTGTTGATGCAATATATGGTTATGGTTTTGTGGTGAGAGAATTTTTTTATTTCTGCTTCCTTCTCCCTCACCTAAAACCCAACAGTGGTATTAGAGCCACGTGCATCCACGTACTATGTTTTAGGATTAATTGATATGATCTATTTTTTGGTTTTATCGTCTTTTATTCATTGCATATGATGTGAATATCTAAAGGACTGATGTGAATATATGATTAATACCACATGATCCCAAACTAATATATACATATATGATATGGTGTATATATGCAATCGATATGCTTTGCTCAGAATGGTTTTGATGGTGGATGTGTAGCGTGGTTATGGCCTATAAACCCCTATGTGTGTGCTTGGTTGGTTGTGGTTGTTTTCTCTCGGTCTGTGCACTGAGCCTTCTTCTTCTTTTCTAATGTAACTCAAGATAACTCAAGATTCTCTTCTACCTTTTCTCCCCCCGAATGTAACTCGGGGTTTCCCAATGAGATATGTAAAAGTAGGATAGTTTATTTCCTATTACGTCGAAGACATACAGGCACCCAGATGAGCGGATGGAGGTGTGAGACGATCAGCTGGAGGTGCCAATCGATCAGCTAGTGGACCGACATGACTGATTGATGGTGCAGCTAGAGGCCTGACGAGGAGCAGAAGACCAGACAAACTGGCCATCTGAAGGAGCCAGACGATCAGTTGGAGACAACCAACCGACTGACCAGGAGGCGAGTCAATCAGTCGTGTGCCGAGCTGATCAAACCCAGAACGGCCTAAGAATAAGATCTTCATCAACAACAGGTTGCATGTGATGTAGACCTAGATGACCGTAATTCCTTATGGCTCAAGGAATTATAATAGGATGGCCATAATCATCACTTTATCATTATTTCATGTTTTCATTATGGGATATATCATGTATATGATACGTACTATATATGTGGTGATTGGATACAAATATGCATATATAAGCATATTAAAATCCCTCAATATAATATTAAGTCTTAGATGCTTTCCATAAGTAGCACACATGAAAAGCTTGATCGACAAGCGTAGGTATCCCAACGGTGGTGCATTGTCTATCTCGTAGAAGTGTGATGGTAGTTGTGTGGGCCCGCCAAGTGGGGTTCAAAACTATCATGTTGGCTTTTGGGTTGGGATTAACTAAGTGATCTTAATGGGATTAAGTACTTATAGGCATGGAGATGTTCATGGCAAAGAGTTGTGCATGTAATCTATCCAAGAGTTGCATATGATGCAATTGGTAAGTGTTACCTACCTTAATAATTGATTACGGACACTGGCGTTGGTCGGGTAATAATTCAATTGTTTTGGATCTTGGCTCACTAGAAGGTTGTATGTTGCCATCTTCCAAATTGATGGTGAGGGCTATCAATTTGAACAAAATAGTGAGAGCGATAATTAATTAAAGGCCTAATTATATCGTTAATTTTTTCAAATCAATCAAATTAAGTCAAAAGAGTTTTGGACTAAAATTTCATATTTCCTTTTTGTAGAACAAATGGCTATCAACAATAATCACTTTTTGTTGCGATCAGTCCTTGAGAAGGACAAACTAAATGGGAATAATTTTCACAACTGGTTTAGGATTTTGAGAAATGTTCTCAATCAAGATTGAAAGCTCTATGTCTTAAATACACCAGAACTCGCTCCCACCACACAAAATGCTGAAAGGGATGCTTATTGGAACCAAACTGAGGATGCCATTGATGTGGAGTGTTTGATGTTGTGTTCTCTAAACTATGAGTTGCAGAGACAACATGAGAGATATGATGTCACCAAGGCACTGTCCTAGTATGTCATGACAGAAGGAGATCCAGAAGGTCCTCAAACACTTAATATGATTGGGTATATGGAGAACCTAACATGACTAGAATTCCCTCTGAACCAAGAGTTGGCTACTGATGTGATACTACAATTGTTACCATAATCTTATAGTCAGTTTCTGATGAACCACAAAATGAACAACTTCGATAGGCCACTGACAAAGTTGTTGGGCATGTTGAGGACAGCCGAGGCACAGATGAAGAAAGAAAAACCCAAATCTGTGATGTTAATCAATAGAAAGAATGGTAAGTCTAAAGGCAAGGGCAATGGCATAGAAAAGAAGGGTTCTGATGCTAGCCAATAGCTCAAGTCATCTTTAGCTCTCAAGGCAAAGGAGGGGTGGATAAGGGAGGCAAATGTCATCATTGTTAAGAGATAGGACATTGGTGGAGAAATTTCCCTCTCTATCTGGATGAACAAAAGAAGAAGAAGGAGGGGATGGAAGTCTCCACCTCAAGTATCATGAAATAAACTTGAAACACTTCTTTAATCTGAGGTATATGATACCAATACATAGATCTGACATATATGATATGCAGGATCTGAAAAAAGTGACGGCCTTTGTGAAAGGACCAAGAAGAAGCACTCATCATTAGAGCAAGTGTTGCTTCCATATATAGGAGTACCTTTTAGTTTATTTCAGCCCAATGGGCATGTAATGGAGTTATGAACTGTTATTTCATTTTGCCAATAAATAGAAACACTTTATTTTTTGCATCTTGTAATGAAAAGGATGTCTATCAATAAAGTTGATGTTTCAATTTCAAAGATATGATCTTTTGTGGCAACGCCTTATTTATCATGTGGTACTTGGTATGCATAAGATAAAACAATACCTAAAAGTTATTGATGACTCAAACAATTAATTAGCATTATCATGAGAAATTCGTCTCTAGTTTCTACGTTGATGGATAAAGCTAGAATCTTTTGGTTATGAACCATTAAGAGATATGAATGTCTTGAGCATGATGACAAGTCAATCTTCACTAGATGTAGTGGGAGAATGACTATTCTATTAGGTATAATACATATTGATGTATATACATGCCTATTGGAATAAATGCTAATGCTTCAGATGGTGTTTAGTGAAATACCAATATGAATATCTTGAAGTGTTCAAAAATATCATAAATGAAGTACAAACTTGGTAAAAGTATTAATTCTTTGATGAGATCAATGAATGGGATACTTAAACCAAATGCTTGAGGACCTTGTGAGTAATTATGATAGTGTATCATAGAGAACTCATGATGTCTAAATCTAAGAAGGAACCATACTATAATGAGTTAGAGCATGATCATCAAATAACTAACCTTCTAGATTTCTTCTAAAAGAACATGCTTACACTAAATAAAGGAGATTAAGAATCACAAGTTTTGTGGATTCTCAAAGTTCCTTATGTAACAGATACACCTCATATTTTTAGGTGATGAATTAGTCATGTGATGAGCCAATAATCTAGACAATGTTGAGGGACCGAACTTTGAGTCATGGCTTGAGGCCATAAGATCCAAAATGACTTCCATGTGAACCAATTAAGGTATGACCTTATGGTAGCACTTGATTGGGATAAAACCCATAAGTGCAATTGGGTCTTAAGAGTTAAGACTTACATGGATGACATTTAGAGAAAGTATCATGCTTCATGTTGGAACTTGAAAGACTATGCAATTTGGCATATGGATATTAAAACTACATTCCTGGAAGGAATAAGATAAGGTTGTGTACGTGACACAACCTGAAGGGTTTTATGAATCCAATAATGCAAATGCAATCTATAAGTTACAAGGGATTAATCAATATGATTGATTAAATACAAGCAACTCAAAACTAGAAGTCTTTATTTTGATTATATAGTCAAAAGGTTTGACTGATATATTAAAATAAAGAAGGGATATGTGATTACAAAGATTTAGTGGGAGCATATTCACATTCCACATGATGATGAGGAATGAAATGTTCTAAAATGGAAACTTGTGTGGAAATACCTTCTTTAAGGGAAGATAGAGAAATGTCCTATGTGATAGGAATAGAGATCTATAAAGATAGTTCTCGAAAACCTCTTGATCTGGTAAAGAGAGAGCATACATTGGCAATATATACTGAACGGTTCAGTATGCACAGATTCAACGGGAGAAAACTTGTCCATGTTACATGGAGTTAGTATCTCAGATGGCAAGTTTCCTAAATTCTTACAAAGAATAGGAACACATAGATAGATATGGATATATCATGTATGTAATCATCCCATTATCTTGTATGTATTACACATGACAAGAAAATATGCATTCATCATCTTGTATGTATTGGACATGGCAATATGATATGCTCATCATGTTAACTCGTGTGATGAGTGGACGTCTGTCTACTTCCAATGAGGGTCACTAGAATACCATGAAGAACTTGTTTGGTACTTATGA
Source organism: Alisma plantago-aquatica (assembly GCA_963693085.1). Lineage (NCBI taxonomy): Eukaryota > Viridiplantae > Streptophyta > Magnoliopsida > Alismatales > Alismataceae > Alisma > Alisma plantago-aquatica. Next base: position 1,939,227,679 of record OY856409.1, read on the forward strand.
AGTATTAGTTGTATGGTAATACAAGGTAGAGTTGGGTGTAAAGAATTACACTGTTGAACGCTTCCGAAATGATAGAAAATGATCACAAAATATAAAATATAAAATATAAAAGTGAATATGACTTGATAAATGGAAATGTTCCGATTTAAAAGGCATTTAATTCTTAAAGGGAATGTCGAGTATCCTTGTGTTATGAACAGCAGAGGATACTAAGTGGATCTAGAAGTTCATAGAGATGAACTTATATTTATTCCAACCATTAATGACAAGTAGTAATAGTGAGTCAAACAATGGAGCTAAGCGTTAGGCAAGGAATGTTAGATCTCATATTACGACAACTCCATCTCATACGATATGTCATATAGTGAAGAGATGTGAAACATACAATTTACATACTAAAGCAAAGTGTTTCTAACTCATTGCATTAGCACTAGAGCAGTAGAAACATGTGGGACATGTTTGGAGATCACTAAGAATATGATTCAAAGGTGATTGGCTCGCAGTGCAAGTGGGAGTCTATTGGTATGTATGCCTTGAGAGCCAATCATAGGATGATTGGATCGAGATACATTAATATTAATTTCATAAATATCCAAGGCAAGCTTCCAATTTATTCTGGTTCAATCAGTTATGAGATAATGATAGAACAGAATGAATGTCTAGATAATGATAGTACTCAATGACGCATGTCTTTAGTTTGAGGACCTAAATAATGAGATCATATGGATGCTAAGAGTTTGTACATTCTTGTTTTTCCCCTAGTTGGATGTCATTGTGGAAGGTTGATAGACAACAATGACACAGTAAGACTAGAGTGTGTGTTTGTTGATGACAGAGTCTCATCAATCATGATATGTGATATAAAAACCAAGCACATATATACATGCTAGCGAACAATGTATTGGACAGACCGACCGTGAGAGTGACACATCGAACCATGACATGGTAGTCACAGTTAGCTCTCATAGTGATGGTGGTGATTATGATTCTTAAGCCTGAAATCACTGCACTCATCACATGTCATTGGGTACACTTTGATATCATCAAATGCAGTCTTGAAATATGGATTGTTATAAAGGTGATGATTAGGTGACTTTGACACATGGGGTTTTGATTATGAGTGATAGATATGGGATTTGTCCCTCCTGAGGGAGTATGATGTCAATGGCCACTTGATAAGTGAGACTAAGAAAAGCATGCACATGCACGTGTGAGTCAATATGTGATATTGATGGCACACATATCTCAGAAAGTCTGCTTTGGATCAAGGAACATGAATGAACGTTGAAAGGATGATAGCTCCATGTCTTGAGTTCATTCAGGATATCAGAGATAAAGGAATTATACATTCACTAGAACACCAATCACAAATTGTAGGATTGAAATTTATTCTCCATCTTTCCTTTTCACTTGGGTAGCACTGATGTTCGACTAGGCACCACTCTTTGCTTGTGATGTCATAAGCTAGTTATGGACATTCACTGCCAATGTGAAATGGGACCTATAGGGTCACACACAAAGGATTAACCTGGAAGAGGAGTTTATCCATGAATGATGTTTGGATTGATTTCTAAAGATGTTTAGTCACTCAATCAAACATTCAATCAATTGACTTGACTCAGAATCATCAAGTTCAAGTGTTGAACCAACTGATTTGAGTGTTGGATTGATTGAGAACTGCATTGACTATGTTCTGTACAATCTGGACCACCAAGCAACTGGTTCACTGGGTGAATCGATCAACTCAAGGTAAGTGAGAGAACTGGTTCACTTGGTGAACCGATCAGTTTGACTAGATCAAATGAGTAAGGTTGGGTTGTCCCGATTTGTGAGAAAAGTTTTTCATTTCACTTGTACAATTTGATTGGGACAAGAATTGATCTTAGTATTAATTAGAAATGAAAGAGGAAAGTCAATTGGAGGCAAGTCAGGAATGTGAAATGACCGGTTCAACTGGTGAACCGATCGGATCACACTCCCAACTGACCGATTCATTTGTGAAATGATTGGTTTGCCTACCGCAGTGCAATCAATTCGTGGAAATTGCAGACCTTTCTACTCCCACTTTAATCTTGTATTGCCTGGGGCTGAGAACCTTGGCCCTGACCCCTCCTATATATAAAGGGGTACTAGAGGCTTCTCAGATAACACAACTCAGAACATCAGTTTCTCTATAAAATTGTTGTCCTCTCTGGTTGTGGTAACTGAGAGAGCCCAAGCAAGTTCTATCCATCCAAGGAGGAATAACAAGGGAAATACAACTATAGAAAAGAAACTGATTGTGGTAGAGTGTGTCAGTGACTAGTATGCCGACAGAAGGGGATGACTCCTTTTAGTGTCCTATAGGATAGGACACCTAGAGTTCTCGGTGGTCTATGTGGACTATCTATAGAGGCGGGAGACTTTGGCTTCTCAGGAGGACGACTGTCAACTGTAGTCTAGGTCAAGACCAGGAGATGTACATATGTTGTTAAAGACAGGTGGGTGAATATCACACTCACTGTGGGGTATAGTCGTTGAGCAAGCCTCAGGACCAGGTATATCTTGCTAAAACCATCCTTCCTATTTCGTAGTCGTTGATGCGATCCTTGGTTATGGTTTTGTGGTGAGAGAAATTTTTTATTTCCACTGCCTTCTCCCTCACCTAAAATCCAACAAATATAATTACGAATATCACTGCCAATGTAGTTTGGAGCCTACTAGGTCACACACATAGGATGTGCTGGAATAGGGGTATAATTGTGGACGTGATTGAAAAATGTTCTGAATCAAGTTGATTACTAAAATATTTTGGTAATATAATAAAATAATATTGGAATATAATCTGAGTTAATTGGTAAAAATGTTTAAGCCAATTAATTGTTAAGTGGGATGGTTATTCCCGAGCAGATTAACTAGAGTCGTGTGATGAGAATTAGTTAATCAATAAATATAATTAATTGGTTAATTAATGGATTCTAGAATATTCTTTTATTAATCTACTAGCAGCTTAAGAAGTCATAGCCTTTTGTTTACCTGAAGGTTTAGGAAAGCTTGTTTCCATTCTTCTGCTATTAATAAGGGCATGAAGGCTGGATGTTTGGTTAACACTAATGTGCATGCTCTTGTATGTGAACCCTATCCATCATCATACCCAAGCGAGAGAGAAGGAGAGAAACCAATGCTAGTATGTCATAACGTAGAAGGCTACTGCTTCCTACCAACTTATGAAGTGCGATGTGAAGTTCTAGTCCATCCGTGTGAACATAGTAGAGACGTAAATGTTGAGTTTCCTGCATCCAGAGAAAGGATGAGTGCCATCTTTGCATATGAGGAGAGACACACATCATTAACTAAGGGATGTTGTTGAATCTACTCTGGGACGAGGTATATCTCCCTCTTTCTGAATACATTGTTTTCGGCAAGATTTGCTCGTAGGGTATGTGGAGAAAAAATTTATTATTTGTGTTGCACATGTTGCCACTACAAAACTTAACACCATCATATTTTGTGTGTCTTTGTGAGACACAAACAATCCACTTTTGTGAAAGTTGGATGGATCATCACTGCCCTCATCCTAGAAAATGATCTCCTCTATAATTTGAAATGCCCAAGGGGTAGAAACAAGCTTGTTTCAAATGTCTCCAATGAAAAGCTTGTGATACTATATATAGAGACTACATTCTAACTAGTATGAAAAAAATGAAATTTTCTAGTTTTTGTCTCAAACAAATGAAGAATATTTGAATTTGACATCTTTTCAAATTTTGGCTAATGGTATACCTTATGATTTAGTTCTTTCCTCAAATAGTATAAGGTAGGGGGACCTTCTTCCTCGTACCTATTTTCATTTTCAACACAAGGATTCATTTAACCTTTCATCGGGGAAAGTCATATTATACCTCCTACATGATCCACTCAATTTCCGTTACCACATTTGATATTCATCTTGATGTTTTCCTAGGATAATTTTGAAAAGGGCAAAATTTTAAAAGTATCTTCTCTTTATGTGCGCCCAGACTTCAGCCCACACAAGAACCAATTGTTCGTTAATCAGTCAGAACACAAAATGATCATATAAACTATAGGAAACCCAACATTTGTATCCAATGTAATACTTAAGCATGCATATCTTCTTTTTTAGATTTCTAAGTAATTATTTTCCCCTCTTATTGATAAAAAAGACAAATATTGACTCCCAAAAACATAAAATTCTATCCTTCAATGGATGATTTGAGCTTATTTTATTTTTAACTGCTTTCCTTCTATTTTGGATGGAAACTTACCCTTTTCCTCTACATGGAAGATCTAATTGAAAAACCTTTATGTAATTTCCTCTAGGGGGTAAAGAATATACATTAATTGTTCATTCATATAAAAAGGTGATATGTCTATTTGTGGGGTCCAAGATTGTGCCAGTAAGGTCTCTAGAATTTAGATAATGAAAAGGAGAATCTCATGGTAAAATGTGCACCAAGGATATATTTTTCATTCCTCTATTTGGTATTCCATGACAATCCAAACCCACTCTTGGATGTTTCATTGATTTCTACATCAAGAACTAACATCACCTTATTTTTAGAGATTGTTACACGTTCAAGATGTGGATTGGTCCAAGGTTTCTTGCCTCTTTGATAATGTATGAAAACATACTATTTTTTCCTTTGGAAAGGGAACAGAGAAGTAAAGTTACATTATAATGAAGGATGGTTGGTTGATCTCTTTTAGACAGGTCTTAAAGATCTCAGAAGTATCATTACTTTGTTACCTCCTCCTATTAAAAAGGACACAATCCTTCTTGTTAACAAAATTCAAATCCCACTTATGTGTAATTGTTCTCTTGACTACATTAATAACAATGTTTTATGCTAGGTTAGATTCCTATCGAAATGTAAGGACCCACTCATACAAAAAATTAATGCTCAGAAATCCTTGCCAAAAAGGATTTCGAATTATATGTATTATAGTAATAAGGAAGAAAACTGGCCCATACCTATATAATATTCATGTAGAGTTAAGTAGATGGTTAGAAATAATTAAATAATATGTGGTCATTGCTTTATCCCAAAACTGCCTCCTAGAATATTCTTTTGCATATGCTACGTAATGCCATTCTATCAAGTCTAACTAAGTAATGTCTTGTGATTCCACTAGTCTTTCAGAATTCTCTAAAATTACGAGGCAAAGCTCTAGTATATTATTTTTCCTTATCCTCTTGATGTTGTTCTCTATTTCTTTCTCAATTATAGCGTGTGTCTTGAACAACACAAAAGCACTTGAATCTAGTGCTTAGGAAGTATTTACTAAATTCATTAAGATATCATCAGTTACTATTAGCATATATTTTCATCAACCTAAGAAAAACATGAGAATGACATTGATTATCTCTACTTTACCCTTGTTTATATACCTTTTAACAAACTTTTTCTCCTTTATTGTTAACCAATTATCATAATACTCTAACTTTTTGGTGTTGACACCATTATAAAAGTTAAGTACTACTCAAAATCATGATATATTTCTTACTCCATAGGTAGAGTTTACAAATGTCCAAGTACAATCTGTATGAACATGATGACAAACATTAGCTGAACTACTAAAAGTATCCCCTATCAATGTGTATAAATCTAGATTGATCTACATTATATCATAGAAAGTGTCTTTGTAGACATTAAAGGATTTCATATTCAACATAAATTCTAAATCAAGTTTCTTAAAGGATACTCCAAGATATAAGGTTGTTGGTGATATGAACATGGTGAATATTACTATAGAAATGTCATGCATACATTTGGATCTATATTGTTAATTTCAAATTTATTTTTCATGAAGAATCATTTGATACATACAACAAATCCAACTTCAATTGTGTTATATTTAAAGAAACAATCATTATCAGAACACTTTTGGTAGATTTACTCTAGTCTTGAATTTTCTTTGGTACTAGTAGTTAAATACTTCAAGAACAAAAACTCAACTTATTTTGGTCTTTCTCTACCCATGTTTGCATGTTCTGCATATGAAGAACTCTTTGTTTGTGTTTTTTTCCAAGAGTTTCTTATTTACTTAGACTTTGATATACGTTCTACTTCATTCTGGACCCCTCATGCTTAAAGCCTTGTCTTGGCTCCCACTGGACATCACAACTAATTTCTAATTTATCACCCTTTTCAAATTTGAATATTCATTTACCCCCACTATGTCAATGGAATCTATATTATATACAATGATATACCAAAGTGCTTGTGCAAATAGCTACATACTTATTGAATCACATCTCTATCATTGGCATGATTCTAAATGTATTTTTGGTCTAAATATATGATTAAAGAAACAAATTAATAAATATAATATTTTAAAGATTTTCCTTAAATTATTCTTTGCATGATACATGTAAGATTCACCCTACTTTTAATGGACAATGTCATGTACAATGACTCCATATATATCCACAATCTTATGGAAAACTTCTTGTGTACAAATTTATTCAACACCTTATCATACATGAATAAATGAATGGTAGTTGGGGATATTCCATCTATCCATCCATGATTATGACTCATTTTTAATTCACATGAAGTCATATATTTTGACTTCTCAAATAAGAGTTTCTTGCATTCTTAATTCTAAAAGAACAATATTTTACATGTAATGAACACATGCGAAATTGTATCAACAAGAAACTAACAATCCTACAACATTTAATATACACAAGTCATATAAAGTGACCTATATCCACTGAACAGGAGGAAAACAGTATTTACCAAAAAATTAAAGGAGTATAAAGGAAGATTATCCCCCACAAACTGAAGACCAAAAAGCTAGGATACATCTAAGGAGTATCTAAAGAAGGAAATCACCTTCAAAGAATGAAAAGAAATATTTGGTACAAATCCCCAGATAAGAGGAGAATATATACATATTAGTCATACTAGAATCCAAAGAAGGCTATTTTGGATAGGTCAAAGTTTAAATGTTTTTAGTTATGAGGAACCAACTTCAGTTTGAACCACAATTGTGACCCCTGGAAGGGCAAAACATAGATCCAATAGCATAGGTGGAGGGAACCAAAACACACTCGATTGAATGGGTTTAATCTCAAGGGGAGCTAGATTAAAATTTGGTTCCCTTCATAGGAGAGTTCCAAGATGCATCATTTTTTCTACCCCTCAGTCTTATCTTTACTTGTAGGCATTGATTTTATATAAGCAAGTCAGTCAAACAGTTGTGGCACACTAATAGCCACATAAAATTCCTAGAAAGAAATAAGACCCCCTCATACTTTTTTATTCATGAATGAAATATATCATATAAATTATGTAAATTCTTTGATGGTTTATCCTTTCATAAAACATTCTCTTACCAAATATTTAGGAAGGCCAAAAACCTAGACATATGTAGGCAATGCACATAGCAGTAATTCATAGAGAATTCATCTCTAACCCATAGAAAGGGTGTTTTCTTTCTTTCATCCCTATTAGAAAAAGATTTTCTAGCCTTATATCTTAAATGAATTATGGAGAATCGTACCCTCCTCCCTAAACACTCTTATTTTCACTTTCAACTAATGATTAAGAATTACTATGTCCCTTTGTACTTGTATGGATGTCAGGTACTATTCAACAAATCCACTTATCCCCTACTATTATACTATAGGCATTGGCCCATACTTCTGTCGTTCTCTCATGTGAAAATGCAATGAAGTCACTATTTCTTAAATGATTTCTTCCTCATGTCTGTCTGCTTACAATGATAGCCAACTTTTATTTTTGAATAAAGGTGTTGTATTCATCCTACACTCTCTAATTCGACAACCGTCATGGATACAAATAATGTGTTTGACAATGCCCGACTACAATTTCCTGGGCAGTAGTATGTTTACGTTTAAAAAAATCAACTTGTAGTAATGTTTCTAGACGAATATCATTAGAGAGTGATGATTTTTCTCTATTTAACTTTGTACATGAAAAATGGCCCAACACTTAGAACAAACAAAATCAATTTGGTTTAATTTGCATCGGTTGATGGGCGTCAACTCTCTCCCAAATGGTACAAAATCAAAAGAAACACAACCCTTTGCAAATGGATCACCCACAAGTACAAAGCAACACAAATCCATAAGTACCCCCACCACTATACATAAAAAATATTGTAAGGAGTATAGACCTAAGATATTCCTAGCTGACCATGTATTTTTTCAACAAGATACTAATAAACTTACAACTAGAGATCCCATCAACAAGTCAACTACCCCACTAATGAATAGGAAAGAGAAAACAACCAAGAACTCACATATGGTCAAACACAACTAAGGGAGAAAGCCATCAACACTAGGGTTCCATATGTACAACTAAGAAAACACGCTCGTTCAGTCCCACCATGTCATTTGTTAGTCGGAACACCAACACAAAATGTGTCCAAAACTCAAAGGATATAGAAGGTCAGATGATTGAACCCTCCATCCATTTCCATACACCACAAAAACCTCATGACCTCACACTTGAATCCAAGAGGAACAACCTATGTCCAACATAGACTCATTTCTAGCAACATGATATTCATTTATGGAATCCTCATTATGAGATTCTACCTTTTGTTCTTTGTCTCCACGTGATCATGATAGAAAAATGTTATCTTCATGTATAATGCCTTCAATTAAACTCCATATCCTTCCTACATGTACAAATTCTTGGACAAACCACTCTAAGGAGTAAGAGGGTGACACCACTATGAAAGACATTGTCAACAAGACTTTAACTCTAGTATCAAGAAATCCAAGTCCATTGTCAACAAAATTTCTCTTTTGTGTCAAGAAACCATGTATATGCATTTTATCAATATTCCTTTCTATACAAGATACAATTTTGTTATAGTGATACTATTATGAATACTAAATGAAGTTTGTGTTTAAGAAATTAATTATCCAGGTAGAAATACATAAAGATACAATAAAATTTCTCCTCTAAAAGTTGCAGTAGCTTCTTGAACTTTTTAATCAAAGTGTATACATGATTAAACCTTGAGAAAAAACTTTTCTTAAAATTGTTTCCAATAGTACATATAACATAGAATAATGCGATATGGTATGAGTAGATTCTAATATTATATACAACCACTTTTATGATGTAAGATTTTTAAAGTTTTAAAATACAAATGCTTGGGACAAGGAAGATAAATCACATCAAGAATTTAAATTATTGTTTACATTAAAAAAAATCTAGCCAAAATAAATGGGACCATGTTTTTGTTTGTTTCACTAATATAAATTTCATCTTGATTTATTTTTCCCTACTGGATATTAATTGTCCCATTTTTTGTCTATAGATTCAACTATAGGTTGTATATTGATCTTGAGGATGTTAATGATCTATAGAAATATATCCATATACATTTTTTCAATGAAAGATTTTATAAAATGGCATAATTTACGTAGGATTAATAATGTATAGATGTTTCATTAAACCAAAGAACTCACAAAAATTGTGGTGAAAAACTATAAACAAAGATTATGACTTCTTTGATATATAGGTATGTGAATCCCCACCGCATGAATTGACATAAAGCACATCATAAACTAGTAATAATGAAAAAAAAATATTCATGGAAACTTTTATTTAGTATCTTGTATTTTTTCAAGAAACAAAGATTTGGGTAATATATGAAAGACTCTGATAAATGTTTTTAAATGTATAAAAATAACCAAGATAAAAACATGAGAAAACCAATTTTTATAAGTGAACTTAGGATATATATATATATATATATATATATATATATATATATATATATATATATATCAAACTAACCTTCTCCATATCCTCCAACCATCCTTTGTAAACTTGACCAAAACCACCTTCTCCCAATTGACAATCTGGTCTAAAATTTTTTGTTGCATCAACCAATTCTCGAAAGGCAAAAATTCGGGCATTGCTTTCAGATTCTTTGGCCACCTCATCCTTGCTATGATCACAAAATTTTGTATCATCTTTTGCTTTGATAGCGGGTTTAGAAGCTCTAGGGGGCTCTGGTTTCAATGTCTCTGAAAAATGAAGATAACACAAATTTTCATCGACATACAAAAAATTATAAAATATAGCGAACTTATATTTTACAAAAAATGGTAAAGAAAAAAAAACTATAGGAGAAAAGATTACTTAAATGAAAATCATACTTTAAAAATAAAAAAAATATCTCTTTCATTTGAAATAAATTATATATACATATTATAGAAAATAGAAGTAATAGATTATTTTAAGAAGGACATGCACCACTTGCAAGGAACTAGTTCTTCAAGTAGACAAATTACAATAAGCAATTCTTCAAATTTTTTGTTCTATTAGGGTTGCAATACAAGTCCTACAACATTGCAAGAATAACAAGAATAAATTTGTTAAAATTCATAAAAAAACTCAACTTTTATTGAAAAACCCTAATAAATATAACTAATGAAGCTTAGATCACTAGCTTCACAACATAGTAGATTTAAGTATCTAAAAGTTAGAATGAAATATCACCCGTTAATACGTTCAAGAAAATATGTCTAACTGTAATAGTCCTATTATTGATGAATTTATCATGACATTTCATCTTATATAGAAAAATGCAGGTGATAGAGTTTAGTTTGGGTTAGTGATATATCCCACATACATACACAAACTATTTTTTTCTTTTAACGCTGCACTATCTTAAATCATATATTTTACATCACAGAAGAATTGATTTCCAATGTAGTTTGAGTATGTGATACTACATGAATGTGATGTGCATTGAAAAAATTCACATTATCACATATACTTAGAAAATGTATAATCATATATATAACTCATATTAACATTGTACTATTTGTGGAAACACAATTTTATGCACATATTCATATATATATATATATATATATATATATATATATATATATATATATATATATGCATACATACATACATACATATATATATACATACACACACACACACATATATATATATATATATAGAGAGAGAGAGAGAGAGTCAGGCTAGAATACACTTGAGTGTACAGATCATACGAATATACTCAAGTATGTTTGCATATCAAGACTATTTTTTGCAAAATGTAAACCATCGATCTTCACCATCATAGTATAACTAGGCTACATACAAATTTTGAGCCCATTTGGATGAGTGTAAGTCACTCATCAAAAGGCAACAAAAATTGACACGTGAAACTAATTTGAAATGCATAATTTTTGTAATCTTTATAACATGTCTTATAAATGTCCAAATGTACTCAAATTTTGCGTATGAGCTATTCATAAGATGTTTAAGAAGATCAATGGATTAGATTTTTTGAAAAAAATATTGCATCATGAAAAACTACTTGAGTGTATTCTGCTCCAAATACACTCGAGTGTATTCTAGCCTGACTATATATATATATATATATATATATATATATATATATATATATATATATATATATATATATATATAGAGAGAGAGAGAGAGAGAGAGAGAGAGGGGGGATAGAATACACTTAAGTGTATTATTCAACCAATACAATCAACTTTTCTGTCGTTAGATTAGATGATGGACTAGATGAGTATACTCCCCGTCACAGCTTGCTGACCTCACCCTTATGTCATAACCTACCCACAATCTCTGTCTTGTCCATCATCTCTATCCTCTCCTCTCCGTTCTCCTCACCGTCTCTCTGCTTCTCCCACATCAAGAGAAATCATCCACCTCCCTCTCTCGTAAGGGCAATGGGAGGACGATGAGATCTATAATCGCAGAGTGTGAGAAGGGTCATGCAGTGCAATAGCAAGAAGTGAAGGAGCATGTGATGTTCATGAACTGAAAAGTAGGCATCTCATCGTTGTCGTCTGAGTTTGGGGAGTTTTGCATAACTCATGTGCTTCTCTATGCATGGCTAGCCTGGAGGTGGTTATCCCACCAACAGGGTCGGACTTATGGTGGTGGTTTCTAGAAGAGAGGGGTAATAATATAGGCCAAGAGCACCCGACATGGGAAGGCTTCCCCTAACACTGACACAGGGGGTCGCCAGTCGGGATGGCTTACTGAAGATTATTGTGAAGTGTTGTAGGGAAAGGGAGCCCGGGAGGAAAGGGGACACAACACAATACAGATGGGTATCTGTCATTACTGCCTGTGACTGGGTCCATGGAAGGTTCTTGAGCACTCATGCCTTGTATGTTGTGCTAGACAGAGAAAGAAAATGAGGCAGAGCGAGGCGTCTGACTTTGGGATGGGTTGGGTGGTAACATATAGTTTCAATAGGTGGATGGTTTATTATATAATCCAAGCGATTACTGGTGCATGCTGACTTCTGGATAGACACGATCACTGTGATCTAGCAGGCGACATGCATAGTGCACACCATCAACAAAATCTTATGATGGGTGTACTACAGATTACTAGAAATAAACCACATAAGTCTTTGCAATCAATTCTAACACCATTTAGGTGTATGTATGATTTCTTTATGATATTTTTTAGTTTTTATGAATTCTTATATAAATGTAGACATATTCTATACATATTTTATATGTATGAATATTGACAAGTCCTATTAGTCAGATATCAATGTTGCATTATGTATGTCATTAGGTCATGGTGAAAACCATTCAAAAACCATGGAAAATGGGCCAATCAATGTAGAATTTTATGTAGAACACTAGATGGACTGCCTTATAACTACATCAGTATGTTCGATTTTAGAACACACACACATACACACACACACACACACACATATATATATATATATGTATATATATATATATATATATATATATAGAGAGAGAGAGAGAGAGAGAGTCAGGCTAGAATACACTCAAGTGTACATATCACACCGAACACTCAAGTGTAGTTTACATATCTAGGCCATCTTTTTGGAAAATTCAAACCATTGATATTCATTGTTCTAACAAATTCAGGATACATACTAAATTTAAGTTCATTTAGATTCTTTTAAGTCTCTCTTTCATGACCTACAAAATTGATGCACAAAACTAATTTGAATTGCATCATTTTTGTCTCCTTTAAATGCATGATCTATAAGTGTCAAAATGGCCTTAAATTGTATATGTAGTATGTTCATAACATATCTAAGAAGATCAGTGGTTTATATTTTTAAAAATAGATGTTTCGAGATGGAAAATGACTTGAGTGTATTCAGTCTCCGCTACACTCGAGTGTATTCTAGCCCGACTCTCTCTCTCTCTCTCTCTATATATATATATATATATATATATATATATCGGAATCAGGTAAATATATTCTGACTTTCTCCTAAAATTATAGGAGGTCAAGAGTTACATATAGCCCACCGCTATACATCAAAAGAAAAGAAAGAAAACTATCTTTCTAACTAATGTGTAACTTACGTTTAACACATTTACAAATTTTTGCAGCAATAATATTTGGACTTGTAGCTGAACCTCTGTGTCTTCGAGCATTTCTTTCCTCCCAAATATGGTAGAAAAGGGCAGCAAAAGATACTCTCTTCTTATCATCCATCCCGCAATATGCTATCATCCTTCTCGGGTCATTTTTGAGCTGTAGACGAAGCTTCAACTCCTCACAAATAATTTTCGACACTTTCTTTATAAAATTGCAGTAGCAAATAAGATGATTATGCGACTCATCCTCCTCCTTATAGATCATGCATACAGCAGCAACCCCTTGGTTCCAACTGTGTATCTTGTCTAAAGTAGTGAGAGTATTGTGCAAAATTTTATAAACGCATACACACCACTTTGGTACATGGATTCCAGCCCATACCTGCTCCATATGTCTGTCTTTCGGTGCCCTGGATCTGGTCACTTCCCATAAGTTCATGCGTGCGTCTTTGAGTTTTCATCTTCTCTCCTCCTCAAGTTCAAACAAATGTTTCACCTGCTGCCGCATCTCTATTATAACATTGATTATGCGCGAATATCCCTCTCCTGTGTTTGGCACAAAATCAAGTCCACGTGGATATTTATCTCTCATCTATTCCCCCCAAGTAGAGGTACCCTCCTGGTACATGATGATGCATCTCAGTGTCCCCCATCTTGCTATGTCTCTTGGATCTTTCAAGTTCAGACCTCCTTCTTTTGGGAGTACTACACGTTCATATCTCATTGGATGGTATGTATGTGTGTATGTCTGTATTTTTTTTTTGAGTCTTAGGGAGACTCCGCTCCCCCTCCTCCTCAAACAGGTATCAGAGCTCGGATGACCCAAGGAGTTGGTAAATACAGTGCGCTCAGGGGGATTCAAACCCGGGTCCCCCAGGGAGGACAAGCCGGACCGAACCACCTGAGCCACACTGGCCGGGTGTTTATGTGTGTGTATGTTTGTGTGTGTGTTTGTATGTGTGTGTGCATGCGTGTGTATGGGTAAAAGAACTGAGTACCTAAATACTTGTACCTTATATGTACCCATCTTCATTTATCATGAATGTAAAATTTACAAAAACTAACAACCTTATGGATGTGATGTATACTCTTAGATAATATGTGTATCAAAAACCACCACAATCTGATATTCATAATCATTCAATGAAAGACTATAATTTTTTTTTGTAAAGTAAAAGTAAGTTGTAGAAAATGCAAAAAACTATTGGATGATATATTTTTATATCTCATGATATATATTAGATATGGTTATGATTTTGATATATATGCAGTGTTGATTCAATCCAAATTGTTGGAATTAACATACTCTACATGTTATATTTTAGTGGACAATATGCATAAGTTACACACAGTCCAATACACATTTATTATATATATAATACTATATATATATATATATATATATATATATATATATATATATATATATATATATATATATATATATATATATGCACACACATATAGGTGTAGTAGTAGCTGGGAGAAACTACTCTTACAAAAGGAGGACCAAGTTTAAAATCTACTTTCTCATTCGCCTTATTTGTTGTCTTCTTCGTTGATTTATTCTTCTCTGCCTTCTCTTTCTTTGTTACACCCAAGTATTACAATTTTGACATGCATATATAAAGACACATGTGATATATATGTGTTGGATGTCCGATGTTGCAGTATCTAGAGTTCAACCAATTTGTTTGCAATAATTCATTACTTTTGTACTAACACTCTTCCAATGTCAGGTCTCCATGGTTGTTGGTATGGGAGTGGGAGATTCCTTCATTTTTACCTGAATACTACGTTTGTGACTACATTTCATTTAGCACCCCTCATGTGTTGGGCATCCAAGGGTGTGGGGGGGAGGGCACTCCTTCCTTTCAAGTTTCATGCTACATACATAGACATACATATATATATATATATATATATATATATATATATATATATATATATATATATATATATATATATAATTGAGTACCTAGGTATATGGACATTATATGTATCTGAACATATCAATCTGAATATACCCTTCCAACTACATGTATATGAAAATTATCTCAATCTAACATTTATGGTCAATTCAATGAGTGAAGGTGATTATTTTTCCATCAAAAGTAAGCCACATAATGATTTTTCTTACATTAAATTTTTATTCTTATAGTGTTCAAACCTAATACTTAATTAGATGAGAAATGTACATTATTGGTCCATATTGGTGAATTAGGGAAAAAAAATGACGCATTTTGATAAGTATAGACTTTTCATATAAACCATGGAAAATTGATGACCAAGAAGTAATTTAATAGTCAATATTTTCACATATTAGATGGATGGCCTAAAAGTATCTAAATATGTTGAAAATTAGTATATATATAATTTTTGATGTAATTATTTAGATCGTATGGATGGATTTTACATCAAACTCCTATAAAATATAGAAGTATCGACTTTTATACATGCTTTGCTTGAATCAACTCTACCCTAGTATGACTTTATATGTACGTGACCTTCTGAATTTTCTTCACATTGGGATGAAAGTGTCTCTTGCTCAACATATAGTTAAAAACCTTTCTCATAATTGATATGGAAAAATCGATTTCAGTGAACCACTATTTGAACTATTTACATAAAAATGTCATTAAAGTTTATTAGATATAATATGTTCGTATTTGTTCTTTGTTGATTAATATAACCTTCCTAATTCTCCGGAAACAATACATACTGGAGAAACTTTTCACTTGAATAAATTTAAGCGTGATTCTACAAACATGTTTATTTACCTAAACCATGTCCACTATTTTACACAAAAGCAAAATAAAATATATAGAATATAAGTGTTATAGCTTAGTTTCATACTATACTTTTGAGTGTATATATTGTTGTTTATTTATTTATATTTATGCTTATATATGTATATGTGTATATGTGTTGAGAGCATATATACACTAATTTATTTTGCCATTCGAGTAAACAGAATTTGACCATGTGCACAATGATAACAAAATAATCTATTAACCATTAATATTATTAGAGACAAAAATGTTGGTTGGACTCTTAATTGATTATCTATGAATAGAGTAATGTGATCATGACACATTTGAGGAAGATAGTTTGTATGTGTATATCAAAAAGATTGACCAATTGATTTTGTCTAGAAAAACCAATATAGTTAATGATATAGGGAAGTGCATGCAACGGCGGGGAGTTCAATATATTGGACGAACGTAAAAATGAAAATTAAAGAACTCTTAAATTATTTTTTATATTTCTAGAACCCATGAGTAAATTCATAAGCTCCATGAAATTAGAGATATACATTATGCGACCAACATCTACCAATTGCACAACTAACAATGCCCTTCCCCCTCCTATTTTAGAGAATTCTAGATAGAGCAGATATGTAAATGAAATAGGAAAACAGTTCACCAATCGATCATATGAAGGCATAAAATGGAGAAACCTGGGTAAGGAGTAACATGATCATCATTTTTCCTTTTTATCTTTTTGTTGGAGTTGAAGGAAGAACGTCCACAGGGGAACCACCCGGTCATCTTTGTTCCTTTGCTTTCTTCTTCCTACCCTCTCCTCGGATTCCTCCTCCCAGAGGAAAGAGGAAGGGGGAGAAAACAATGAAGAGTGCTGAAACATTCTAATTACGGTTCATATATTTTGACTTTTTTCCTCTGTCTAAATTGGCGTGTCCTATCACTAGGCCATGACATTCAACCTCGTGGAGCCATGGGAGCGTTTTTTGCTTTGTTTTTCTTGCGCTTGTGGTGATTGCTGCTAGCCGTTAGATTTTTCA